>OY992528.1:7618296-7940718 GCA_963921215.1 Scoparia ambigualis | reverse complement strand
TAGAATAATAATTTACTATAACTTCATTTGAAATAATTTTTGCTTATAAATAAAAATAGCATTTTAATTCTAAATTGATTACAAATATTGTCTTAAAAAATGAATACGTTGTGTTTTCGCTAAAGTTGTGCTTAAAAAGTCAGTGACAGAAATGAATCGCGGCAAAACCGACACCACGTAGACTTGTCTGCCCTACGCTAGAGTGTAATTTAAGCCCGCGGCCGCGTAGGCGCGAAGGGGCGAGGCGGCTGAGGCTGGCCGGCTTCGTGAGCGAAAGCCATCTGCGACGATAAGCTTGTGTGGGACCGCCAGAGGCCCGCAGCGCCGGAGCTGTGACAGAAAACATGCCTGCTGCATGCTGCATGCCTGCTTGCATGCTGCATGCCTGCTTGCATGCTGCATGCCTGCTTGCATGCTGCATGCCTGCTTGCATACTGCATGCCTACTTGCATGCTGCATGCTAGCTTGCAAGCTGCTTGCTTGCTTATTACATGAGTAATGTTTTATATCATTTGATTATTATATCAAATGTACATTATATCAAAAGTACATTATAACAAATGAAATTATAGAATCTAAAATTATATTAAATATTTTAATCGCCTCTTCTAGCGGCTAAGCCACCGCTTTCAGGCCCAGAGGTTCCGGGTTCGATTCCCAGCGGGGGGTACATCTTTGTGTGCGCGGTTTGGTTGGTGGTAGGGCTGTTAAGTTCGCCTGGCTAGCTACCACCATCTTATCTAAGTCTGTCGCCATAACAATGATGTTTATAGCATTGTTGTGTTCCGACAGCTTGAGATAAGATAGCCAGTTCCTCAGTGGTTGAGGATTCCGGGTGAAGCGCGCTTCCACCTTCGGCCTTATCGTCACTTACCATCAGGTGAGATGAAGGTCAAGCGCTTACCCGATGTAGATAAAAAAAAATTAAGTTAGTTGTAATATCAAATGAAATTATATGAAATGAAATTATATTATCTGAACGTTAGACCATAAGTATTTATATGAAACATTACACACCCGGGGGCCGTACCCCGTTCCGCCTTTTGTTTTCATTGATTAACAACAAACAAAAGTCTCTTTTTTTAACATCTTGATTGTCTTCACAATTTTATGATTTTTAAGTTAATAAGGGGATGTTAGGAAAAATTTCAAAAGGATGTTGGGACAGGACAAATGCAAATGAAAATAGCCCTTTACTCCGCTGGGAATCGAAGCCGGGACCTCTGGGTCTAAGACACCAGCTTAGCCACTAGACAACAGAGGTGATTAAAAACATTTGCACTAAGAAATGTAAAATAATTTTATTACAAACAATCTTCATCGAATTTAGCCAAAGTGTAGTGGGTCGATTATAGGCTGATTATGATGATGAGGATTTATGATCACCAATCCTCATTTGACAAGCGTGGTGATGGTGATGGATCAATCAATTAATCAAATATTTATAAGCTCAAATGTGGTACAAAAATTGTTCTTAAAATAATGTTAACCAGCATATCCTATCGTATACGATGTGCAAATATTCAAAGTCAAAAGTCAATGTCAAATGCTTTATTCAATGTAAACCTTTACAGGTACTTATTGACTTAAAGAAATAGAAAGAAAGATATATCGTTATTGTTGAAATTATGTATTCACAATGCTATATAGATATAGAATAAAATGTTTACTAGAAAAATATCAACCAGTAATACCGCTGGCTTGCAGCGTAAATCAAACTACTAGGAAGAATTCAACGAGTCTTCTGGGGTCTCGGTAGCTCAGCGGTTAGAGCAGTGGACCGGCAATCCAAAGGTCGTGGGTTTTTCTAGTAAACATTTTATCCTTAAAAAAATATGTGAGTATATATAAAAAAAGTTAACTAACAGTAGTTAAATCTAGTGTTGCCAACTCAATTTTTTAAAGAGAGCTAGATCACCTTCGAAAAAGAGCTAGAATAGAGCTAAATTTTAGGGAAAAATGAACGTTAAAAAATAAAATAACAATTATTGATTTAGAAAAAACGTAATATGATATTATTTTCTTGTTAGATTAATGAGAGATATTAAAATTTACGATTATTCGTCGCCAGAACTATCGAAATTGTGCCAAATTCACTAGTTCTAATCCACTTGTGCTTGCCTACTTCGTTTCGTTCGATCATTCATTGCTGCAAAAAAATGCTGCAAAAAAAATGAAGTGCCAAAAAAAGTCAAACTTTTCCAGGACATACATTTGGTGACGTTGTCTGTTTAGCGTGTGGAGATGGCCTGTGTTAAAGAAGTGTGGGCGTAATCTTGCTTGTTCAGGTGGTTCGTGACTGTCGAGTTTACCAGCGACACGATTTTTTTTAAACTTTTTTTTTATAAAAGAGTGAGGCAAACGAGCCTGATGGAGAGTAATCACCGCCGCCCATGGACACCCGCAAAACCAGAGGAATCGCAGATTCGTTGCCGGCCTTTAAGGGAGGAATAAGTTTAAGAAGTAATAGAAATTGGGAAGAGGCGGGGGAGGGGCCTCCGGAACCCTCAATGGTCGGACGAAACGCAACAGCACCAAGTGCCATTATTTCACGCCGGATATTCGTGAGAGGGTGGTATTACCACTCAGTCAGTGTTACTCATTTAGCACCACCCAGGGGTTACGTTTAGGGTCTCAAGGGTAAACCTACGGACGCTAGTAACTTTAACCCCCAACGCTTCAATATACATATGAGATATGACTATGAGGCATACTGCATATTGGTTATAACTATTTTATACTTTATTGGTGAATTATAGGAAGCCTGTGCCCAGTATTAAAACAATTATAGGCTGCTATGATGATGAAGTCCTCTACAAGAACGAAAGTTTCCTCCAACTTCGGGCCGACATCCGCGCGGCCGGACGAGTGTCGCGACCGACTTTGAGGTGAGGTGCGACGGGGCAGGGGTCGGCAACAGTTGGTTTTGCTGCTTAGACCTTCTGATCGTAAAGGAAATAATGCTATGCGTAAAAGGATTTTTTTTAAACAAATATGTAAGTTATTTAGTAAAACATGCAAAAATTTATAATTTTGATTGTTTTGACGTGACAACGTCTTAAATTAGGTTGCGGCTGGGAGTCACTTATGAAAAAGTGTAACGCTCGGTAACGTTACGATGAGTCACCGAACGAGAGAGAGGCCCGCCGAATGCCTTGCGTCTCTCTCCCACTCAACTATGTTTTAAATATAATTCTTTGTTTAAATAAATGTTTTAAATTGTTACTATTATTTCATCCTTCTTCCTACTATACGAATGAATATTCACATTAAAATTATTTTACCACTCAAAGTCGTTGTCACGTAAAACTTTCGCCCGTATACCGACTTTACAGGCAACCAATTTTTTTTAGAAAGTAATGTTATTTAAATTTTGTTAAAAGGACTATTAACTAATATTAAATAATGAGTTAGTGTTAGAGTCTGGCTAACGAAAGCTGAACCAGGAAAAACGCGGCAAATTAAAAAAAACATGACTGGGTAACACAGAGTCACTTACACAGCTGCAATTTTCTCAGAAAAAAAATTATTTGACATACGACATGACACATCAGATAGACACACATGAGACAAAGTGTTGCCAATCAAATAACTACGAGGTTCAGCTTTCGTTGGCCAGACTCTAGTGACACTAACTTTTTTTAACCGCATCATTTGATGCGGTTTGCACATTTACGCCCGACATTAATAAGCTATCAATCTGTTGTTTTGACTCCTATCTACCCTATCTACCGACCTCAATAGATAGGGTATCGCAACTGGAACTACGGGTCCGGTTGTGTTTTCAGAGGTACTCCGGGGTTCCGGTTCTAGCCCCCCGCTGGTCGTGCCTTTAACCAGGCGCCTCCGGTGGGATCCGGACATGGGTTGGACTCGTAGTGGCGTGTGGTTAGCTGTAGAGCTTGGGAATGTTCGTTTGTCCTGGTATTGTGTGCCAGGACTTCCAAACTCGTGCACAGCGAGCGGGGCCTAGTAGCGGTCTCTTAGGGGTCAGAAGCGAAAAGTCCTGCGGGGAACGTGAGTTTCCCTTATAGTTGGCAGCTTTGTCCGGTGGTTTTCATTGGACATTGGTGTTGACATCTCCGGTACTAGTCTGGAGAACTAGTAGAGGCGGCCTCCTAGATGCCGTAGCCTCCGGTCCAGCTAGCCGCGTAGGACGTGGGAACTGGCTAGGCGCCCGGATGGGTTCCGAGAAGTGAGTGTGCTTACTACTCCGCTACCAAGGTGGACACTTGGGAGTCGACTTTAGAGTCGACGACCCTAGCAGTGGCAACTGCGAGTTGTGCCCTTCGTGCAACGAGAAGTGAGCGAGCTTGACAGCTCCGGTTACCTATCTGGACAATAGGCAGTTAACTACACGTGTTCACGGGGATACTCTCCTGAGACACTAGTCTTATGAGTACCGAATGAAGAGCGCGCTGCGGCGGGCACTAATTTGGCGTCAAGACCTAACGTTGGTGGTCTCCTGCGCGAGTGTTCTACTGGCGCAGGGACGTCTGGCACTTCTTGTATAACCTAACGGTTGGTCTCGAGGTGCCAGTACAAATAAACTTAGTGAAATAAGGAGAGGGGATGTTGTTTTGACTACTCAACATAAAAACTTATCACCCTCTCACGGGATATCGGCGTGTAAAAATAGCACTCGTTGCTGTTGTGTTTCGTACGGTGAGTGAAAGTACCGGAGGCCTATCTCTCCAACCTCTCCTCACACAATTCCTTTTCCTTCCCCAAAGGTCCTCTTCCTTGCGTGTGTCCATTAATTGGCGGCTGCGATTATACTTCCCAACAGGTGACCGCCTGCTCATTTTCCTGGCCCAAATATAGAATTCATCAAAAATATGGATAAATTATAATCGGACAGTTCTGAAACACTTTTAACGGATTAACTCGCGTTTAATTTACTTTTTACATAGTTTTTATATTATCCTGACGTTTCGAACCCTTTACAGGGTCCGTGGTCACAGGGAAACTGACAGACGGACAGTTCTGCATAAAGATTGCTCTTTAGAAGCTTCTAATTGACGTAATTTAACCTAACTTAGATGTTACTATTTCTCATGTAGGTACGAATTGTGCATTAGTGCTTGCGCGGGATTGCATGGGCGCTTGCGCGGGACCTGCCATTTATATTTATGAAATTGTTCTGTCGATAAAATGTTGTGTACACCTGCCTCAAGAAGGCGAGAGAGCAGCGATCGGCCGCGGGCACCAGTCCGCCTTCCTTAGCCTCAGTCGAGTGTCGACAGCGCCGCGACGCGCACCTCCCAACGGCTTTCTAATACCTCTCCATTCAAATCTCGAACGGTACCCGGAGCGGAGCGCGCGATGCTAACAGCGTTCCAATTTTGAAATTTTCACTTTTTGTTTCCTTTTCACTCGGAACTTTTCTTCAAAACTTTTTTGTGTGCAGTGACTAAAGAGGTTGCGTTCGTAAATTTTGTTTATACCTATTTATTTTTATAAACTAATCCGAATGAATACTATGAGAATTTAGTGCAAAAGTGAAATTATGCTACAGCCGAGATTACCCGGATTTGGTGGGAAAATGGGTGTTACAAGGAACTGTGTCAGCTGGAGATTTGTGCTCGTTGCGGTTATGCTGAGCGTCAACATAGTCACATGTCAAGGTAAGGCGGTTTTATTTATCATCGAACTTTTAAATGCCAAAAAGTCACATATAGAATTATTGTGACTCTTAAATTATTGTTGACTACATATTACTCCTTGACAATTAAAGATTCATATACGAAAAAGTTTGCCTAAGTTAAAACAGTTGAATGCGAAAGCTCTACTATGAAAAGACATCAACGCGTTAAACGAAATTAAGTTTTTTTTTAATTACAAATATGTGTAAATGTAATTGTTTTATTCTTTATCATACGGACAAAACTTAACCATTACTTAAAATAAACGGATATAAGTATCGTAACGATAAAAAATATAGTATGGTCTAACTAAAAAGGCAAACATTAAAGCAAACAAACTTTCTCTTCCCAAAATAGCGTAAAGAGAATTCACATTCCTACGAGACCGTAGTGTTACCGAAATTAATTACTCAAATTTTAATTATAATATACAAGTTACGTACGCATTTGAAACTAAGACTAAGAGCTCAGTCCACATACGACGATGTTGCAAATTAATTAGAATTCTAAATAGCATAAAAATATTCTGCATTACATAACACGTATTTATATACAGTATATGAATATATATCGCAACATTGCGTGCATTAATGTCAAGGATACGTGAAAGCTTCTAGATGTTTCGACAGATAACGATCGGCTCATTAAAGAGTTTTCCTTCTCAGAAGATAATAATATCCATAATATTAGTTTAGCACACATTTTTGCATAAATGTAGGTATAAACTTGAATATTGTTTTTTGGCTACAGTTTACACAAGATCTACACTTTAATACGCTTAGATAGTTATAATAGTAGTAAGAAAACAGTAGATTTTTCATATTGCGACAGTTTACCTTTTTGTATTGGTAGCTTTGATATTTCATTTTATTGTAGCGGCATTTGCTTTAGGTTAAATATTTTACACGTAAAAAGCTTTTATTTCCACACAAAAGTTTCACCACGCTATTATAACTTTTATTATATTTTTATAGCTTAACAGGGAAGCTTATAGCTTTTATCTCACCACTATAACGCTATCATAACTATCATTATTACAATGATGAGTGACGATAAGCTGTGAAAGCTCACAGAAAGCACTTAGAAACTGACTATCTTATCTCTGTCTGAATGCTGACAATATACTCTAACTGACTAAACATAAATGCTAAGTACTAACTACTAACCTTAAGTACTAAATTAACCTTGTTGGTATGGCTTTAGACTAAAGACAAGAAGTTAGTTGATACCTAGAAAGGGTTTTTTTAAAGGGTTGGATTAACTTAAAGTTCTTTTGGGCAATTTTATTCTATAGGTTATTTATGTATTTCGGTACTTCCCTCGCGTAACGAGGGCTACTAGGGAGAAAGGGGGGAATTTGGTTGCAGGAATAAATTTAAAGGGAACGATCGGATAAGAGGTATTTTAGGAGATTTAGGTAATTTAGGGAGTTAAGGGATGACGAGTTAAAATGAATCTACTATTTTTGAAATTTTCTTGCTTAGACTTAAGGTCCTTGCTTAATTTAATTAATTGCGGGGCACTGATTAAAGGCCCTAGAAAGGGTAAGACCAAGCCTGACAATATGATAACACAGGGCTCTACATAATATATATTCTCTAATATCCACTATTATCCAAGGGTTAGTCAGAGACTAGGCAATGAGGACCGCAAAATAAGTCCTCTACCATAGTCCACGATTCACCAAATAACAATGCACATGCGCTCAGCATGACAGGTGGTGAGGCTGTCGCCGCTCTTTACTGTTGGATGTATGTACAGTGTTTAGTCCGTTAGTCGCCTTTTGCGACACCCAAGGGAAGAGATGGGACAGCAGTAGCTTTCTTGTAGAACAAGCTGATACTCCACATCAGTAATCGTCCAAAAATTATGTTATACTGGCGGCCGCTCGCGGTTTCACTCGCATGATTCCCGTTCCTGTAAGAATATCGGGATAAAAGTATCCTATATGTTAATCCAGGTTATAAACTATCTGTATGCCGAATTTCATCCAAATCCATTCAGTAGTTTTTACGTGAAAGAGTAACAAACATCCATCCATAGTTACAAACTTTCACGTTTATAATATTAGTAGGATTTATGTATTTATTTACTATTTATTATATACGTAATAGAATGTATATGTATCTATTGTGTAGGTATATATGTATATCGTATATGTATGTATGTATATGAACATATTTTCATTTCATTTGTGCACCCTACCATTTTTGTCTCTGCACCACCCGATGGTTGACTGGGAGAGAATGCCTAAGGCATTAAGTCCGCCTCTGTACTTTACGTGCATAAAGTGTTTTAAATAAAAAAATGAAAATAGCATTTTTTTAATGAGCCCCCATCACACAAGTTTCGTAAATAGAATATAAATTAACTAATTAGTTTAGTTAAGTTTCGATACTTGTTGGTAATGTACCCAACATTATATTCTATCTTTCTTTTTCCATGCCAGCCAAAAGTCTATAATACTATCAATCATAAATGGATAGTAACATTTACTTTAACGAGTGCAATGAAATGAATGCGTAATCGATTTGCACAATCGATAATCACTCGATTGCGAATCGTTTGATAATGCTTTATTAATGTTCTGCGCCGACTTGATTTGGAGCATTCCTTTCGTAGAAACAATTCAATTAAGTTTCTTCTAACAAAACTAATTTGTATGCCACCGACGAAGTTGTGTCGAGTTATTAATTTTCATATTATTATTTTGTAACACTCTGCCTTTAAAAATGTGTTCTCTTTTTACGGAGTAATGTTTATTATATCACGTCAGGCTAAAAAAATACTTAGGGAGTAGTTTATTTAATAATATGTATGAGCTTTTATCTTCAACTGCACGCTTGATAGAAATAGTTTTTATTCGACGACCTCCTTGGTCGAGTGGTTTGTACACCGGTTTTCATGGTGTCGCCATCTCTGAGGTCCCGGGTTCGATCCCCGGTCGGATCAATTTAGAAACTATTGTTTTTCTAGATTGTCTCGGGTCTGGGTGTTTTCTATTTATAATAAGTATGTATTTAAGTATTTTAAGTATGTTTATCCGTTGTCTAGTAACCATTTAACGAGTTTCATCGAAGCTTCTCTTGGGCTAGGTAATTGGTGTGAGTGTAGGAAAATTTATTTATTTATTCCTTGTAGTCCCGACTACTTCTAAACACAAGGCTAAATAGATAGATGGTGATGAGGGGGGGAGGGGGCAAAATGGACCAAAAGGGGGTCAATGGCGAGCTTTATTCACCATTCGATAACACGAACTAAACAAAATGTAACATATTTAAAGAAGATGCTTCATATTCATAAATATTTCAGTTTTCATTCAATTTCAAATTTCAATGACTATTTATAGCGTAAACTTTATAAAACATAATGGCCTAATAGGCCACGATATAGGGTTATACTTCAGGGTGTTAACCTTATCTTACCTTAAGAGAGGGGGCTTCACACCCACAGTTGCAATCCTTAATACAAACACACTAATATACCCAAAAGTCTTAATCAGAGACTAAAGCTAATGAGGACCGCAAAAGCCGTCCACCAAATAATAACTGCACATGTGCTCAGCGTGGTGAGCCTACCGCTGTGCATGCTGTCGGATGTATGTGCAGTCTTTAGTCCTTTCGTCGCATTTCACGGCAACAAAGAGTAGATATAAGAGAGATATAATAATGAACCGCCTCTACATTCCATAACACGAGTACAACTTGGATGTTGGATGTATGTGCAGTTTTAGTCCGTTAGTCGTCTTTTACGAATACCAAAAGCAGACATGGGTGGGTACTATTCGTTTAAGTGGTGAGCCCATTGCCGCTCTATGCTGTTGGATGTATGTGCAGTCTTTAGTCCGTTAGTCCCCTTTTACGGCAGCAAAGAGAAGATAGGAGTGAGATATAACAATGAGCTGCCTCTACATTCCTTGTTACGAGTACAATTTCAATTAATACTCACCTAAGGATCTTAACCTGACCTGCTTCGGAGGTAAGTTGCGTCACAGAGAGCGGTCAACTAAATGTCACTGTATCTCAGCTTAATGTCTTAGGATGTTAGGTAATGATTGGATGGTATATAACAGTAATACATAAAGTAGCTCCTACACTTACTTAGGTATAGTACGCGACGTTATTAATAAAAATAATATGTACGTACCTATATGAAAGTGACGTTTTTTTTATATATGCTAAATTTCGTCGTTGTCATTTAACAAAAGCTCGTCATAACTAGTATTAAACAAAATACAGTATTTATTTTGTTTAGTACTAGTTTTGACGAGCTTTTGTCGAATGGCGACGACGAAGTTTCAGTAAAATTTCAATTTTAGTAGGTAAATTGGTTTGACATTATTTTTTTGCTCCGTTTTCAAACTTCAAGAAACTTCATGCTTCTTAAACTAATATAAACTTAATATAATAACATAAGATATTTTATTTCAAATGAAAAGATATAAGTTTTTCAGTACCTACAAATGACCGTCCATAAAGAGACGAACAACCTTGTCACAATGACAAATGAATATAACACAAGTTAGCTTTCAAACGTAACGAAATCAAACCCCACGCTTTGACAAAATTGTTCAATGCCTCAAGGCGGGTCAGAAAAGAATATCTGTAGGATTACAAACGTCGAAACGTATATGATAAAAATAATATTAATAATATGCTGTTAACAAACAATTTGAAATCTTCTTCTATAGTGACTTAATAGACATTTTGAAATGTTTATTGCCTTCTATCGGAACATTTAAATTGTTGCGTATTTTCTAACAATTAAGTCCACGATTAAAACTGACACTTGCATACTCCATCACCCATTTGATTGTTAGATAAACATCTAACGCCTCGTACTAATGTGTAGTTGAGAAATCTTTTCTTTCATTTCTTAAGTTCAAAAGCTATACTTATATACAATGTAATTTTTCTTATGTGCTTAATGCATCATAGCAACTTGTCCATATGTTGCTGATATCTCTTTTGTGATGGCGTCAACTTTTGCAATTATTTTAAGTAATATTATGAAAGCGAAAGTAAGTTTGTTTGTATGTTTGTTTTTTACTCTTTCACGCTTAAACCGTTAAACCGATTTTAATGAATTTTATTATAAAGATAGATAAGACATTGGTAACGGTTATAGGTTATTTTTTTCCGCTTACATAAAAATTGAAGAGGGAGAAATAGAGGGGTGAACTTTGTATGAAACTTTTTATTGAGTCGTCTGATTTGCAAGTACCTTTGCTGACTTACTGCTTTAAATAACAAACTAGCGGCCCGTCCAGGACTTCGTCTATCTACATGAAACACATCTTCCGAGGTCAAATTTCCAAAAAACATGCCTTTGAACCTTGTCTTACCAATTACAAACATAAAAAAAAATAGAAAAATAGGTGCAGCCGTTCTCAATGATGCGCGAACATACATTTGATTTTTGTTTATATGGATAAGTGTGCATATTTTTTTTAACTAGCCTTACAAAAGGAGGGCTGTTATCCAAACGAACTGATTGACAAAATCTACATTAACGCGAGCGATGCCGCGGGCCAATACTAGTATAATATAATACGTTACTGATTATCCATTGTTAAAGTTGCGGAACAATTAAGTTACAAGCATTAACCTCAGTTGTGTAAAGACACATGTAACAGTGACCCCTTGAGTGGTCTTACATGAAGATTCCGGGTTCGATGCCCGACTGGCATTCAAAGTAACTGTTGGATTTTAACAACTATATTATTAACTCTTTGTACATAGTAAACATATATTGAATCATACATTACACAAGACACATATCCCCTTGTCTGACAACAAGCCTAAAGGTTGCCAATAATTTAATTTATTGTGTCTAATATTAAGACAACTGAGCTAATATTATATAATAAGTATGCATCAATGACATTTGTGTATAGAATTTCATTGATATTCATCGAAAAACTACTGCACAATCCATTTAAAAATTGAGTGATGATTAAAAGGAGTAAATTGTTAAATAAAAATTCACAAAACAACAATACGCTAATAGATACCTATATACGTATATTATCATCATCCAATAATACGTATACGTAATAATACGGTGTTGGAGGGTCGCAAGTTTTGCGATAAAACCCTGGTTCGCGTCACTCGCTGACAAGAGAAAGAGACAACGTCAAGGCCAATTCTGCACCCTTCGTCCATTGCCCCGTTCGTCCATTTCCTCATTCGTCTATTTTCCGGTTCGTCCATTTCCTCTTTCGTCCTATTTCCCCGTTCGTCCATTTTCTCATCAGTCCCATCTGTCGCAAACTTCTATTTACAGGTCTGCGGTAGAACATGTTGCTCTCGCATCGGACTTTTCAGCCACCAAAAACGGTGTTTGCCCAGCATTGCACCATAAATCGTCTGCAATAGACGCAAAGGCCAATGAGAGAGATGACAGATAATACGTCCCACAACTGGACAAAAGCGTTCCCACCTGGACCAACAACGGAGAGATGAGATGTTTATTGATTTGGTACCCAACCAGTGACCTGACATTGCGACAGTTGCTACGCGAGCTCCTCATAAGATATTATAGATAATTCTTCAGATTAGCATCATCATTTCCTTGCCCTTATAATTAGGGTCGGCGCAGTATATCTTCCTCTTCCATTCGTTCCCTATCAGCCCAGTTCTACGGTCACTCCTTTATTCACCACATCATCTTTCACGCAGTCCATCCATCTTTTTCTCGGCCTAACTCTCTCCTTGTATCCATCCACTGTCATGCTTAACATTCGCTCGTCAGTCGACATTACATGTCCATGTTGCAATCATATGATAAAAACAGAGATTTGGTCAATTCACTAAGTGATTTGATCGAATCACGGCACGGAGGATGTTAAAATAACAACAACACGACTTTATCATTTCCCTAAACAAATCTATGGATTTGAACACCACTAGAACATAAATTGCCCTACTCTTAAAGGTCACGTAATAGGTTAAAAATTTAAGACAATCGCGAAGCGCAGCGTAGCGACTGTCTTGAATTTCGAGGTAATTTTTTTTATTACAACAATAGCCAACAGACAACAGAAATACTAGCAGCCCTACTCCTGTAGGTCACATGTTTTTGGTCATTTCACGGAACCAGTTCTGGTATTTGTTCAAATCCCTAGATTTGTTTAGGGAAATGATAAAATCGTGTTTTTATTTTAACATCCTCCGTCATTTGATCAAATTACCTACTGAATTGACCAAATCTCTGTTTTTATCATATCCCTGCGACATTCATACCAAGACAGTCTCTTTCCTCTTAACTTCTCTGTCACTCGTGCTACTTTCATGCTCCCTCTGATTCAGATTATTACCCTAACTCTCAAAATTTACCTATCGATATTGATACTTATACCCCAGTGACAAAGTTCAAAATTTATTGAAGAAATTTGTAATTTTGTAGTAGGTTGTAGTGTTTGCGTCTGTACATCATTAAAATTTAAGTAGTACCATACCGGTCCCAAATTAATATCGCCGCTACAATAACTGTATCTATAAAAGTGGCACAAAATCGAAAAAAACTATTGAAAGAATTCTCATATCACTCTGAACATAGGTACTTACACAGTATAAGTACAAATGTAAAGATATAGCGGTACTGTTTGTAGAAAATACGGAGTAAGCTGTTATAATTATTTATAAACCATTTAGTCTTCCCAAATATTCTAAGTTTGCATTCGCACTGTCTTGTTTTTTGTTTTTGCTTCTCTGTTTGTTCGTCCCAAACTTGTAAGGTTTTGCAGAAAAATAAACAAATTTTGTTTATTTATTTATTTATAACTTGTAAGTGACGGACACTCTAAAACGTGTATTAAAGTTGTATACAACCTGTTTAAAGAGTATACCTGTATATTGATAACCGTGTTGCATAGCGGTGAACGAATACTACCACCCCCTCTCCTCCCTTGGGTGTCGTAAAAGGTGACTAACGGACTAAAGACTGCATATACATCCAACAGCATAGAGCGGCGATGGCGCACCAACTGTCACGCTGAGCACATGTGCTGTCGCTATTTCGTGAAAAGTGGACTATTGCTGTCCTCATTGCGTAGTCTCTGACTAACCCTTCGAGGATAATAGCCGTGATTATATGTGTCTGTATGTATAAAGAGTCGACCAGTTGACTATAACAGCTTCCACAAACAGAATTAGAATAATTAAATTTACCTAACTTTTATTAATGTAAAACATATATTCACGAAGTTTATTAAGTATATGTAAATATCAGCATCTCGTTTCGAATGGCGACTTCGAGCTCAAAGTTCAAGGTTCGATTCCGAATGTGGATGGACGAGTTTGTGTAAAAATTAAATATCCATAAACACTTACAATGGTTAGCGTTGGCAACATTTTTTCATATTATCAGTACCTACGATATTAAAAAAAGTAATCGTGTCGCGTAACGGTGAAAGAATACTACCACCCCCTCTCTTCTCCTGGGTGTCGTAAAAGGCGACTAACGGACTAAAGACTGCACATACATCCAGCAGCATAGAGCGGCGATGGTCTCACCACCTTTCACGCTGAGCACATGTACAGTCACTATTTAGTGAAAAGTGGACTATGGTAGAGGACTGCTTTTGCTGTCCTCATTGCCTAGTCTCTGACTAACCCTTCGGGGATAATAGTCGTGATTATATGTAAGTACTAGCGGCCGCTCGCGGTTTCACTCGCGTGGTTCCCGTTCCCGTGGGAATATCGGTATAAAAAGTATCCTATGTGTTAATACAGGTTATAAACTATCTGTATACCGAATTTCATCCAAATCCATTCAGTAGTTTTTACGTGAAAGATTAACAAACATCCATCTATACTTACAAACTTTCGCTCGTATTAGTAGGAAGTAGGGGATGTATTATTAAAAGTTATCTAAATCGACGAGCATAAAAAGAAGGCTATGAGAGTAAGAGAAACTAAGGGTGTGTGTCAGGATTGTAGCAAATCAGTATGTGCAGTCTTTAGTCCGTTAGTCGCCTTTTGCGATACCCAAGGGAAGAGAGGGGTTGGTAGCTTAGATTAAATCATAATAGCGGAAGATAGGTGACTCGCCTCTAGTGCATGGACCGCTTAAATCAGGTCCCCGTCGCCTCATTTCCCTCAGTCGCAGGTCTGGCAGGACTCGACTCTGACGCACACTAGTGTAGCTGCATCGTCCCCTTTTTCAGTGGAAGATTATAAGGACGTGCCGTATCTTCCGCTATTTTGATTTAATATAAGGTTGGTAGTATTCTTTTAGTGGACGGACCCACACGGATTTATAAAGGCAAGATATAGTACTATACAAATTCTGTCATCGAATGGCGGACAAACGTCGCGCTAGGTCAGATCTAAAGTCAGATTAAGCACACCATTACAAGCGGTGTCCAGTGTGGGCATTTGCTATTGTTGTGTAAAAAGCCGAAGTATTTACATTGACGCAATGAAAGATTTCACTTTTCGAAGAGATCGTGACCGGCTCTGAGATAGCGTAGAGCCTGCAGCGATGGACAACAGTCACGTCAGAGTACAACAAAACGTCAATATAGTACAATCAATTTGGCACTTAACACTTAGCAGATAAAGTTGACAATCTATTGGAGTATTTTGACATTAAGGCCTTGAGCCGTAAGTGTTGGGACGATCGTCAGCGTAACTTGGACCTAACCTGGAGTTAAATTTACCTAAATGGATGAATAGATCGGACTATGAGAGTGAGTGTTGGTAGGTTTATGACTACCATCTTACGACTACCTCCAAAATCGACATCAAAACATGTTTCATTAATACGACTAACATAAAATAACTTCTTAGCCTTCCAATACCGGACTTTTTTTTGAACGCGTAAATCCGTATGATGTAGAATGACGCGATAAATTTAAAATGTCACTTGTAAAAAAAGAAAAGACTTCATTTGACAATACATTTCAAAATGGTTGTGTAATAGTTTAACAAATAAAAAATCTTTTATCGAACAATTGAAAAATTGGCCCTAAGATGAATAGACGATAAAATCCTCCAACCTTAGAGTTTAGTTATTTTTTTTAGTATTCACTACGGGTAAACACTCGGCCATCATCTCACCTGATGGCCTGATGGTAAGTGGCAATAAGGCCCAAGGTGGAAGCGCGGAATCTTCACCCGGAATCGTCAACCACTAAGGAACTGGCTATTTTATTTCCAAACTGTCGGAACACAACAATGCTGTTATTTTTTTAAAATTGTTGTTATTTATTTATTTAGGAAGAACCGTGTCACGTAGCGGTAAAGGAATACTGCGCCACCCCCTCTCTTCCCTTGGGTGTCGTAGGCGACTAACTGACTTAAAACTGCACATACAACCAACAGCATATTGGAGCGGCGATGGGCTTACCACCTGTCACGCTAAGCACATGTGTATTCGCTATTTGGTGAAAAGTGGACATTAATTTACATTCTCTTTCATTTACAAGCTGAGTGGTAGAACCGGTAGTTTACCCTCGAGAGCCTATACGGGTCCTTAGTGGTTATATCCTCTTTGAAGTGGACTATGGTAGAGGACTGCTTTTGCTGTCCTCATTGCCTGACGACAAATTCAATGCAGTCAATTTATAAGGGAAAGAAAAAAGAACAATGCATCCAAAATGACGGGTAGTGGAACAACAGATGTAATAGGTTTGCTTATGATTCGCTACAGTGTTTAATAACTAGTCCACTACCCTACTAGGACAACAACGATCAACTACAATGGTGTCGAAGCTTTTGTTTTTCTCCTTCTTACCAATGAGATGGTTAGGGGCCGTTGCCTCACACTCACACTGCACGGAACAATTGAGTTGTCAATCCATTTTGTTGTCGCCCAGCAACTCTCACATTTGAGTCCCTCAAAAAGAGTTAGTAAGGATTTGTGAGGGTTAGAAGGATTTCCACTTGAGGTATTCATTTTTTTTTCAACGTTTCGTTATCTTTCGAATTCCATTCGATAATTGAGCTGCCTTATTGGTTAATAGCGAGCTGAGATTACAATTTTGACAAAGAAGTTTTGTTTTCGCAATTTTATTAAAGTTAAAGTTATGACCCAGTAACCCTCACAGCAAGAAATAGCAAGTCAGCTGGCTGGTTGGCTTCAATAAGTTGAGTTTTTTATGAACTCAGTTTTTTTCCGTATCTCAACATTAAGGCTTAAGATAAGATACCCTGGAACTGGCACAACAACTAAAAGGCTGGCATAACTGTAATTGCTGGCTGGGTAAAGTAAGTTGAGAACTTGTTGAGGCTGAGTCAATGATTTTTACGACACATTTTCGTTTGCATATCTCAGTCGTACATCGTCGAGTCGCACAACGACCAATAACAACTAGGCTGGCTGGCTAGGTATAGTGATCATACACTTTTAAACTTTCGCGTTCTTATAAATAAACGGGATATAACGCAAAACTACTTAGTAAACGCATCCTACGCATATCTTTTATACCGATTCGCCAAACGTTAATTTTCGTTTACAAATACGTACATAAATATAGTGAGTTGAGGACTTGAGACTGAGGTAACGATTTTGACAAGGCAGTGTTGTTTCCGTATTTTACTCGTTCAACATTGAAGCTGTGGCTACGGCCCCTAAAGCCTCCGTTAAAATGGCGCTCTGTCACGAATGACACGACCAATTTGATTTCAAGGTCACTATTGTACAAAAAAGAACAATGTCAACTCGTTTTGTAATGTAAAACAATGACCCGCAGAGGAGAGCGGTAACGTGGAATATAAAAATAAAACAACATTTGCAATTTATTTGTGTATTCAACCGTGACGCTTAGCAGTACTACCCTCTTTCTTTGGGTGTCGTAAAAGGCGACAAACGGACTAAAGACTGCGCGTACACCCAACTGCATAGAGCGGCGATGTTCTGTCCACCTGTCACGCTGAGCACATGTGCAGTCGCTATGGTAAAAAGTGAGCTATGGTAAAGGACTGCTTTTGCTGTCCTCATTGCCTAGTCTCGAACTAACCCTTCCGGAATAACAATAATAGTCCTAATATGTATGTAAGTACATTTGCTATTATTATTGACGATTGACAATATTCACAAGCGTGGTGTAAAGATCAATTAAATACACTGGCCTGCAAAAATAAGTATCACACTTTGAAAATGTATTTTTTTTCTAAACTATAGAAGTTAGAGATTTAAAATTAAAAAAAAAGTATTATAGCAATTTTATTTTAAGTCTTGTGTGTCTTGTTTATCTTGTGTACGTTGGTGATGGTCAACTGTCTAAAGGTTACTAATTAAGTAGGTACTGTCCACCAAACATTATTTTAAAGTTCAGAAGGTGTGAAATAAAACCAAGAAATTGGGTGACGAGCGGCCAGGACTGGCGCGAGATGATAACTGCTGTTTTATTCCTTTGAATTACATAGGTATACATATCGAATATAGATCAAATGCAAACTTAGCTTCAGTATTATACCTACTACATATTTAAGTGATGCATCGGTTTTGGAAATTTACAATGTGTGCCTTTAAAAGGTATTACAATTTTAAAAGTGTGATTCTTATTTTTGCAGGCCAGTGTAGTTACGACGACTTGATTTCAAAGATGGTTAATAATTTTTAAATATTAAGTATTTCAAAACATACACTCTTTGGTTCTCCGCTACCAATCTTTCAACTTTTTCATAACATACCTACGTAATAATTTTGACAAACAAATCTATGTCAAAATAAAAATGTTTATTTTTATCGCGGGCGGACCGCTATTTTATAATAAAAACTAAACAAATATTATTCCGAATAATTTCCCGGTGATATCATTTTTATGTAAAATCAAGCTGTTACTAGAGAAATACAGTTTCACCGCCATAGTAGGGAGAAAATGAAATTCATGAATACAAACGATTGGTAAAACTCAGCCGTTATGTTTCTGGGTTGCGCAAACAGAGAGGTATTTAAAAAACGGTAAGACACCGCCAATTTGCATAACTAGTCCGGATTAACGGTGTAAAATACATAATGCACGGTTACAAGACCACTTCTATGGTTTTTTTGTGCTAAAGTGTTATTTATTTATTAACTGGTGAGTGTTTCAATAAACAAACATTCATATAATCACGGCTATTCTCCCCGAAGGGTTAGTCAGAGACTAGGCAAAGGACAGTAAGCAGTCCTCTACTATAGTCTACTTTTCACCACATTATAACTGCACATGTGCTCAGGTGGTGAGCCCATCGCCGCTTTATGCCGTATGTATGTGTAGTCATTAGTCCGTTAGTCGAGTTGTACGACACCCAATGGAAGAGAGAATGGTGAGCCGCTATACCTCATGGTTCTTTTATTGAGAATTTTATTATCATTACTAGCGGCCGCTCGCGGTTTCACCCACGTGGTTCCCGTTCCCATGAGAATATCGAGACAAAAAGTATCTTATGTGTTAATCCAGATTATAAACTATCTGTATGCCGAATTTCATCGAAGTCCATTGAGTAGTTTTTACGTGAAAGAGTAAGAAACATCCATCCATACAAACTTACTAACTTTCGCGTTTATAATATTAATAGGAAATAGGATATTTATGACACATCAAGCTCAATCTTAGTGGCCGAGCGGCAAAGCGCTCGTTCTGATATCCAAAGGTTGATTTCAAACCATGTTATAAGCAAATAAATAATTTTCATTTTCATTTTTCATTTTATATTTTTCATTTTATATTTTTCATTTTATATTTTTCATTTTCAAATCTGTGGTCGACTGTCGAGCAAAGTGTGTTTCGAACTTTTCGATGCATAGTGCTCTCCTGTCGAACAATATTATATTACTGCTAAGAAATACCTATAAATTGAAATGTAACACTTTTTTACGGACTAACTCGCGTTTAATTTACTATATTACATAGTTTTTTTTATATTATCCTGACATTTTTATAGTCTCCCTGTGACCACGGACCCTGTAAAGGGTTCGAAACGTCAGGATAATATAAAAAAAACTATGTAATATAGTAAATTAATCACGAGTTAGTCCGTGAAAAAGTGTTTCATTTCAATGTGTAGTGCTCGCTTAAACCTCAGAAAACAATAAATACCAATAAGTAATAATAGGTAATGACTTACGGTCGATGTCAATAAACTTATCTATATCTTATTTTCCTTGTTAGAGTTAGTGGTTTGATATAAACTGTATGGAGCTTAAGTTATACTCGTATTAGGTTTTTTTAGTTGGGTTAATAGGACTATTGTATTATCGTGTTAAAAGAGTGTCAAAGAAAATATTACCAAAAAAGGAGCTCCGAGACCAACCCGCCTTGGGCCAGCGTGGTGGGTTGTGGCCCAATCTCTCCATCTGCCATTTAATAAGTGAAATGGCCTTTGCCCAGCAGTGGGACGTTTATAGGCTGATGATGATGATGATGATACACGATAACCACTAATAACATTAACTCAACTGAACTGTACAACCGCAAAATAAATAAAAGTTTGTTACAGTTACAAATGGCGAATCTTGACTTGCCAACCCATTTTTGTTAAGTGATGGTTTTCTGAACATTAACAAACCTTGCTTCTGCTTTATTTTATGACCACAAGTTAATCAAAAAATGTGGAACAGCTATGCCCATTCCACGATGATAGCTGTAGGGTACGAGTGCGAGCGATTCGAATAAGCTTATACCGCAAAGAATTGTTTTAAAAACTACTGTACTTGTACTCTACTCTCTTCTTTTTTATTAACCACACAAACAGTATAATATTGGAAAATAAAAAATAAAGAAGTACAATATTGTATACTGAAACACAGGACAAACAAATAAATATTTTATGGACCCCAGCCTCAGCATAGGCTATAACGACATTAGCTGCTGCTGGTATTCTGGCGGCCGCTGTTCCTTATACTTTAAAAAAAATGTTATTTTCTCATGGAATGTGATTTTTTGTTAGTTCTTAATGAGGATAAAGATCATAAATCACAAACCATGTATTAATTCTCATACTATTGTTATAACACGTGTCGACTCAACAATTTTATCTGTCGGTGATTACTCTGTAAAGGCTACAGTAACCGCGTTCTTGTTTGCGTTGGTCATCGCGCACAGTGGAGCCACGCCTTACAGAAACCTGTACCCCAGTGGGTCACCTGTGGAGGCAGTTGTGGTGACTGGTAGGTCTTAGTCGGCACGGATGTGGAGAGCGACATTCTCGGCACGCTCGCGAATTCGAATGCGTCGGCGAACGGTATTTTCTATTCGTTCTAACCTTGGATTCGGACCGTTTTCGCTTTTGTTGTGACGCTTTTGCATTGACATTGTTGTGTTTATTGTGTTGCGTCGTTAAAAGCTGTTGAATAGAAAAAGGCAGTTTTTAGTATGGCCGATGACCCTGAGAAACGCGCTGATATTTTTTTTAATATGTTGGACGCCGATTATTTTATTATGAATTTTAATATGAATTTGGACTTTTTTTTAATGTGTCCATGTATCCAGTCCTACTTTAGCTTGGCAGACTTGAACATATATAAATATACATAACGTATATATATATATTCACTCACAACCTCTCTACAAATACTAAGATATTATGTTTCTTTTTACAAAGAAATGAACTCACTAAGCCGTGAAACTTTTCACTTCGCTTACCGTCTGCGTTTGCTATTACAAAACATCCGATCGTAATACAAAAATTGTATTAATAACAATCATTACATTACAAATACAAATTGTGTGTGTAATCGACGTAATCGGATTTCCCGGTGCATGGGTGTTCATGGACCGTACAGTTATGGTTGCCAACTTTAAAAAAAAAAAGAATTTTAAAGTAAGATAAGAAAAATAAACATAATTTTAGAAAAATGGACAGTATCTTATTTTTATAAAGATTTATAATATGGCTGCGCTGCACCGCGCGGACGGTGGTATTCCTTAAAGCGCACCAGTTTTGTTGAAGCGCACCAGACCAAGCGCACCTAGACTATTCCTCCAAGCGCACCACATGGGTGTGCTTCAAAATAGGTAATAAAATATTATGTTTTTATTCCTCGAAGCGTACCAGCAGATAAAATGTTGGTATCCTATCTACCTCTTTTCATTTATGTCACCCTGGTACTTTTAGTTTAAAATGACTGTCATGATTCAATTTATTAATGACGTAGTAAGTTGCAGGCATTGCAGCACCTAATCCTAGTTTCTATCGACATCAATATTACGAATCTTTTAAGCTTCTCTCTATTTTTTACCGTTGATGCGCTTCGAGGAATAAAAATATAATACTTTAATTACTTATTTTGAAGCGCACCCAAATGGTGCGCCTGGAGGAATAGTTTAGGTGCGCTTGGTCTGGTGCGCTTCAAAACTGTTGGGCTTCGGAATAACCCGATAATATTTTCAAATTTTTACTTTTTAAACCGGTATATGGTTACCAGTGAACATAAATGTAAATGTTATGCACGTTATCAATGTCTCACTGCTGGGCAACACCACATGGGGAGATTAGACAATAACCCACCAAGCTGGGCCAATGAGGGTGGGTAGTTTTAGTGTTTACATGATACGTATCAAAGCTACAGCTTAAAGTGGACAAAAGATTAGCAGGCTAGCAGGACTGATTCAGTACGAAATTTTAAAAAAATCTTTTAGTATTTGTCAGTTTTACCATAGACATACATTCAATCACGACTATTATCCCCGAAGGTTTAGTCAGAGACTAGGCAATGAAGACTGCAAAAGCAGTCCTCTGCCATAGTCCACTTTTCACCAATAGCGACTGCACATGTGCTCAGCGTGACAGGTGGTGAGCCCATCTCCGCTCCGTTAGTCGCCTTTTACGACACGCAAGGAAAGAGAGGGGGTGGTGGTATTCTTTCACCGCTACGCGACCATACCATAATAACTATTTTACCATAGACAAATCGTCCTTGCTTTTATTAAAAGAATCTATTTACTTCAGCTAAAACAAATCGCAAAAGTATGGGAGGTAAGTATCAATTATTATAAACTTAAATATAAAAAAACCATTGCGTAACACGTAATTGCTCTGATTATAATATGATCCTCAGCTTTCACTCGCATCTCTGCATGAACAGACAATCTCGACGATAATAAGATACTTCATTTGAGAGGTACAGACAACCGCAGTAACAGAAAGGAATTAATTATTTATTTCTTTTTAATTATAACGTTAAAAACACCAATTATGAAACTGGCGTTTATTTATTACGTTTTATAGTTTTATTTACTTCAACGACGATAACATGCGGCCTACAGCAATTAGTTTCCAAAATAATACCTCCTACAGTAATAAAACATTAATTACCATAATAATAAGCTTTTTTCGAAGATTGAAAATGGCATGGCGCTTATTCCACAGCGCTGTACATGCGAACATTTTGGTTCAAACGTACCTAACTAACATAAAACTTATAACAGTAAAATAAGGTTTATTAAAAATAACATACAAAGACAAAGTGCTTTCAAATTACAAATGAAGTTTATACATGCTAAGGTTGTATCGTTGAACGCTTCTAATTTAATTTGGTTACAGAGAACTGGATGGGTGACCAAATTTAAAACATCTCGAGCTCCTCTGTGCTTCGGAAGGCACGTTAAGCCGTTGGTCCCGGTTGTTGTCGTAAGATGACAGTCGTTAAAACCCACCAACCCGCATTGGGCCAGCGTGGTGGGTTATGGCCCAATATCCCCTCGTGTATTGTCCACGTGGGAGGCCTGTGCCCAGCAGTGGGACGTTTATAGGCTGATGATGATGATGATGATGACAGAGAACTCTACCAAGGCTAGGCCTGTCTTGTAGACAATCTATTGTCACAAGTTGTCAGTCTGTTAACGCGAATTTCGTCAGACAACAGTACAATTAAAATTAAACTTGACTAAACTTAATAAGAAAATGAGAAAAAACAAAAACATGATAAAAATAATTGTAAATTATTAAGAATGGACGTATGTGTTTGTTTGTGTGTGAGTGTGTGTGTGTTTGTATTATTACCGACGTTCTTAGCTTGACCGATTACTAGAATGATTATTGTAATGTTGCAATCACAAAAACTTGTCACGTAGCGCGAAAGAATACTACCACCCCCTCTTTTCCCTTGGGTGTCACACTCAAACTCAAAATATATTTATTCAATAAACTCAATTAATAAGTCCTTTGAATCGTCCAAATTTTTAACCTACCACCAATTTGGACGCCAGTTTTAACTGTAGCAAAGAACGGGCGCAAGAAACCACAGCGCACAGAAGCAACGACATTTATAAAAAAAAAAGATATGTTTTTACCAGGTCATAAAATACAAAATAATAATTTGAATCTAAAATATATACGGTACATACTATAAATTAATTAGAAATAGCTTTTTGGAGTATTTGGAGCATTTCAGTTTAGAGCCAAGCTGTTTTGTCTTCAGTGTATTAGGACACTTTATAATAAGTTTTTTTAAAAAGCTTTTCTTTGAAATTGATTTTCTGTACTTTGTTGTAAAATCGAGCATACACATAAAAGGCGACTAACGGACCAAAGACTGCACATATATCCAACAGCATAGAGCGACGATGGGCTCACCACCTGTCACGTTGAGCACATGTGCAGTCGTTATATGGTGAAAAGTGGACTATGGGAGAGGACTGCTTTTGCTGTCCTCATTGCTTAGTCTCTGACTAACCCTTCGGGGACAATAGTCGTTATTATTTGTATATGTATGTATTATGAACAATCGCAAAATTCGCTTAAAATAGCTTTTTTTTGGAAATGTGAATAAATGCAAAAACAATGCTCTACAATTGGTCAGGGGCCCACTGTCACCTTTTAAAGCATATTACTGTAATTTACTAAACATTCCCATACGAATTTTTAAAGAAAAGATAAAACAAAGTAAGATTAAAGTAATACTGTTCTAAGATAGCAGCAGTGCGAAGCCTTGGTAGCAGCGGCTGCCGCAGCGCTGAGTGAGAATGTACTCTGTCTCTTTCATGTTCATAGAATTGGAAAGAGACAGCAGATCACAGCCATGCGCGCAGCGTCTATGTTCACTCAGAGAATTACATAGCAAGAACTCGTACCGGTCAACGAAGTTCGAAAACTCGTAACCGCTACCACGGAACTCTAAAAAAATTAGAAAGTTGATAGCATTGATGCGCGAACGCACCTATATGTGGGCACACACATTGTGTGTACACAAACACACACACACACGCACACTTATACACACACACGCACGCTTGACCTTTCATCGACGCTTGTGAAAGTGCTACATGTGTTTTAGGATCCGACAGTAAAGTGATAACAAATATTGTTTGTAGCGAAATGAGAAAAGTATGTACTTACTACAAGTGACAGGTGGTTACTTTGTGGTTTCCTCTTCTCTCGTTGCGTCAAAGTCACTGTAAACGTCCCAATGTTGGGCACAGACCGTGGGAAAGTACGGTTACTTTTATTTAATGAAATTTATGAAAATAGTACAAAATCGATTCTTGCAGACATAACACTGCAAACGCTATTAATATCATAATATTTATGCTGACACACGACGACGCTGGTTTTTCTGGTATTTCTTCCGTACCTTTCGAACGCACGACATGGTAGTACTAAGATAATCAAATATGGTCACCCATCCATTCATCCAATGAACCGTGTCTCGTAGCGGTGAAAGACTTCCCACCCCTCTTCCCTTGGGTGTCGAAAAAGGCGACTAACGGACTAAAGACTGCACTTCCAACAGCATAGAGCGGCGATGGGATCACCACCTATCACGCTGAGCACATGTATGCGGTTCTATTTGGTGAAAAGTGGACTATGGTATAGAACTACTTTTGCTGTCCTCATTGCCTAGTCTCTGACTAACCCTTCGGGGATAATAGTCGTAATTATATGTATGATATAAAGCTGGACCTCATGGCAAGGCACAGTTTCTTTGTGGATTCCCAAGACACTAGACAGTAGCTCTAGTATATGTAACATATTATGTCCCTTGGCCATGCTCGTTCTTATCACAATAATGATATACTGTGACATAATATTGTTACATCGTTATGTAAGATAGCGTAAACAATGGATACATTTTTTTATTGTTATATCACGCTTCGATTGAAATGAATTGATATTGATAAGGTGAATGTGAGGAGTTTGTAGTTGTTTTTCGTGTCTAGTTAGCAATTGTAGTTTGTAGTGTTAATTAGACAGATCTTTTAGTTTGCAAAAGCTCGTTGGGCTGAAATAGAAAAGTAAGTGTTGTGTCCTATGGACTACCTTGCATCTGACATAAATTATAAATACCCACTTAGATACCTATTATTATTTAAGAGGAAGTTTGTGAAAATCACTTATAAAACATAAAAAAAACTTTTTTAAAAATCTTTATTGAGGCTAGTAGTATGATGGCCAAGCCAAGTTAAGAATTAAACTTAACTTAAAAATAAAATTAGCACTCCATTACCTCGTTCGTTGGTTCAATTATTCTCATAACATTCTTCATTGGCGCAACTTTTTAAATTGCGTATTTTTTTTCGCAAGAAATCAATACGTATTATCATGAATTATCTATAGAAGGCAATACAAAATTGACATGATACAGGAAATTATCGAAAAAAACATTATCATTTTAAACAACCCACTAATTTCCTAGTGAACCAACCTTCGTATTGCGACAATTTCTTACCATCACCAGTTGGTATGCCCAAATACTATCGAAGGTTATCAGGAAACAGACCATTCGAGTTTTCGATCGAGTTCCTTTTGGTTCATTAACCGTAGCAAATCATCGATCGAGGTTGCTTTGAGGGTCGTCACTTGATGTAGGAAGGGAACGTGGTCAAAAAAATAATGTTATGTAATAAACTCCATTCTTCACAATAAACCTTTATTCTGATTACAACAAAGTATTTTACCACAACCCAACAACAAAAGTATTTTATTACTACCCCCTCTCTTCCCTTGGGTGTCGAAAAGGCGACTAACGGACTAAAACTGCACATACATCCTACATCATAGAGCGTCGATGGGCTCACCACCTGTCACGCTGAGAACATATGCAGTGGTTATTTGGTGAAAATTGGACTATGGTAGAGGACTGCTTATGCGGTTCTCATTGCCTAGTCTCTGACTAACCCTTCGGGGATAATAGTTGTGATTATATGTATGTATGTACCACCGTAGTATCGGGGTCACCGTCGCTTTAGCATTTTACAGAAATTTTCGTGTGAAGCGCATCGCCTGCCCGGGTGCGTGCCCGTACCGAATAGACGACGCGGTGTGCAAGGGATTTTGACCTTTAAAGTCAAAATCAAATTATTTATTCAATGTAAACCTTTACAGGCACTTATTGACGTCATAATAATAATAAAACAGTAAACTAACTTGTAGTTAAGACTTAACAACTAATCTAACGAACTATGTCTGTGCCAGACAAACGCGCATCGCTACCCCCAGTACCACTACAAGCCGAACAGGATCGCGTCGAACCGAAATATAAGCCGTGGCGATAGAATTTTGGGGGTTAAAGTTACTCGCGTCCGTAGGTTTACCCTTGAGACCCTACACGTAACCTCTGGGTGGTGCTAAATGAGTGACACTGACTGAGTGGTAGAGCCACGCTGCGTTGCAGCACGCATTGGGCCGGCTCGCCAGGAGTAATACCACCCTCTCACGAATATCCGGCGTGAAATAATGGCACTTGGTGCTGTTGTGTTTCGTCCGGCCAGTGAGAGTTCCGGAGGCTCCTTCCCCCCCTCACAATTCCTATTCCTTACTTAACCCTATTCCTTTCGCATCTGCAACTCTTCTGGTTTTGCGGGTGTCCATGGGCGGCGGTGATTGCTCTCCATCAGGTGACCCGCCTGCTCGTTTGCCTCCTTCTTATATATTTATAAAAAAAAATCTGTGTAAACAAGAAGCGTCTGGTACGAGACAAAAATGGAGGGCAAGTGTCTCTCCCCTAGCGACACAAACGGCTAAAACTTATAATTTATCGTTTTTGTGATGATAGGTGCAGAATGATAAGATATGATGATGAGATATTTAGACTGGTAAAGCGACGGAGTTCGCGATAGTACACACGGCGTCAGATCCACCTACCCTAAACTGTAAAATTTCTCCAATGAATATTGATCCTTAGTACCGAATGGTAAAGTTCAAAATTGATTGTACAAATTTGACAGTTTTGGGTAGGTTGATCTGACGCCGTGTGTACCTGTCGCGCAATTATTTATATAGAAAGTGTCCGCTGTCCGTTTGCCCCCGCATTAATTACACACTTCCGGGTGGGCAGTGGGTCGAATACCAACCTTGTGTGTGCCTTGGCGGCTTAATTAGTATTATTGCTATCAATTGTGTCGCGATGGAGGTCGCTGACAACGTAGTCACGCAGCAATCGTACATGTTAAGCTACTTTAGGATTGGTTGGAAAGTGGATGGGTGACAAATTTTTTTTTTGTTATTCTCAAATCTAATACTAGATTGTAGTCGTCAAGTCGAATAAGTATTTAATGTTTTTTTTTGCACTAAAAATATACACCACGACCGTTTTACGCACAAACTCACCCGATGCCTATTCGTAATTCGTAGTACACTGCTGAGTGGATTTGGGCATCAATTCGTCACATCAAAATTTTGTTCTAACCGGTCATACCGCCAAATGGAGCATTATTTGTTTCAACCCGTCGCAAGTTGATTTATTTCTATTAGAACACATTGTAATTTTGTAGCTACAGTCACACTGCAAATCTGTTCCTATTCGTCCTCCCGTCAAACAGTTCTAACTATGGTCACTAAGAGGATATTTTATGGTTTGTTAAGATTAAAATAAATACATTATTAATAAATACTTGGCATTATTGATTTATTATGTGGTGTTTGTACCAAAATTTTGTTGTACCACACGTTTGGCGGGTAGTGAAATTTGTTTAAGTATCCTCCTTGTGACCAGTTAGAACTGTTTGACGGGAGGACGAATAGGAACAAGTTTGCAGTGTGACCAATAGCTACAAAATTACAATGTGTCCTAATAGAAATAAATCAACTTGTGACGGGTTGAAACAAATAATACTGCTTTTGCCGGTATGACTGGTTAGAACAAAATTTTGGTGTGACGAGTTGATGCCGAAATCGCTGAGTGTTGTCCAATTGCTAGTGAAAATTTCAGCAGCGCACGCGCAATGTACAACAAATTACGAATAGACAGGGGGTGATCGTTTGCCCCTTGTCTAGACAAGGGAGCTGGTAAGAATCAAGAATCAAGAATCATTATCATTTATTCAGGTTAAGCCATGTTTAGGTTACAACACTTATGAAAGTCAGATATAGTATAGAGTTAGAGAGAATGAGAGTAAGAGAGAGAGAGTTAGAGAGTATAGAGTTTCCCCCTTCCAACTGTCCCATTCATTCTTGCATATTTAATCATTTTTTTTCCTCTATTAAAACAATAAATATTCACCACTGAATAATGAGTGCAAAACAACACAAAACTCGTTCTAAATCGATACAAATATTAGCCATGACGAATGAACGAGTCGAGTGATTACAGACGTTGTTGCAACACAATATTATATTTCTTAATTACTTACTTAGTAATTGCAACTGGTTATATACGCTACATTAATTTTGATTGACTCGATATAATTCCACAGTTAGTGCTCATAGAATATATCTAACCTGCTTCAGAATTAGCTTTAACACTATATAGTACCATGTCATACCAAATACCTGTCACGCTGAGCAAATGTGCAGTCGCTATTTGGTGATAAGTGGACTATGGCAGAGGACTGCTTTTGCGGTCCTCATTGCCTAGTCTCTGACTAACCCTTCGGGATAATAGTCGTGAGGGATCCCTTTTTTCGCCTAATTTTTTTTGTCCTAATTTAATTTGGCATTACAAGTTAGGCATATCTTTTTTCGTCATAATAATATTTTGACAATAATTGTTTTTTTGCATACCATTTCAGTAAGCATAAATATGGTTTAGGCTAATGTTTTTTGCCCTAATTTTGATTAGCATAAAGTTATAAGGCATATTGTTTATTCGTCTAATAGTTATTGGGCATAAAGATACTCTGGTAGTTTCGACAAGGCAGAAGGTGAGGTTATAGTTACAAAATACGCTATGATTTGAATTGGTTTTTATCAGTATTTTGTATTTGCAATATTCTTTACTTTATTGAAAGCTATATGAATCTGAAAAACCGAAAGTAGGTATTAGGTATATTAAATATAAATTGGATACCATAATGTAATAGTAGGTTAGAGTGCGGCGGGGGTGCTCTTGGGCCACCCCTAAGCCGCCAACATGTTTATTTAATATACGAAAAGTATTTTATTAAATGCAAACACAAAGTTTCCATATCTTACTTGTTCACTATATAATTATTATGCCTAACAAAATTATGCTTAGATATCATTATGTATCATACCAACTCACTCAGAACCCTCACTCCGGCTGCCAGATGAAAAAAGCTGTTCGGCGCTAGCAATAAATCAAAAAGCGCTAGATTTGATGATTATAGGCATCACAAGCGCTTGATTAAGCGCTTTTTTTTGTACTTATGACAATAATTTCGACAGTTAATTCTACTACATAGCAAAAAAAAAATAAGCTCTACATCTAGCAAAGCAATGTACTTCTACTACGACTAAATTACTCGCCTAGTGGGAACAAGGCTTTTAAAAAGCGTTAAATTGATCTAGATCTAGCGTTGACAGTGTTAAAATTACAGCACTAACCTAAGGCATTATTTATGAACGCAGTAGTCGCAATCAGTTACTTCTGAGGCCGACTGTACCTACATATTTAGCAGCACAGTGACCTTGTCGCAAAATAGCTCTTGACCAATTACTTTAACAGAACTGTTAGCGATTTTATCTGTTTATTTTAATATGAAATACCCTTTAATGTAGATTGGATCATTTTATTTCGTTCGATTGTTTTTTGTTACTCGCTCCTTGACAATAATAAAATAAGACAATAAAATAATACAAATAAAATAAGACAAAAAAATAGTATCCATTCAAAATTGGAAATAAGTTTAAGCTAGGTATATTTTATTTATTTATATGATGTTTGATAGTTTAAGTAGTGGTTAAAGAAGTAGGCGTGTTGCGTGGGATATTAGTTTAATTATAATATTTTCTCTTTGTGAAGGTATCACTAGATATTACTTTTATTATAGCAAAAAGATAGCTGTTTTTGTCTAAATGTGAGATGTTTTCAGTATAAGATACATATTGTAAATTACTGGGACTTATATCAAAGTTAGTTAGTTGATAGTATTTATTCTGTAGTAGGTTTATCAGTAGTAGGCATTTTCTTTGTTATTTACCTTCGATAATGCGAAGTAATTTACACTAAATTATTACTCTGCGTACAATGTTGTTGGTTACATAATTATTAAGTATTTTTTATATATAAATTAAATTTTAGCAACATTATGTAAATTGATTGATGTTTTGAATAAAAAAAAATAAGACAAAGCATTAGTGCTTATACAACATTAACAACATCTGGAGGTCCTGGGTTCAATTTACAGTTCCGGCAAAACGTGTAACATATTTTTCGGTGCATAACCCGGGTTTATGATCAGTTCATCACCAACCCGAATATGGCATGGATTAAGCCATACCCATCAACTGTAATGATAAATTAATTTATTTCGATGATGGAGCCTTTTGCCTAGCAGTAGGATAAGATAAAGATTTTTCAATATTATTATAATTGATAGTAAGTAAATGTTTGTAAATTAAATTTAGAAAAACACTCAATATAAATCAATTTTACAACAAAACAACCTATTAAAAAGTTTACCAGCATCGTCTGATGATTTGACAACATGCATACTCGTACATTCACGTTAGCTAATGTAAGACTATAAGTAATCCATATTGCACGGACGCAGCCAGGCGTAAAGTTAGTCGTGGGAACCGCAAGCAGCAAAACGCTCGCATGCAAGCCATTTATTCTAATTACCGACAGAAGGAAAACAAACGTTTGCTTTATGTATATCTTTAGAACGAAGAAAGTGTATGTTTTTTATTTTTTATTATTCTGAACCGGCAAACTTGCATACGACCCGCGCAGCCTTAAGACGCGCGTGTTGACAACCGTGTGTCTAAATTTTCACATGCTCCCCGTAATTTCATTGGATCCCGTACCATATAAGTAATTGATATTAGATCAGTCGACAATCAGTCCAATTCTGGGTATTAAAAAAATAACTGTCTTACATGTAAGCACTTCGTCTTCACCTCACCTAATGAAAAGTGAGATGAGGCCGAAGGTGTTATCGCACTTCACCCGGAATCATGAATCACTGAGGACTGACTCTTTTTTTTTACAAAGCCCGGCAAATGCCCACTTCACCTCATGTTAAGTGGAAATGAAGTCCAGGCGCGAGGACAACTGGTGCGTAAGAGACGTAGCATCAGTCACCCTCACTCTGCCGGCCCACAAAGTGCCTCTTCACGCCTCGTTTGAAGGACCCAATGTCATAGGTAGGAGGGAACACGTGTGCTGGTAGACTATTCCATCCTTTGGAAGTGCGACAAAGAAACGGGTCACCAAATTTCTTTGTGATTAGAGACTGTAAATTGGTGACTCCGGAGAGCAGCACACGTACTCCTATGGAGAAAGGGAGGAGGGACTATCTTATCTCTAAACTGTCGGAACGCTTTAGATAAGATGGTGGTAGCTAGGTGGACTTAATAAGTCATACCACCAACCATCAATCTTACCTACTAACGCTAGGCAAAACTTTTCAATAAACTCGTGAACACTGCTTCAATAATAATAAAAATTCATGTGAAGGTAATAAATACATCATGTCAACATAAACTAGAATTTTATTAAACCTCTAAATACTTAAAACATTTTAACAAAAATGATATGCAAGTAACTTCGCACAATCCCAGCGCATTCGCAACGCTCACTTTCAGATTTGACGTTAAAACCGTTTAGTTGTTAATCATCCACCAATCCACTATCCGAGTAATCAAGCACTCGTAAATAGACTAAATCAACAATCGCTTTATCTCGGATACCGAATGCGAGAGAGTTGGCAGTGAAAGTGTGAACCGATGGCCCTTGCGCATCTCAGCTGAGCAATTTTGTTATAAGACATGGCTCGTTATTTCTGATTGTGTTTTATTGGATGCTATTAGTTTTAGGGCTAGCGTATACGGAACTAGACCGTACTCTGGTACGGATAGGAGAAAGTAGCATTTGGAAGTCGCGACGAAATATAATTGAGTGATATCTTTGCGGTTGCAAAAGACCTAAAGCTACGATGACCTCTTACTTTCAGGTAGGTTTTAACGTCTGCCATCTTCTCCAACAACGCGAGACCAAGAGTTTAAAGTTGTTATTATTTGAACACTCCGCTCCCCGATTCATATTTATCTAGTTAAACTTAATTAAAATTAAAAGTCAGTTTAGCATAAAAGTACAGATTTTAATTATTAGGTACACAATGATCACAAATCATAACCTATGTAAATGATTAACTTTAAACATGAAAAATCTAAAGTGCCTTCCGAAGCACTGACTATTTCTACATTAACATCAGGAAATAAATACCTTGTACATACATACTCAACACACGCGACTGTCGATGACATTTTATTGAGCTGTTCCTAGTTAACATAAAGTTGCCCTCATGTCATCTGTTAATTAATTACATTACGCATTACATCGATGACACGATTGGTTCGCTGTTGTACAGTCAGCATCAAAAGTAGCTTAGCATATGAAATTTTCAAATGATTGTTACGGTTGAAATGACCAGAATTGTCTGACATAGCTGTGGAGTCAAAAAATACATGACCGTCACTATAGGTAATTACAGAGAAGTTATAATTATGAACACAAAAAATCACACTAATATTATAAAGGCGAAAGTTTGTGAGTGTGTATGTTTGTTACTCTTTCACGTAAAAACTACTGAATGGATTTGGATGAAATTCGGCATACAGATAGTTTATAACCTGGATTAACACATAAAATACTTTTTATCCCGATACTCCTAAGGGAACAGGAACCACGCGAGTAAAACCGCGAGTGGCCGCTAGTGTCATATAATTCTGAAATGTTAAATGATGAGTATGTAAAGACACTTACACGTGACTATTACTTTTGCCACCTTGTTTTTGTTCAGCTACTTTTGATGCTGACTGTACGTACAGAAATGTTGAACGCAATGTGCGTGAAAGAATATTTAGAATCGATTCAGTTCCAGAGATACTTAGATATAGAGAAACAAACAAATAAATACAATGTACATACGCCGGAAGTGTAGGCTCTGCCTATCACAGTTTTCCATTTTCTATGTTCGTGACACACATCCATTGCTTGCTGCAATTTAAGATACTTGATTGCTAAGTGAAAACATCCTTTGCCTCTCTTACTCTCATAATAACATTAAAAAGGAAAAGCAATTACAAAATAAATAACAAAAGTAAATAAATGACGCGAAATGGAGAAAAAAAGCCTTCTGAGTTTCTCTTGACAGCTTTTTTCTGTTGAAGGCCCTCCCAAAATCCGAAGTGGTGGTAGATTCAGTAGTTTCTTTTATTCCTACTGCTTGGCAAAGGTCTCTCCATTTTCTTTCCAGATCTATCTTTTTCCCTTCTTCTTTTAGTAGTTTAGATTAAACAACATTTTTGTGTTCTGTTATTTTAAAAATTAAATAGTTTTGACGTAAACAGTGCTTTTGTAGGTTTTTTTAAATAAATAACTTGACGTCGACTTTGAAACACCATCAACATAATCTTACTCTTACTAATATTATAAACGCGAAAGTTGAAAAAGAAAACGTGTAAGTATGGATGGATGTTTGTTACTCTTTCACGTAAAAACTACTGAATGGATTTGGATGAAATTCGGCATACAGATAGTTTATAACCTGGATTAACACATAGAATACTTTTTGTCCTGATATTCTCACGGGAACGGCAACCACGCGGGTGAAACCGCAAGCGGCCGCTAGTTTTAATAATAAATTGGCAACTGTACTTATCACACCTTTTTCTTTATTTCAGGTAAGTGTACTCTGCGACCAGCTATATGTCCTAAGAGGACAGCACAATCGGCTTACGTACGTTCCATTTCCCAGACAGCAAAGGAAAAATCTCAAGAAGCTCTTTGTCACCGCGCAATCGACCTTGAGACAGTCGATGTTACGTACGTCTGCAAATTTCATTGACCGCTTGTGCAATTCGGGTTGGGTAGAGTGTGGTTCAATAGTATGGTATTTCAGAAATGGCGGCTGTTTAAAAAAAATAGTTCGCATATTTTATACTTAATTATATGGTTTTGTAACTTTTTGCAAATGTCAGCAAATATCTTAACCAAAGTGTTGATTTATATTTGAACTTATAAACTTTGATGGGTTGCGATAATTTTAATTATTTATTTATTATAGCACGTCATTTAAAAAATCTAGACTAAGTTAGTATCCTACAAAATTATGTTTAGTTTACCTAGGAATTAGGATCAAAGCGTTTTGTTATTAATCTATTATTAACAAGTATTTTAACTATAGCAAATGTGTTGCATACACCCAATTTTTAATTTAATCGATATACACTAATTGTACTGGCGTGTATCGTGATTAAAACAGAAGTAAACTATTGACACGAACGAACGAGAGCATAATCACTGAATTAACTATACCTACTAGTGATGTATATCAATAGTCCAATATCGAGACAAAAGTAAATGCAATATATCGATTGTATGCGACGTGTCAATATTATCGATAGCGCTTCATGAGCAATAATACTATTTTATTTATAATGGCAATACTATTAATACTAGCTATGTATAGATAGCTAGATCGATAGCTAGATCGATAGCTAGCTATGTATCGATACTGTAGATAGTATTGCAACGTTGCCAGTTGTAAACAAAACAAACGTAACGGTTTCGTAATATTTGTCTATTTGCGTTAAAAATGCTCAAATAAAATCAAAGATAACGAAACGTACCAGTACTATCCGTATCCTGAATAGCCTTAAAATCTTATATAAGTCTGGCACTATAACAACAATGTTAATAGCATTGTCCTCTGTCGTTGAGGATTTCAGGTAAAGCGCGCTTCCACCTTCGGTCTTACCTACCATCAGATGAGATGAAGGCCAAGTGCTTACCCGTAGTTATAGGATAAAATATTTCATCATCATCATCAGCCTATTAACATCCCACTGCTGGGCACAGGCCTCCAACGTGGACAATAGCACGTGGGCTAAAATGTTTACTAGAAAAAAAAACAACCAGTCTCAGGTTTTTCTAGTAAACATTTTATCCTATATCTATACAGCATTGTGAATGCAAAAATTTCAATAATAAAGTTACTCGTAGTTGATAAAAAAAAATATTTTCGAGGGCAACTATCGATAGTAAAAAAAGTCGATAGCACTGCAACACTACGACTAAACGCGACGTGCGGCAACATGGCGGATCTTACACAGATTAAAAAGGTAACGAGTAAAAAAAATCAAAGATGGCCGCGGGCGGGCCATCACGGACGATTACTTTCACGGGGCGCGGGAGAAAGCGTTTCGTCACTGCCACAGACGCCGAGATCGGGCGTCACTTGTCTTCCTTTCGTCATTATTTTCGTTGAAGGTCGTTAACTTCTGCGTCGGCAGGGCAGGTGAATAGTATGACGGATAACAAAATATAAGACAGCAGATTTCTGGCTATTTGACAGTTGTAACAATTAAATATGTCGGAAATGGTAGGTTATGATTTAACGATAATTATCCAATATTTTATTTTATTACGATAATTTGTAAATATTTTATTTTTACAAAATAAATTTACGATTTTTATATATATTTATGTGGATTACAAAGACCCGAAACACGGGCGGCCATGATTGAGCTTCATGTGACGTCACATTTCACAAAATACACAAAAACTATCTGTCAGGTTTCAAGATAAGTTTCTTTATTTATTGAAATGTGACGTCACAGAGCAAAATGTCACGTGACCAACCGTTTTCGCACGAAATTTGAGATCAATAAAGAAAAATAGGTTTTTTTCTGTTAAAATAAAACATTTTCGAGAAAGAAAATATTGTAGGTACTTAAAAAATAAGCGTTTGTAATTTTTTAAATACTTTTCGAAAACTGTCAAGTAGCCCATTGCAAACGCTGCCCGCTGGCTGGTCACTTGATAGAAAGTATCATCGCCCCCCAAGAACACCCGCAAAACCAAAGGAGTCGCAGATGGGTTGCTGGCCTTGTGGAAGGAGTAGTATCTTTGAGAAAGGAGAAGAAATTGTGAGGGGGGAGGAGGCAGAGATGAGGCTCCGGTACTTTCACTCACCGGAAGAAACACAACAGCAACGGGTGCTATTGTTTCACTCAGATATTCATGAAACACAACTGCAACGGGTGCTATTGTTTCACTCCGATATTCCGTGAGAAGGCGATGTTACGCCGAGCGAGCTGGCCCAATTCGTGCCGCAACGAAGCGTGGCTCCACCACACAAAAAATCATGTGCCCATCTTATCCTAGCCATTCAAAATCCGTGTATGGTTTGTCTAACATCAAAGACATCTTACCACTGTGCCCATATATTGACATTTACGATGGGAAATTCTCAAAATTATGTTTTGTTAACATGCTTTATGGCCAATTTACATGTTGACATAATGCAGCAATCGTATGTGTCTGTTGAAGTTTCTCCACATAAAGTTATGACAATAGGAATACAGAATTTAGGTAAGACAATCCGATGCCCCATTCCGGCGGCGAGGACCTTGAGCAGAGAGGGGAGGCTGCACATCGGCTGGAATACAGCAAAAGTGACGATTCTGGGCCCACGCCCAATGCGCTGTTATCGGTGCATGGGCGTGGGTCATGCAAGGATGAGATGCACGGCGTTTGACCGAAGCGCGCTGTGCTTTCGGTGCGGATTACCAGGACATAGGATGGCCACATGTACGGCAACGGAGCCCTACTGCGCCGTCTGCGAGAATGCTGGAAGGCCCCACGCCCACGTCATGGGCAGGTAGGCGCTGCGACCCTCCCCTGAAAAGGGTGAGGGACGGGGTTAATCTGGGACATCCCAACGCGCAGAGGGCGCAGCGGAGACCAGATGTTGAGAAAGCCGAGTTTCCGAGAGAGAGAAAATACAATATCAAAACTTTCTATTGTATCTGAACATAGAATCAGTCAGTGTTTACGAAGCTATATCTCTCGTGTCTATAGAGACATGCCTGAAGCACAGAATAAATAATAGTACCTGAAGTAGCTTCTTAGCTTAGCTTATTGATTAGTAAATATGTGACATAATTACAACAAAAAAAAGTTAAATATAGCCCTATATTATACTGTAATACTACTGGGCAAAAGACAACATCATTTTTTTTTTAAATTTATTCTACAACGGTTAAGCGCTTGGCCTTCATCTCACCTGATGGTAAGTGACGATAAGGCCGAAGGTGGAAGCGCGCTTCACCCGGAATCCTCAACCACTGAGGAACTGGCTATCTTATCTCACACTGTCGGAACACAATAATGCTATAAACATTGTTGTTATGGCGACAGACTTAGATAAGATGGTGGTAGCTAGCCAGGCGGACTTAACAGCCCTAACACCAACCAAACCGAGCACACAAAGATGTACCCCCCGCTGGGAATCAAACCCGGGACCTCTGAGGCAGTTAAAATCATTGATATCATTGAAATCATGTCTTCGCTACAATTCATGGGTATGGTCTCACCACCCTTTCCAAATTCGGGTTTGTTATCACAAACCAGGGCTATACATAGAGAAAGAAATCTTAAACACACTTGGAAATTGCATCCTGGACTTCGGTTACAGGGTAGAAAGCTTTACCACCAATATTACAACAACAAAAAAAAGGAATTGCATCCTGGACTTCCGGATAAAGGGTGCCACGCTTTGCCACTCGGCTACCGATATTACAACAAAAAATAACTGAAAAGAATCCACATAATAATGAACTTAATTTAAATATAGGAATTAAACCTCTTTCTTCCTTCTCCCACTTAAAAAAACTATTTTCTACAGTTATTTGAAAGTCAATACGGTGGCATTCAATAGATTGGGATCTAGGAGTAAATAAAATGTACCTGCTCCAAATGTAAAAATAAGTAGTACTTAAGAGAAATTGACGCCCACAAGTTAGTTACTGTAACACAGAAAACGTTATACTGCTAATTAATACCTTATTAATATCTAATTATAGCTAATGAAGTATCATTCAGTAATAGTAGTTATTTTTTGATTTTTTGTCCTTCTATTTGCGCAACTTTCACAAGAAATTTGCGGTTAAAACAAGTTTTTGGATTCAACCAAAAATCTTGTTACACCAGCAGAGTAATTGCTACCGGATTAAATTAACACCCATGTAAATATCTCGGTTAAATTCGTTTCATTTTACTAAGGTACACATAACAACATCCAAACTTAATTCAGTGATATATACACTTTAAAAACAAAAAAGTGTGTTATCTTAAGTGTATTTTTCTACATCTATGCATACTACTTAATCCGGTTCTAGAACACAACTAAGCTAAGTGTTATAATTGCTGCGGTAGTTAATAATCCACTCAAAAAAAGTCCTTTTCCGTCATGCTTATAAGCATTCAGTATTTGCTCAGATCACTTACATATCAAATGTCTAGATTATTACTAGATGTGTGAAGTCAAGAAACTGAGCCAGCCAAAGGTTAGGCAACGCTCAAGGCTACTTACAACTAGAGCGAGACATTTGTTAGTCATTTTAGGCTTTCAACAATCAAGATATCCACTGTTTACCCCCGGTGGGGTCGACCCATTACCATGTCCCATGGCACTAGGGATTGTTTCCTGGACTTCTGACTGTATCTATAGATAATAAAAACCATTAGTTACACACAAAGTTTACTCAATCAAATAAAATAATTCCATCCTTACGAACAACACATACTCATACTAGAACCAATATTGAAAATTATGAATTCATAATTAAACTAAATTAATGACTCATAAACTATCTTAACATTTTTAATGCGTGTCCAACAGATATTCCACCAGTTATGAATTCCATTAGTGTCATCTTCATCATCATCATCATCAGCCTATAAACGTCCCACTGTTTTATACGTCCCACGTGGGGATATTAGGCCAAAACCCGCCACGCTGGCCCAATGCGGGTTGGTGGGTTTTAACGACTGTCATCTTACGACAACAACCGGGACCAACGGCTTAACGTGCCTTCCGAAGCACGGAGGAGTTCGAGATGTTTTTGATTCGGTCACCCATCCAGCGAGCCGGCATTACGAAAGTTGCTTAGCGAGCAACATCGCAAGCCGAACGCGCTAAACGATGCGCTATCGAGCTCCTCCACTAGTGTATCGGTTATGAATTCATCATTTTCAGTTGCTATTTTTGTTCTGGTTCTAACTGGACTATTCTTTTTAATTTATGATAATTTTATCATAACGTTCAGGAGACGCATTATGTATATCGCTTTTTCTGTGATATCATATATAAGGCGACTGCTAGAAACCACAAGAAACTTCAGGGGCTGGTCAGATCAAGTGTTTTAGACATGACAAAAAGGACAAAATAGAAAACCGTGCTTTTTCATTTTTCATAAAAAAAATCATTTTATGAATTTTAATTTGATAGTCTTTGAGTATCTAATTTATTTTAAAGCAGCAATAACATAAGAAAAATAAAATGAAAGAATTAACTATTATATAACGATTATTTACAACGCGCGGGCAGCGGCCGGCCGTTGACCCACCCGTCTGTTGACCCGTCCGCGTCAGCTGGGCGATAAGTACCTGCGTTAGTCTGCATTGTTTTTTGTAATTTTTGTCATATTTAAAACACTTGACCTAACCAGCCCTTGAATTTTCTTGCAGTTTCTAGCAGTCACCTTATATACGTTTACATATATACCCGACTATTATCCCCAAAGGCTTAGTCAGAGACCAGGCAATGAGGACCGCAGGGGCAGTCCACTGCCATAGTCCAAGTTTCAATAAATTATAACTGCACATGTGCTTAGCGTGACATGTGGTTAGCCCATCGCCGCTCTATGCTATATGTGCAGTCTTTAGTCTGTCAGTCGCATTTTACGACACCCAAGGGAAGAGAGGGGCTGGTAGTATTCTTTCACCGCTGCGCGACACGGTTATTAATATTAATTACTTTGTTGCATTTTTACATTTCTGTTCTCATTGAACTTTACCGGGTCTTTGTTAACGGACTCGTCAGCAATGTCGCTCTGTGGGACTAATTAATGTTTCCAGTACAGTTCCTACGAAGTTTTGTGTCAATCAATTTTATGCTTTTGTTGACCTTGCCCGGAGATTTGTTTCGCAGTAATGTCGGTCAAAAATGTAGGTTTCCTTAAGTCAGTTTGCCCTCTTTATGTAGTAAGTAATAAAGCCGTTGTAGTGTCCCACTGCTTGGCAAAGGGCTGCCATATATACACACCCCTAATTTTTATTCGTTTCAATGAAACTGAAACCCATGAAACTGAACAACTTTCTCTTAGAAACCTATGTGCAAAAATGAAAAAAAAATGTCGACCTCCCATACTAGTGTCGTCAGCTGATCGGACAGTTTTGCATGGGAGGTCAATTTTTTTTGTCATTTTTGCACATAGGTTTCTTGGGGAAAGTTGTTCAGTTTCATGGGTAGAACTCACCCTTAATTTAATTAAAACTAATAAAAATTGAGGTTGTATGTGTACGTAGAATCAAGACTATTATCCCTAATGGGTTAGTCAGAGACTAGGCAATGGGGACTGCAGAAGTAGTCCACTGGCTTAGTCCACGTTTCACCAAACTGCAACTGCACATGTGCTCAGCGTGATAGGTGGTGAACCCATTACCGCTCTATGATGTTATATGTATGTGCAGTCTTTAGTCCGTTAGTCGCCTTTCACGACACTAAAGGGAAGAGAGCAGTTGGTAGTATTCTTTTAGTACGTAGGTGTCGTCACGCCATATATGTATACTAGCGACCCGCCCCGGCTTCGCACTAGTAATTACCCGAACCCGTACCTGAACAAATTATAGCCTATATAGCCTTCCTCGATAAATGGGCTATCTAACACTGAAAGAATTCTTCAAATCGGACCAGTAGTTCCTGATATTAGCGCGTTCAAGCAAACAAACTCTTCAGCTTTATAATATTAGTATAGATTATATGATATAGTTATTTTTTCCTTACTAATAGAGTCTTTTTAAAATATCATACAGAATCCAAAGTGCATATTTACCAAATTCTATTGAAATCGGCTAAGTGGCTTAGCCATGGTAGAGTGGACCAGCCAGCCATAAACTGTAACATTCATTGACTGCATAGCGTTTGCACAACGCTCAATATTCAAAGTAAAACATGACTTATCTGACTACATTTAATGCAATTGTGAATAGGGGTGTGAAAAATAATTTCGGTATGTTGCGGTTTAGGAAAGAGGAAGAAATTGGGCTAAGCTTTTGCTCAGCAGTGGGGTAGCAAAGTCGTGCGGTGGTTATACCACCGGACTCAGACTCTGAGATCCCAGGTTCGATTTCGTTTGGTTAGTGATAGATAAGGTAATTATAAAGCATGTATTATATGAAGAAACACTAAATTTGAGAAAAAAAAATCTGCAAATTCTATGTAAACTGAATGTATAGGAAAACTGTTTTTTTTATTTCGCAATTTTAGAGTGGCTGTAATGTTTGTTCCTTTCATTTAAAAGGATAGTCCTATTGCTGGATTACATACCTAATGACAAACAGCTTGCATATCTTATTTTTTCGACATAACCTTTATTGTCCCACTGCTGGGCAAAGGTCTAATTCATATCCTTCCAGTTCTCTCTTTTCTTAGCCAGCTCGGCTTCGACACTGACAGGATAGGCTATTAAAATAAAGCTCCCGACGTATTGAGAACCTCCTCCTATTGGATAAAAAGTTAACTAGAAAAGAAACAACCAGTCTCAGGAAAGCTCGAATGGGAATTGAACCCATGACCTTTAGATTGCCGGTCCAATGCTCTAAGCTACCGAGACCCCAGAAGACTTGTAGAATTTTTTCTAGTAGTGTGTGATACGCTGCAAGTCAGCGGTATTACGTCACTGTGAAGTCTACCCTCATTGGACCGGCAATCCAAAGGTGATGGGTTCGATTCCCATTCGAGCTTTCCTGAGACTGGTTGTTTTTTTCTAGTAAACATTTTATCCTATATATATATATAGCATTATGAATGCAAAAATTTCAATAATAAAGATACCACCTCCTATTTTTAAGGTCGGTTAAAAATTAAATTACCCTTTAGTGACACCCCTAGCAAAGTTAGCCCATCGCGGCAATGCCAAGTGCCAACTGCATACGCCTGCAGTATTTGTATTAAGGTCACTTTCCATCGGCTGCTTTCTCAGAGCCCTTTCCTTTATCGTCTCCATACGGACGGAAACAGGTATAGTATACATGTGCATTTATATGTTCAGACGATGGACATATCGCATTTTAGATCTTATCGCTCATGGGTTAAGGGGGAAATTTGAATGTTACTCTTCGTAGGTCTAAGATGGACAATGGAGCTTTCTTGATGGAATGATTTGTAAAGCTTTTGTTTAGTTTATGTCTTCTTGATATAGTTTAGTTTTTTTTTTAATAAAAGGAGGCAAACGATCAGGCGGGTCACTTGATAGAGAGTAATCACCGCCGCCCATGGACACCCGCAAAACCAGAGGAATCGCAGACGCGTTGCCGGCTCTAAGGAAGGAATAGGCTTGTTTCTTGAAGATCCCTAAGTCGTAACGGTCCGGAAATACCTCCGCCGAGAGCTGGTTCCACAACACTGTAGTTCGAGGCAAGAAATTTTGTAAAAAAACGCACAGTAGTAGACAGCCATCCATCAAGGTGATGTGGATGGAATGACAGTGGATTGCGTGTTGTGTAGGAAATCAGAGGCAGGGATCAAACCAAACTATTCTCTAGTATTGTTGTAATTTCGGATAATCGAAGACAAACATGGTACTCATCTTTTTGACGACCTCCGTCGTCGAGTGCATGGTTAGCAGAATCTGGCATCACGCTATATCTGTGGTCCCGAATTTACTTCCCGCTCTAGTCAATTTAGGAAAAACTCTCGGTTCTGGGTGTTTTTTAGAAAAAACCTAGAAACACCGTCATACTTTAGATAATTTGTACAAAATACGTACAAATTATAAACAAAAAACCATCCTCAAAAAATATTAAAATAACTTTTTTATGCTCACACCATTACCTAGACCAAGTTAAGATTCTTTTGAAACTTGTTTAAATGGTTTACCTACCACATAGATAACAGATAAACATAGAAAACACCCATATAGTAGGTGTATAAAATGAGGTTTGTCATATGGGATGTAACCACTCTTATAATGACGTAGCAGACTTTCCACTTAAGGGTGTGAACAGGAAAATGGAACCGGACGCCATACTATCTTCGACTCATACGACTTTCTTCGGGTTATAAGGTCTTCCTGTATGCCATCCTGCAATACCTGACGTGCTTCAAGGGAAATTGTTACGTAATTACGTGTCGGTTAAGTACATAATTGATGTTCGGCGTAAATGGTTTATGTGACTGACTTCTTTTTACACTGCCATTGGTGATTACTGATTACGCACGTAAATTTCATTAAAAGCGCATCGTTAAATATACCTTTTTTTTCATTATCAAAGCCCAAGCTAAGTTTCATGAAACTTGTCTTAATTGATTAGATGACTAATAAATATACAATAATATTATAGACAGAAACACCAAGAAACGAAATCAATTTAGAAAAACATTTATTTCTCAATTGACCCGACCGGGATTCGATCCCTGAGAGATAGTGAGCGCCACCAAAACCAAAAATAAAATGCGCAGTATCAAGCATGGTAAACAAATTGATAAGTAAATAATTTTTAATTTAATTTATATTTTTTTATTTTAAAATTTTAAACACTGAAAAAAGACGACAACCTCAGGCGAGAATCGAACCACACATCTTCCGCATTACGGGCGGCTGCCTTAACCACTTGGCTACCGAGGTCTGGTTTTCACCCGTCGAAATTTGTCAGTGCTTTTTTATTTTATTGAAATTTCGCATCTTTGGGGATTACAGTTGTAAATCTACGTAGGTGTTTTATTTTATCGGTTCAAGGGAAATATACAGCTTAAGATAACACATAATAATACAACTTATTCGAATTGTACAAATAGCTAACAAACTTTCCACTGGTAAACAAACACTAATAGTTGAGCAGACATTGAACTATAACTCGGCTCGGCGGTATTAGAAAACAAGATGAGCTAATGTTAATTAAACTTTCAGTGAACATTTTAGCAAACATTTTAGTGTTGTGCATTTACAGACATGTCAAAACTAGAGCATGCCGCTCGCCCCTATGGTTCAGTGGTTAGAGGTGGCTAATGAGTGTTACAGCAACCGGGTCGGTTTTCCTGCTAAGTGGTGCATGTTGTTCCGTTCGCTTGACGACGGCATTAGCCTATACTGCGGATTCACTCGCCTTTTTATAGAAAGCTTGGGCACGACATATTCTTTTGTAACTGTCGTTACTTCTACTTTAAAAAGCTGTGGAGTTTCTTGCGTCCATTCTTCTCCACAGTTGAAAGACATCCTGAATGGGTAGTAGACAAAAAAATGTTTGGAAGATTCAAAAGCACTTTAAAAAAAAGTTTATTGCAATAAATCATTTTTGACTTTTACTTTGGCTACTGTAAACTCTTATTACTTAACTAAGGTTGGTTTTTGTGACAGCTGTGTGTAGCGTAGTTTACGGATGCCTGGTTTCATGAGAAGCATCTCGTGTAACAATCTCGATCGATGTTGAATCTGAAACTGAAAGTTTTCGTTCCGTCTTTCAAGTGTGTTTGTTTTCATTGAATTGTTGGTTTTATAATAAGGCTGCGTACTACAAAAAGTATAGGCAGTATCCACAATAAATACCAGTCTCTAAAATTACTTGGGTAAGACTTATTTATTTGACAATTTTAAAGTTAATTTGACATTCTTTCTTCCACACAAAAATTTGCGTAAGATTTTGTTAATTTTCTTGCAAGTACTTATTTAATACAAAAATTACATCGAAAATCCGAAACACATCTGGGATTTCAACCCAGGATCTCGGGATTTCAAGGCGAGCACATCAGCAGTTTGATTTCGGTTGTTGTCGTAAGGATGCGATCTTGCAATAATTCGCAATCGCGGGATAAAGAAAACAAAAATACCATTTTTTTTCTTTGTACGTCCAATATCAGTCAGGCTTTCAGGGCCAAACCTTCTCCCTTCTCTTCAGCCAATCGCCACCCAATGCTGAAGGCTCTCCCTTTGAACGCCATGTCTCTCTGCTGGTAGCCATACGAAGCCAACTTTTCCGCGAGTCTATCGATGTCATCTCTCCATCGAGCCGGTTGCGCCTTTCCACGTTTCTCCGTCTAGATCTTGGTCGCCAAGTTAGGACCATGTTTGACCATCGACCGTCGTCGTTGCGTCTGCAGACGTGTTCAAATTTCAAGGCAATTTTGCTCTGAAATGCTCGCCTAAATATGAATCTGCGTCCGGCTTTTCCATTTTTGAACTGACAACCCTATATGGAAGGCACAACTCGGAAGCAACTATTTTAATATAAGTTAGAGTAACCGAGTCTAGCTGTAGTCTGTACCATCAATCGCTCAGCCACATAGCGGCTTCTAACGGACACGTAACTGATGGGACGGCCTTAAACATATTACATTCGTAAGTGGAGACTGCACGTAAACATAATTTAGTTAAACGCAAATTAGTACTTCGATTCTCGTGATTTGTCAGGCTTTCGTGGTAATACGAGTAGGCCGTTGCTCTACAGTAAGATATACATACATATAATTACGACTATTATCTCCGAGGGGTTAGTTGGAGACTAGGCAATGAGGACCCTCTCTTTACTTCACTAAGTTTTATTTATACTGGCACTTCGAGACCAACCGTTAGGTCATGCAAGAAGTGCCAGACGTCCCTTCGCCAGTAAACCAACTCGCGCAGGAGACCATCTGCGTGAGGTCTGGACGCCGAATCAGTGCCCGCCGAAGCGCGCTCTTCATTCGGTACTCATAAGACTAGAGTCTCGGGAAAGTTTCCCCGTGAACACGTGTCTCTGTCTATTTTCTAGATAGGTAACCGGAGCTGTCATGCTCGCTCACTTCTCGTTGCACGAAGGGCACAACTCGCAGTTGCTACTGCTTGCAATGAGGACCGCAAAAGCAGTCCTCTGCCGTACGTAGTCCACTTTTCACCAAATAGCGACTGCATGCTCGGCGTGACAGGTGGTGAGCCCATCGCCGCTCTATGCTGTTAGATTTATGTGCAGTCTTTAGTCCGTTAGTCGCTTTTCACGACACTCAAAGGAAGAGAGGGGGTGGTAGTATTCTTTCACCGCTAACGCGACATGGTTACACACTGTGGGATATAATGGACAGAAATTGTATATTTCCATTTTCTTTAGTCTATAAACGTCCCAATGCTGGGAACAAGCTTCCCACATAGACAACAGCACGTTGGGCATTGGCATTGGATTGGGCTATGACCCACCACGCTTACCCAAAGGGTTGCTAGCCTGTGGTTGCAGCTTATAACATACTGTTATACGGGGTGGAGATGACACTACGACAATAAATGAAAATATTTACTATACTACACTGGCCTGCAAAAATAGGTATCACACTTTAAAATTTAATTTTTTTCTAAGCTATAGAAGTTAAAGATTTAAAATAAAAATCGTTTTATAGCAATTTTTATCAGCTTTCTTTGAAACTATAGTAAATTATACATTAGTAACATTTTTAAGTCTTGTGTGTCTTGTCTATCTTGTGTAGGTACTTAAAAAGTTATTGCAATTTTAAAAGTGTGATGCTATTTTTGCAGGCCAGTGTAGGTAGTTCATAGAAATAATTTGAAACTATGTTAATATTAGCACTGATTTTTTTTTTCATTTTTCATAGAAACTATATATTTTATAACTTAACTTTGTATGAAAAATGAAAAATAAAATTCAGTGCTTAGAATAATTTGATAGTTTCAAATTATTTCCATGAACTAGTATAGAAAATATTTTATTTATTGTCGTAGTGCCATCTCCACTTTGTATACTGGAATAATATATGTTATTCATGTAACAGTAAGCTGATTATGACAAAATAATAAGAAAAACCAACGTTTGCTGACATAACGAGTTATAAAACTCTTTTTTAGAAAACAACGAGTTGTGTTACATACTAATTTATGCTTTTAATTAAAACGTCTTTAATATTAACGGATAACTTAAATATAAACATGCATAAATTGGTTGCACAATCGGAACACAAAAAGTACCTTAATTTGTAAACAGTAAGGTCTAAATAGTGCTTGAAAGTAACTTTATTGTAATGATAAATCTTGTTTCATTTTTTTGTCATATTTTTAAAATTAATTGTAATTTAATGCATAAATGCCCTTGTTATACGAAAATCATCTTAATGGTAGTTTTAAATAGAGACGAGGCCATATCAGCAAACAATACGCTGTTTGAAAGATCAGTCAAATTGTTTTTAGAGTAGATGGAAGGAGGGAGAATACATATTTTCGTAATAAATCCTCGAAATACTTTATGATAAAAGCAAGTTGGTATGTCTGACGTCTTGAGCTATATTTGATTACATAACATAACATTACACTACACTATTATCATAAATTAGTCCTCTGCCATAGTCCACGTTTCAACAAATAACAACTACACATGTGCTCAGCCTGACAGGTGGTGAGCCCATCGCCGCTCTATGAGACTCTACTGTCCGAGCAGCTCTGATTTGTCACTATTAACTTTTAAATCAAGATGTCGCAAATAGCTGCTTAATCAGTAATCCCTGACTCTCGCGTCTTACCAGGTACCTTGAACTTTATAAAGGGTGTTGGTTTCAGTTTTGTTTTTTGCTCATGATAAGCGTCATAATAATATTGTTCACGTCATTTATTGGCACTTAAAAACTTAAATTTTATTTTATATTAGCTATTGTATATTGTTTTCTGAGGTTTAAGCGAGCACTACACATTGAAATGAAACATTTTTTACGGATTAACTCGCGTTTAATTTACTATTTACATAGTTTTTTATATTATCCTGACGTTTCGAAACCTTTACAGGAGTCTCCCTGTAACCACGGACCCTGTAAAGGGTTCGAAACGTCAGGATAATATAAAAAAACTATGTAAATAGTAAATTAAACTTTATTACTAGTCTATTACTATCTATTAGTGTATACTCTATTACTATCTATTAGTGTGAATCTGTCATTGGTTCTCTGATGTATACTGCATAGCTACTCGTGTCTTGTAACTGTTGATTCACCTAAGAAAACAAAAAAAAATAAAAATAAAATAAACGCGAGTTAATCCGTAAAAAAGTGTTTCATTTCAATTAGCTATTATAACTCTAACATGTCGTTGTTTTGTTTATATAATGTGGAAAAAGGCTATGTCAGAATAGCAGAGGCTGTAGATTATTCTGTAGCCCTCAGTGGCTATAATAGTCCTTTTTGTATCTATGTTTTATGTCGGTTCTTTACTGTATAACCTACAGTGTAATTGTGTTTTAGAAGCAAATAAACGATAAGTATTTATTATTATTATTACTAAGCTGTTGGATGTACTTATGTGCAGGCTTTGGTCCGTTAGTCGCCTTTTACGGCATCCAAGGAAAGAGAGGGCTCTGTTATTTAATTGACACGTTGTATATGGCACGGCACTTACTTAACTGAATAATTCGAGTTCTAGTTTGGGTTTTTTTTCAACTAGGTACAGTTGACCTATCACATAAATTACGAAAATTAAAAAATTACGTAACAAGCTACTTTTTGTATTATTGATATGATAACCACAAAAAAGAAGATCAACATATTTTTTGTCCTGTTTTTATAATTTACTCTGATTGTTTCCTTATGGTTGTACGAGTATTTAACATTTGAAATGCCAAGTATTGCAAAGTTCATAAAATAATCAAGACTACTTTTTATGTCCTTTGCCTTCATCTCACCTTATAAGTTTACCTACGCTAACTGAGATAAGATAGCGGTATCTAGCCAGGCGGACTTAAACCAAGCCCTACATCTCATGTCAATATGTAATGCCCCGGAATCGAACTAGAGACCTCTGGGTCTGAGATTTTTGATCTAACTCCTAGACCACTGAGGAAGCAAATTGTAAGTACCTCGTTGAAACTTACCACAGTAACCTATTACTTGGTTGTGCTTACATGCCGGGCTATTAAGCGCAACGCGATTGCTTTAGAACAGCGCAATGAATAGCCCGGCCGCACGTCACGACTTGAGTTCCGTGAAACGTGACCTTGATTCGGAACGAAAGTGGCCGCGCCTGCGCCTGCGCACGCGCGTGCGATGACCACCACATTTGGGACGCGCTTTCGGCTTTACTATGCTATTATGGGACTGTTTTCAAACCGGCAAGAGCGTCGCCAGCTGATGCCCAGGGGGGGGGGGGGGGGGGGGCAAGCCGATATAAATGAAGGAGGCGATTGTAATAAGAACGGTGCAAAGTTCCATTGGGTAAGATCTATTTTTTTTTAGTTTCTGAGGGGTGGGGGGGTGGCAGCTGCCCTTAGCTGCTCCTGGCGACGCCCTTGAAAACGTAAAAGGATCTACGAGTATATTAGCTAAAACTCCGGTTATTAACAAACGTTGATTAAAGTTACACTTAGGATTAAATTGACGCTGTCTCTATCAGACTTCTTTAGCAAAAACGAGACAGCGTCACTCTAAACCGAGGTGTAACATAAGACGGAAAGTCTTACAGCTTTACTAGCTGTACCCGGCATGCGTTGCAATGTCACAGTTTTATCGATTTAGCTTCAAAACCGACGGAGTTTCATACAATGTTACTCCCTCTTTTACCCCCTTAAACGGCGATTTTTCAAAAATCACCTATTGCAGCTTTGCTAACTGGACCCGGCATGCGTTGCAATGTCACAGTTTTATCGATTTAGCTTCAAAACCGACGGAGTTTCATACAATGTTACTCCGTCTTTAACCCCTTAAACGGCGATTTTTCAAAAATCACCTATTGCAGCTTTGCTAACTGGACCCGGCATGCGTTGCAATGTCACAGTTTTATCGATTTAGCTTCAAAACCGACGGAGTTTCATACAATGTTACTCCCTCTTTAACCCCCTTAAACGGCGATTTTTCAAAAATCACCTATTGCAGCTTTGCTAACTGGACCCGGCATGCGTTGCAATGTCACAGTTTTATCGATTTAGCTTCAAAACCGACGGAGTTTCATACAATGTTACTCCCTCTTTTACCCCCTTAAACGGCGATTTTTCAAAAATCACCTATTGCAGCTTTGCTAACTGGACCCGGCATGCGTTGCAATGTCACAGTTTTATCGATTTAGCTTCAAAACCGACGGAGTTTCATACAATGTTACTCCCTCTTTTACCCCCTTAAACGGCGATTTTTCAAAAATCACCTATTGCAGCTTTGCTAACTGGACCCGGCATGCGTTGCAATGTCACAGTTTTATCGATTTAGCTTCAAAACCGACGGAGTTTCATACAATGTTACTCCCTCTTTTACCCCCTTAAACGGCGATTTTTCAAAAATCACCTATTGCAGCTTTGCTAACTGGACCCGGCATGTGTTGCAATGTCACAGTTTTATCGATTTAGCTTCAAAACCGACTTAGTTTCATACAATGTTACTCCCTCTTTTACCCCCTTAAACCGCGATTTTTGAAAAATCACCTATTGCAGCTTTGCTAACTGGACACGGCATGCGTTGCAATGTCACAGTTTTATCCATTTAGCTTCAAAACCGACGGAGTTTCATAAAATGTTACTCCCTCTTTTACCCCCTTAAACGGCGATTTTTCAAAAATCACCTATTGCAGCTTTGCTAACTGGACCCTGCATGCGTTGCAATGTCACAGTTTTATCGATTTAGCTTCAAAACCGACGGAGTTTCATACAATGTTACTCCCTCTTTTACCCCCTTAAACGGCGATTTTTCAAAAATCACCTATTGCAGCTTTGCTAACTGGACCCGGCATGCGTTGCAATGTCACAGTTTTATCGATTTAGCTTCAAAACCGACGGAGTTTCATACAATGTTACTCCGTCTTTAACCCCTTAAACGGCGATTTTTCAAAAATCACCTATTGCAGCTTTGCTAACTGGACCCGGCATGCGTTGCAATGTCACAGTTTTATCGATTTAGCTTCAAAACCGACGGAGTTTCATACAATGTTACTCCCTCTTTAACCCCCTTAAACGGCGATTTTTCAAAAATCACCTATTGCAGCTTTGCTAACTGGACCCGGCATGCGTTGCAATGTCACAGTTTTATCGATTTAGCTTCAAAACCGACGGAGTTTCATACAATGTTACTCCCTCTTTTACCCCCTTAAACGGCGATTTTTCAAAAATCACCTATTGCAGCTTTGCTAACTGGACCCGGCATGCGTTGCAATGTCACAGTTTTATCGATTTAGCTTCAAAACCGACGGAGTTTCATACAATGTTACTCCCTCTTTTACCCCCTTAAACGGCGATTTTTCAAAAATCACCTATTGCAGCTTTGCTAACTGGACCCGGCATGCGTTGCAATGTCACAGTTTTATCGATTTAGCTTCAAAACCGACGGAGTTTCATACAATGTTACTCCCTCTTTTACCCCCTTAAACGGCGATTTTTCAAAAATCACCTATTGCAGCTTTGCTAACTGGACCCGGCATGTGTTGCAATGTCACAGTTTTATCGATTTAGCTTCAAAACCGACTTAGTTTCATACAATGTTACTCCCTCTTTTACCCCCTTAAACGGCGATTTTTGAAAAATCACCTATTGCAGCTTTGCTAACTGGACACGGCATGCGTTGCAATGTCACAGTTTTATCCATTTAGCTTCAAAACCGACGGAGTTTCATAAAATGTTACTCCCTCTTTTACCCCCTTAAACGGCGATTTTTCAAAAATCACCTATTGCAGCTTTGCTAACTGGACCCTGCATGCGTTGCAATGTCACAGTTTTATCGATTTAGCTTCAAAACCGACGGAGTTTCATACAATGTTACTCCCTCTTTAACCCCCTTAAACGGCGATTTTTCAAAAATCACCTATTGCAGCTTTGCTAACTGGACCCGGCATGCGTTGCAATGTCACAGTTTTATCGATTTAGCTTCAAAACCGACGGAGTTTCATACAATGTTACTCCCTCTTTTACCCCCTTAAACGGCGATTTTTCAAAAATCACCTATTGCAGCTTTGCTAACTGGACCCGGCATGCGTTGCAATGTCACAGTTTTATCGATTTAGCTTCAAAACCGACGGAGTTTCATACAATGTTACTCCCTCTTTTACCCCCTTAAACGGCGATTTTTCAAAAATCACCTATTGCAGCTTTGCTAACTGGACCCGGCATGCGTTGCAATGTCACAGTTTTATCGATTTAGCTTCAAAACCGACGGAGTTTCATACAATGTTACTCCCTCTTTTACCCCCTTAAACGGCGATTTTTCAAAAATCACCTATTGCAGCTTTGCTAACTGGACCCGGCATGCGTTGCAATGTCACAGTTTTATCGATTTAGCTTCAAAACCGACGGAGTTTCATACAATGTTACTCCCTCTTTTACCCCCTTAAACGGCGATTTTTCAAAAATCACCTATTGCAGCTTTGCTAACTGGACCCGGCATGTGTTGCAATGTCACAGTTTTATCGATTTAGCTTCAAAACCGACGGAGTTTCATACAATGTTACTCCCTCTTTTACCCCCTTAAACCGCGATTTTTGAAAAATCACCTATTGCAGCTTTGCTAACTGGACACGGCATGCGTTGCAATGTCACAGTTTTATCCATTTAGCTTCAAAACCGACGGAGTTTCATAAAATGTTACTCCCTCTTTTACCCCCTTAAACGGCGATTTTTCAAAAATCACCTATTGCAGCTTTGCTAACTGGACCCTGCATGCGTTGCAATGTCACAGTTTTATCGATTTAGCTTCAATACAGATGGAGTTTCATATAATAATCAAATAATCACCATTTTACTCTTCTCTATAACCCCCTTAAAGGGCGATTTTTCATAAATCCTCTCTTAGTGGTCACCTAGGTACACTATAAAAGGAAGCATGGTGCTACATTTCAAGTTTCTAATCCTAGTAGTGTGGGATGTGCGTTTATATTGTCAGTCAGTCAATAAGTCAGTTTTCGTTTTATATATTTAGATTTTATTCATAACTAGCGGCCGTCCCGCGACTTCGTCTGCGTAGACACCCCGTAAGTATGCGTGACGAGCATTAAAGGTGACAAGTTTCCAAATTGTTTCTTTCATACACTTACCTTGCCGTGACAATTACAAACATCACAACTAAATTGCTAAATAAAGGCAGCTGTTCAGAATTGATGCGCGAACATACAAACATAATCACGACTATTATCACAGAATAATATTACTAGCTATTATCCCCGAAGGGTTAGTCAGAGACTAGGCAATGAGGACCGCAAAAGCAGTTCTATCCTATGCCATAGTCCACTTTTCACCAAATAGCGACTGTTAATGTGCTTAGCGTGACAGGTATGTGCAGTCTTTAGTCCGTTAGTCGCCTTTCACGTAGATCTTTCTTTTTACTGATTTAAAATACTTATTGATTTTGTTTATTATATTATTTATTGAAATTTATTGAATAACTCCACCTAAGCTAAGCCAATAACCTATCAATTTTATTGTGGAGATGACTTGATTTCAATGACTCCTCATTCAAAGGTCTCCACCTTTGCCCAGCAGTGGGACAAGTTATGGGCTAATCACGTTACGTTACGTTCTCACTAGGTACCACAACAGGTATTACAATGACCCTTAGAAAACACTTATTCATAATAATAATAGACCTATCATAATTCTAAGATGTCTACGTAATCACTTTCATGCATTATATTAAATTAGTATGTATACAATTAATTATCTCATTCAGCAAAAACTCTCCCCGCGCGAGGCGACAAAAACAAAAAGAAACAATAACTTTTTACAAACCTTCGCTTTCTATCTCGCTCTACGGCCGTTGACCTGCCCACGCGGAAGAGAGACAGGTGATAAATAATTCTCGCGCGAAATTTCTCCACAGATAATGATGCGCGGTAGAGTTTTTACATTATCATACCATGGGACCAATGACATTGTCGCAGTCATAGACAACTCAATGAGAATATGCGTGTAACTGTGATTTGTGATACAGTATCAAGGTCATTAGTTTTTTTAATTAGGTAGTATATTTTGTACACGAGTATTATTTTTAAAATGGTTTCTTTCTCTTATTTCATCAACTTTTAGTAACTTTGTGAAATTCTTCTTAAATTTAAATTTTGATGAACTGATTGAAAGACGGAAACACGATCAATATCGCACAGGCCAAACAGCTAGACCTAGAATGTTAAATTTTTCAGGCATGACGTGTGCAAAATATCAGACGTGATTTTCCCAAATTTCCTAATCAAAATCAAGTTTTACACCAAAATCCTAACGGTTATTTATAATGAACAAAACATTGACCGCATGTGTAAAAGTTAAATCACTCTTTTTATTGCTACTAACACGGTATAACAATCTGCACCAAAAGCAATTCACGCGAAAACTTAATATTGTTTTTTTTTATTTCAATGTCGCGGCCTTCAAAGGTCATTCGACCGATTATTTTCAGGTGCAAATCTAGAATAAAAACGATTAATTAACAATTAGTGGTGCGGGAAGTTATGTAATTGAATTGTTACAATTACGAAGCTATTTGTGTGAATTGAATTGGCATTGTACTTATATTTTTATTTAACGGTATAAAAGACCTCGAAATTATATTTGTGCGTGAGGTATGCACATTAAAATATTCGAAAAAAAGCTACGATAGAAATTATAGACAAAAAAACACTGTTTGTTTATATACTCAAGCGGTTTACTGTTGTTTTGTTTACTCTTTAGCTGTTCAAAATGTACCCACTCATAAATAAAGTAGAAAAAGGTATTCCCCTAGAAACCTAGATTGATCGGAATCGCAAGTAGCCCGCGTTCTAGGTATTCGCTCTAGCCCTCCATATAAGCACTAGACGGCACTAGATTTCTAGTTTCAGCAGGATGCCGGCTATCCGGCTGGTTCGCTATGTTTGTGTAGCAACTGGTACAGACGCCATCTCGCTAGCAACTCCAAGCTACCAGAAAATGTTAAAAGTCAATAAAATTTTAACTTTATAATTGGGACATACGGTTCAATGTCGCGTAGCAGTGAAAGAATACTACCACCCCCTCTCTTTCCTTGGGTGTCGTAAATGGCGACTAACGGACTAAAGAGTGCACATACATCAAACAGCATATAGCGGCAATGTGCTCACCACTTGTCACGCTGAGCACATTTGCAATCGCTATTTGGTGAAAAGTGGACTATGGTAGAGGACTGCTTTTGTGGTCCTCATTGCCTGTCTCTGACTAGCCCTTCGGGTATAATAGTCTTGATTATATGTTCAATATTAAGTCAGTTTGGTTTAGGTTGAGCTGCCGACGTGTGTACAGTAGTCAAGCCAGGAATGTCATTGCAAAATGGATTCTGTACAACTTTAAAATGGTTCGGTTGACTTGGCTCGTAGCTTTTAGAATAATTAGGCGTCAGTTGCCGTACGGGTATTAAAGGGTTTATTGCAAGAATTTATGTGAATATATGTAATTAAAAACAAACTTAAAACTACTGCACCCTAGACTGCCCCCCAAGTAGCAAAAGCTCACTCCCTGTCTATTTGTAATAGTTTACGTCGTACAATGCGCGTGCGCTGCCGTTTTTCCAGTAGCAATTGGCACAGTACACAGCAGTGTACGACGAATTATGAATGGACAGGGGGTCATTCGCCAATTGTCTAGGCCCTTTATCGTGAACTTTTAGCTTCTTTGATGGGTTAATAGGACTATTATAACCGTGCCGCGTAGCGGTGAAAGAATACTACCACCCCCTCTCTTCCCTTGGGTGTCATAAAGGGCGACTAACGTACTAAAAACTGCACATACATCTAACAGCTTAGAGCGGTGATGGGCTCACCACCTGTCACGCTGAGCACATGTGCAGTCGCTATTTGGTGAAAAGCGGACTATGGTAGAAGACTGCTTTTCTTTTCATTTCATTGCCTAGTCTCTGACTAACCCTTCGGGGATAATAGTTGTGATTAATGTATGTATGTTAATAGGAGTATTGTTATTAGTGAATTATAGCAAATTTCAATGGTGCATCCACCTGGACTCTCTGGACAAAGGCCCAGCAGTAGGACATTATATAGGCTGTAATTCTATGGTCTATTCTTATCATGTGCTGCCTTTGTCCTTTTGGAAAGAGCTGAGCCTAGCAATAAGACTAACGTAATGATGATTCTCGTAACAGACTCAGACGGTTTTAGTTGCTCTTGTCACGAGAATGTCACCGATCTAGTTTGAGTATCGAGGTCTTCTTCTCGGCGAAGACTTTAGTATGTACATAGACAATTACATACATATGAGGCTTCTACTTTCAGAACCCCCTAAAGGCACTTATTCACAAACGAAGATAATTCATGTTTAAAATTTAATACAAAACCGCATAAAGCATCGTTCGCGACGACAACATTATGTTGTTGTCGTAATAAAGCTCTGATATTATTACTCTATTTTAGTGGAATTTGATGGTCACAGACTGGTGTTTTAGTGGGTTTTGATACAAATGGCACTTTTCCTAATGGGATTTTAACGTAGCTTCTTAACTAACTTCAACTTCGTCTGACTTCCAAAGTTGCAAACGGTTTGTTACGTCAAAGTAATGTCAGTTTAAGAGCGGCCAGTGCGCACACTTCTTGCCACCATACTTAAAAGTGTTGTAGGGTAAAAAGGGTTTTGTTACGGAATAATTAGTGGATCATGGAAGGAATTCACAGTATTTTGTTTTCTGGTAATAGATTAATGTTTTATATTTTAGCGTTTCATTAACGCTTAAATATACCTAAGAAAAATTTTAAACACTGAAAAAAGACGACAACCTCAGGCGGGAATCGAACCACGCACCTTCCGCATTCCGGGCGGCTGCCTTAACCACTGGTAATAGTTAAATTTTGACCAATATTTGTTTTAGGGGGTTTTGAAAGTAGACCACTCATATAATCACGACTATTATCCCGGGTTATAAGGGTAAGCCAGAGACTAGGCAATAGGGACCGCAGAATAGTACTCTGCGACGTTTCACAAAATTACAACTGTACATGGTGCTCAGCGTAACAGGTGGTGACATCATCGCCGCTCTATGCTGTTGGATGTTGATGCTTTAGTCCGTTAGTCGCCTTTTACGACACCCAAGGGGTTTGTAGTACATGTGTTTAGCGTGACAGGTGGTGACATCATCGCCGCTCTATGCTGTTAGATGTTGATGCTTTAGTCGGTTAGTCGCCTTTTACGACACCCAAGGGGTTTGTAGTACATGTGTATGGCGTGACAGGTGGTGACATCATCGCCGCTCTATGCTGTTAGATGTTGATGCTTTAGTCCGTTAGTCGCCTTTTACGACACCCAAGGGGTTTGTAGTACATGTGTATGGCGTGACAGGTGGTGACATCATCGCCGGTCTATGCTGTTGGATGTTGATGCTTTAGTCCGTTAGTCGCCTTTTACGACACCCAAGGGGTTTGCAGTACATGTGTTTAGCGTGACAGGTGGTGACATCTTCGCCGGTCTATGCTGTTGGATGTTATGCTTTAGTCCGTTAGTCGCCTTTTACGACACCCAAGGGGTTGTAGTATTGTTTTAGTAAGCGGCTATACCACACAGCGAAGATGTTATTAAGACATAAAATAGAAAATCAACGAGTATCACACTCCTATACTTTCTAAATCCTTTTTAGCGGCTTGCCAAACGAGTTTGAGAGCTCGTGGCGTGACCTTATTGGGATGGGTTAAGGTCCGTTTTCGAGTGCGTTCCGCTTTGTGATGACGATATTAGCAATGTTGATATAGAGGTATTCGTAGACTTTCTGTTGTTTATTGCTAAAATGTCAACGAGCCTGTTGCGATGGTCTCACCGGATGTGGAATGAAAGACACATTCATAAATAAATAATTCTAACACACATATTAGGTACTACAGTGCTTCTATTTACTTTTTGTCTTACGGATGTCATCGCATTTCCGTCAATGCAATCAAATAATAATATACAGTAATTATTTTTATCAGTGCACATATATTTTTAAATAATAGAGTAACTTAATCTAGAGCTACAGATTTAATTTAATTTTTTTTAAATCAGAAATAAATAAACTAAAATTGAATAAACTTATCCACAAAAATACCGTTAATCATGGCCAATCGACCGGGACCGCGCAATTGAACTGCGACACATTACGATACCACAGGATACCTAGGTTAGGTTACCTTTGCATTACACGTGACCTTTCGTTCGCCCGGTATCCACGAGTTATTTTTTTTTGTGGCGGACAAATTAAATAAATAATGAATCCCACTAATATTATAAAGGCGAAAGTTTGTATGAATGGATATTTGTTACTCTTTCACGTTAAAACTACTGAATGGATTTGGATGAAATTCGGCATACAGATAGTTTATAACCTGGATTAGCACATAGGATACTTTTATCCCGATATTCCCACGGGAACGTATGGATGGATGTTTGTTACTCTTTCACGTAAAAACTACTGAATGGATTTGGATGAAATTTGGCATACAGATAGTTTATAACCTGGATTAACACACAGGATACTTTTTATCTCGATATTCCCACGGGAACGGGAACCACGCGGGTGAAACCGCGAGCGGCCGCTTGTAATAAATAAATTAAAATGATGTTTTTTTAACGTTACTGAATGATATAAAAAAAATTGTGCACTGGTAAAAAAAACTCCTGTGTTATTAGATTTAACATATATGTATTAGCGGCCCGCCCGCGCCTTTGTCCACGCTAACTTAGAAACACCGTTTTTTTTCAGCGATTTTGTACAAAATATCTACAAATAAAATTAATAAAACATTGTGATTTATCGAGCTTTCCATAACTGAAGACCGCGTAAAAAAAGTCAGTGAGCGTTTGCCACTCGTCTATGCCCTCTGTCCTGAATTGATCCCGCATGTTGAAAAGTTTAACAACCCTTTTCTGTATTACATTTTAAGTTTAAACAACAGTTTTTAGTTATAAACATTATACTAACTTTTCATTATGTTCTGTTTCAGGTATGCCTCTTTTTATGAGAAACACAGCTTGAATTCCAGTAAGTACAAAAAGTAACTAAATATTTAAAGTAAGTTACGACAAAAACATAATATAAAATAGTTGTGTGTGTCCAAAACGGCTGTCTTTCACATAACGTTTAATTTGACGTAGACCTTATGTACGAATCCAGTAATGGGTAACGCTAACGGCAGTTCTCTTGTAAGACACCATACATGGATATGGTGCTAGTGATGTTCTTAAAATATATCGATCTTTCTTAGAAAACAGATAGACAGTGATAATACTTGAAATACTAGAAACATATTTTGTAAGGAAATACCATAAAATCCGTTCTCTGCCATGGTCCGGGAGTATGAAGTGATATGTATAAATTAACCGATAGGTAACACATACCGTTTGTTTAAAAAAAATTTAGATTTTTTAAATTTTGTTAACTGGTTTATTATGCTTTAAGGACTTGCATGTGTCTGAAATAAATATTTGAAATAATAATAATAATAATAATTTTATTGACATATAGTTTTACAACTTCCTATGAAAACTCTGACACCCCAAACTAGGCTAAAATGCCAGTATCTCAAGGGTCAAGGGCTTCTCCCAATTTTTGCAACAAGTGTCAAGAAAACATCATAAAAACGAAAAAAATACAATGCACTTTACATTATTATGTATATTAAATTAAGTACTTATATTAAAATGTTTCAATATATAATAAGGTGAATTACTATGAATATAAATAATATTACTATAAATGAAATTTAATTAAAAATCGACCCCCCACTCTCGTTAGATATTCACAGTTTTAGATTTGGCAATACTCACTCACCCTTGGAAAATTTACTCCGTATATCTATTGCAGTTTTTCCGGTCACGTGTTCAATTGAAATCGATTCCTAATAAACAAATATCTATATGAAGAGACAGTATAATAATAAAAACTCCTATTACGTAACGCATACGTGTCTATTTTCACAAATCAATGTCACAAAAGGGGTCCTTGTAACGTTTCGTGACTTCGATCACTTTCGATGTTTTGTATTTTTTGTGAGTTCTATAACAAAAGAATGACACAATAATAAAGCGATTCAAGTGTTTTTCTATAGGTCGAAGTTACGCAGTGCCTGTTCAGAGAGGGAGGTTAATTTACGTAAATTATAACTTGGCACCTATGATAGATATATTTTTGAAATAACAAAAAAACTTGATAGGTATATTTTTGGAATAACTAAAATCAACTAAAAATAAACAAATAACTAATAAACTACTAAGTCTATTTTTAAGTAAAGACGTTAATGACTTTAGAAAAAAAGTGCGATAATTTTATCGATATCGATCAAAGTGGTTTATCAACAACCTATCCCTTCCCTTACACAGAACAATAGACGATCAAAGCGACGTACCGTGTCGGCGCCGGCGCATCCGAACTTGATCAGTATTGTCACCATGATCTAGGATGTTAAAAGGATAATAAAACGACTCATTTTTGTTAGGGTATGCGAAACATGATACTTAGCCACGTAGCATTATTTTTGTTACCACTCTTTAAAACAGTGTTACACTTGTTTATTTCTCAATTATATATAAATTGAAACTTAAATATTTTTTGAGGTGCATACTTTAAGTACAAGTAATGCTCTAGTTCCTGCTAAAAAGCGGACGTAATAATTAAATCCCAGAGGCCCCCGGTTCAATTCCTAAGTCAGGCAAAGTGTGTTTTCGATACATAGTTCAGGTCACCAACCCGCCAATCCGCATTTGGCAAGCGTGTTGATTATTTAAACCAATACCCATCAATTGAAGCGATAACTTAACGACCTCCGTGGTCGAGTGGTTAGCACGCCGGGTTTAGCGTCACGCCATCTCTGAGGTCCCGGGTTCAATTCCCAGTCGGGTCAATTTAGAGAAAACTGTTTTTCTTAATTGATCGAGTCTGGGTGTTTTTCTATGTTTATGTGTATTTATCCGTTATCTTACCATATTAACGAGTTTTGAAAAGAAGCTTATCTGGGGTAAGATAATTAGTGTGAGCGTAAACAAATTGAATTTTTTTTTTATTAATTATTTTTATAATAAATTTAATTATAATTTATTTATTTAACTTGATTTCGATGATGGAAGCTTTCGCCCTGCAGTGAACAGTAGACAGGCTCACTACTTACTACGTGTTTGGGACTGTCCTCAGTTTTCTTGACTCACAGCCACCCTAGCTCAGTTACGGCAGTGTGTTAGGCGGTCGCTCCCATGACCTAATGTGTCAAATAAAAAAAACTTGCGGCAACAATACTGGAACTTTGCGGTACATCGCGTATGTTCAGTGGTTTTATAGGTTCCTTCCAAATACTAGGTTTAGGATGAAGAACACATAAAAAAAAACAATTAAATAGTGAACACAAAAAATAAAACTATTTCTAAATTCGATAAATTGTGTAAAGTACAGAATACAATTCAGTAGGTACATTGACAACAGCAGGTATGGTAGTCTAGATAGCACATTAAAATAATATTCCGGTGATTGTTGCGCGCCGCACACATCAAATAGTTTCACAAATTAAAACAAATAAACAGTACTATAATATATATAAATGATGTTATTCTGTATATTATTTAAAAAAAAGTAATGTCAATCTTACGTCAAACTTTTTCACCATAAAAGAGCTCAGTCGATATATTGGTATCTATAGGTATAGTCCACTTTTCACCAAATAGCGACTGCACAAATGCTCAGCGTGACAGGTGGTGAGCCCATCGCCGCGCTATGCTGTTGGGTGTATGTGCAGTCTTTAGTCCGTTAGTCGCCTTTTACGAAACCCAAGGGAAGAGGTGGAGGAAGGTAGTAGTATTCTTTCATCGCTACGCAACACGGTAGAGGATTGCTTTTGCAGTCCTCATTGGCTAGTCTCTGACTAACCCTTCGGGGATAATAGTCTTGATTATATGTATGCACAGGTATTGGCTGGTAAAGACTAGTTGTTAAGTCTTAACTACAACTTAGTTAACTGGTTTTTTTTATTAGTATTGACGACAATATTTTTTTTTATTTTCTTTTAGAATGTTATACTTACCTATATTATTATTATTTTTTTAATATTGTAATTTCATTAATTTTATAGTTTTATTATATTTTTATTAAATTGATTAAAGGCCTTGATATATTTTTTTTATAATTTTTTAAATTTATTTATCGTTAATTTTGTTTTAATTTTGTAATAAGTACTTATTGTTAATTTGATTTAATTTTGTTTTAAATCGTTTTTTATTTTATTCATTGCATTATATTGTAGTAATTATTATTGTAATCAATCACTATTTGCCCAATTTAATTAATTTAATTTATCTTATCGGACTTCAATATCATGCTGGTTACACATATGTTTGGAGGTACAGCCTACTATTCTTTATTCTGTGGTACAGCCTACTCATAGTTTAAGTAAAAAGCTAGTTACTTATATTTTTTATTTGCTGTAAGTATATCTGTTTTGTGTAATGAATAAATAAAAATAAAATAAAAATAAGTGCCTGTAAAGGTTTACATTGAATAAATAATTTGACTTTGACTTTGAGATAGGTAAATGTTGAAAACCAAACAAAAAAATGTATCCGCTACATTGTTTTATCATTTGTTTGAAAAATATAAACCGCTAAATTCCTCAGCTGTACCTGCCATATACCACAATTGCGATAACAAAAACAAAAACGCAGATTAGCCGAAGTTCGAAGTAGAATGTGGCTCAATTAATACAGAGGCAAGGTCGCCAGCTATCAGTTAATTATACACCTGTCATGCCTAGAGCCGATTGACTTGACATTATGTCGTACATGACTTATTAGGTTACCTTCAGACGTAAAGTTTAGCTTAACAGTAGGCGGGAGCCTAAATCTTTGGATAAAACGTAGCTATCTAACTACGAGTACTACCACCCCCTCTCTTTCCTCGGATTGATTTCCTCGGACTAAAGACTGCACATACATTCAACGGCATAGAGCGGCGATGGGCTCACCACCTTACACGCTGAACACATGTGCAGTCGCTATTTGGTGAAAAGTAGACTATGGTAGAGGACTTAGTCTCTGACCCTTTGTGGATAATAGTGGTGATTATGTGAAATTATGTATCTGAATGATAAAGTACTTAAGCGATCAAAGTAAAATGTCACCTGCAAAAAAAAGAAGACAGGATATGAAGTGCATTTCTAAAGTGGTTGTATAATACAACGCAATCTACGCATCAAACAAATAAGTTTTAGATGAGAATGAAAAAATCGGCCATAAATAATATAATACGCTCTGTAAAACTCTGGGTGCAGTTTCAAACTACATGTAAGTAAGTATCTTAAATTAAAGAGAGACCAAGATTTGTTTTTTAAATTGTAAATATAACTTACTATCTAAAGAAAATACTTAACGAATTGCTCAAAATGAGACAGACCCATTTTCACGTTGTACAGACGTATTCTTCGTCTGAATTCATGAATTTTTCTTGGTCCTTCTTTAATTTCAAATACTATGTTGCTTAAAAGAAATTGATCCTTATTAATGACTCTTTCGGTTGGTATTATAAAATACAAGATTTTTTTTCTTCATTTCACCGGTTCGATTCCCGGCTCAAGCAGGTGATTTAAAAAAATCTTTAACTGCAGTTTTAATTATTTTTGAAAATAAAGGAATGTTTCCTTTCAGTAAAATTTGATATCCTCCAACCACGGTCTTTTTTTCCACCCTGTATATAAGTTACAGTGATCACCAAACTGGCAAGCGTGGTGATTGAACCAATACCCAATGACTTGATTTCAATGATTGACATTTAATAGTCTGTAGAATACTTTACCAAATCACAAAAGCCCAATTATTAATATGTCAATTAACATTTATTCATATGCCGTCCATTTTGATAAAAAATACTGAAGCCCTTTCTAATTTATTTGTCACTAAAGGGTAAGGTTATGCATTTGACATTTTGGAACAGACATTCTAAGGACTGTGTTTCCGTCAAAAAATTACTTTAAACTTTCAATCTTAGGCTCGTATTCTAATGGTAGGTTTACACGCTTGCCGAGGCTTGGCAAGCGTCTAAAAGCTCCAAACTTATACAAACGCTTGCGTGTCATTTACACGCTTGCGAGTGCGTTAGTGTGTTTCAGACAGGCAAGCATGGCATGGTAACAGAAAATGTTTTCTATGGTAACAAACGTCGAAGTTGTTTCAGCGCTTGCATTTGTTTTTGGTTTGACATATTAATATTTTTATTTAAAATATTAACTGAATCAAAGGAAGCAAAAAGTTCGGCCGAAAAGATGGTGAACGTTAAAAATCCATACTGCACGAGCTCGTAAGCGACAACAAACCTGCGCTAACGTGTAAATGCGTCGCAAACGCTTGCCGCAAGCTTCTTTTGATCTGTGTTTTAAAAAACCGACACCGGTGGATCAGCGACAAGATCTTGCAAGCTCACGCAAGCCACGCCAAACATCCTGTTCACACGCTTGTGTTTGTGGATGCTTGCCAAGCTTCGGCAAGCGTGTAAACGTACCATAATGAAATCAAACTCAAAATCAAATCCATGCTTGAATACAGTTAGAAAGGGATAGCGATATATGCGATGAATAGCACCATCCCTTTCTAACTGTTATTTTAAAATCAAACTCAAAATCAAATCCGTGCTTGAATACAGCTAGAAAGTAATGGCAATATATGCGAGGAAATAGCACCGTCCCTTTCTAACTGTACTCAATCAAGCAGAGATTGGAGTTTGAGTTTGGTTTTAGAATACGAGCTTACCTGCCGTATTCAGAGATTAAGTTTTAATGACAATTAAGTCTCTTGCTGTCACTTTCTTATGTATAGTACTGAATAAAGAAGGAAAGACATTTAATTGTCATTAAAACTTAATTGACATCTCTGAGGATGGCATTCTAAAACCAAACTCAAACTCAAATCTCTGCTTGTGTACAGTTAGAAAGGGATGGTGCTATTCATCGCATATATCGCCATCCCTTTCAAGCAAAGATTTGAGTGTGAGTTTGGTTAGAATACGAGCCTAAGTGCATCACTGTCATATAATATTCACAAACATTCACTACTATCGGAAAAGTTCAACGGACATAAAAGTATTTAATATTGAATTAAAAAGATATACAGAATGTGTTAACCTCTTGTCTGTGAGGAAATCTACTAACAATTAATTCCTATTGTGTCTGGCTTTACGGCAGTTGACAGCATAAATAAAAAGGAAACCGATGAGAAATAATTTTATTTAAGAACTCAGTAGGCTAGAGTTCGTTAAGTCTGCTGATCGCTTGTCCAAATTGTTTCATACTCCATTTGCTAGGACAAATCTTGGTCTTCCATCACCTGTAGTGCGAATATGTATGGAAAACTTGCTAATCAATAAGATTCCGGATTTGGATGTCTTTGGATTTTTTAAACATTTTTTGAGTGAATTCCGAATTAAAATTGAAAGTCAAAATTAAATTGTTTCTTGTCACTAGTTTATTTTGTTATTTTTTATTTGTAATTATAACATTAATGACAAGATAACAGGTTTACTAAAAAAAAAATCAACCAGTCTCAGGAAGCTCGAATGGGATCCCATCCCAATCCCATTCGAGCTTCGAGACTGGTTGATTTATTTTTCTAGTAAACAGGTTATCCTATATCTATATAGCATTGTGATTGCAAAATTTCAATAATAAAAATATTAATGACAAGGTTTTGTTAAAATTTGAGAATGCTATGTACACGCCTTTACGTTGCCTTTACGCCTGTTCCGTATGTTTTGTTTTTTGTATTATTTATTATGTAATAATTGGCTGTATTTTTTATAATTAAACAAATAAAGTGTTCGCTCGCGACTTCGTAGGCGTAAACAAAGAGACTATGATCTCGAAAAAAAATTTAAATCTTTTTTTAGCGAATTTACATACAGAAGTTTAAGGAATTTGTAGTTACTAAGCTCTTTCACGGGTCAGTCATTCATCATTGTCCCACTGCTGATCTCAGAAATTCCTACAAAAACTATAGCAAAAGCAAAGTTTAGATGTATGTATTTAACCCACCATACTAGTAGTGAGTACCTTTAAGTAGTTTTACATCAATTTGGTCTGCAAATTATACTCGGAGAGTTTACCTGTAGGTATATCCTGCAACCTTTAACTATATACATGTCTAGACGGAGCATCGCGGTACAAACGCTTCTCAAAATCCGTCCGGTTTTTGTACTGAATTTGAAGTGTGCGTGACAGCCGCGTATGACTGACACTAGCGCGCATGGTTGCTAGCGAATGCCTAATTTCCAATAAAGTAGGGAAAAAATATTTATGCACAATACAATTTTAAAATGATTCATATTATATCATAACTTTTTAAATCAGGTATGTCTTACATATGTAAGTATAACGCTTAAAAGAAGCTGGTGTGTTTAGAAGAAATGGATTATTGAAGGCGAGGGCGAGTACAATAAAATAAAGCGCTAATGGAAGCCTGCGTGCGTGTGATATGTTTGTAATAGGGATGAAATAGAAGCAATAGGCAGGATGATTTACATTTATTACTTAATCAAAATTGATTTTTTAATTAGAAATTTAAATATTTTAAATTAAATCAAAACAATTAATGGCGTTCTCTTTGTATTTGTTTCTTAAATAACTTTCGTTTGGATGTTACATCATTTTTCATGTTCTCTAATTTCTTATTATGTTGAAACCTTATTAAATAAAGTTAAATATTTCAGTTTTAGTAGGAAATCTGAAAATTAAAATGTTTGCTATGTGGTCGAACAGTTGTAAAGGTTACATAATGTGATGACTGCTCACGAGAAATATTGACCTTTTAGAGACACGAACATACACCCGCACTTTCTCAAACATCGTCATCATCATCATCAGCCTATAAACGTCCCACTGCTAGGCGCTGGCTTCCCACGTGGAGATAGCACGTGGGGATATTGGGCCACCCACCCACCACGCTGGCCCAATGCTTGTTGGTGGGTTTTAACAACTGTCATCTTACGACAACAAACGGGACCAACGACTAAACGTGCCTCTCGAAGCACGGAGGAGCTCGAGATGTTTTAAATTTGGTCACCCATCCAGTGACCCGGCATTGCGAAAGTTGCTTAGCGGGCAAGATCGCAAGCCGAACGTGCTAGCCGATGCGCCATCGAGCTCTGAAGCATACATACTACCATCCCCTACATACATAGGTATACTTAAACACACACTTCTTACATAAATACTTACGTACATTCCATTTCAAACATAATATTTTTTTTATTCATTTCGAATATCGATACCGTGCCACAATAACAATTTATAATAATGGTATTATAAAATATTACAGTAGGTATTATATTTTTTCTTGTTTTAGAACGGAACCTATACTCCAGCCAAATTCGATGACGAATGTTTGTAAACAGATTACTGTTATACCTAGTTGCAGTAGGATTTTACTTTTTCTTGAGAGACATTCACAAGAAAACAGTTAACTATTGTATCTTTCTTTCAAAAAACAGTAAAAATCCTAGTGAAACTAGACATTTGTACAAATGACTCTATATAATGAATTTCTCCTAACACAGGCCTTTCAAGCTTTACGGGAGTCACCAGCCCCTACATGGACTATATACCTGCTATAACTGAATAAAACTATTTTTTTTAATGACAGTAATATGTTTTCAAACATTCGGAATCGAAAGGAACCGTGACATTTATTCACGCTCTTAAAAATCAGACATCAGTTTAAAAAAAGGAAAACTTTGAATGTGTGTTCTAATAATAATTATATTTAATGTATTTACTTTATTTACAACAAGGCCATGTATAAATACTACTTACAAGACTGAGTATTTTTTATCATACTTATTATATTTAAACCTCCTTTTATATTCTGCCACCAATAATGGGAATTCTACATTTTGATACCAGCAACACTACGCATACATGGCCGTTATTATTGTTAAACTTCAAATTTTCATTAAAATTTATCGATACTTACGGATGAAACGTGACTTTTCTTTTCGAAAAGATTTTTCCTTTGTAGTTTCGACAGAATTTCAGTGAGCAAACGGTCATTTTGCGAACAATTTCACCGAAACGCGAGAGGTAAACACTGCTTGACGGCACAATGACACTGCATGCCAGGATTGCGCGATAGGCCAATTTTGGCCTATAAATTTTTCTACGCTTTTTTACGGCCAGGCTCTATCTAGACATGTATATAATCAAAGCCTGCAACATAACGATGTAAAAAATGTTAACCGTTATTAACAAATAAAAAAACAAACAAAAAATAACAAAACTTTTAACATTAAAAATCAAAAGAAAAATAAAATTTTAAAGTAAAAAAAACAATGTCATTACCAAATCATACAGTGCACCCTGTATACAAGTAGATTGCATTACGAACACCCAAAGGCTGACACTTATGTAGTCATTGCAGCTTACATAACCCCGTCGTTATGTAAACGTGCGACAAAACCGATACAACCGGCCGCCATAACTATATTACTACATAACAATAACCACGAGTAATTGAAAGTAATTGTACATAACGGAGTCATATACATACAGTCGAGGAAGTTTTCGGCGATTCGCTCGAGCTCCATTCGAACCGCGCGTACGTAGTCGCTTTACCACTTTGCAGAAATTTTCGGATCAAAGCCATTTAGGTAAATAAACTAGAGAAGACGTCCCATACAATAAATGTGCACAGCTACAATGATACTTGTACCGTGGTGCGAGGCTTACCTAGTTGTAACAAAACAGAAAATATTGTTGAAAATACTCTATGCATTATACCGAAACATGGCCGCCGCTTCATGTCTCGGCGATTTGAAAAAATAATTAGTCAAATGCATGTTACATCGATAATTTAGTACGTATTTCCAGGTGAAAACTGATTCCTTTGGTTTTATTTGTATAGTACGTATTTCCAGATGAAAAGTGATTCCTTTGGTTTTATTTGTATTTCCTGAGTTGTTTAAACAGTACCTTGGCACACTTATAGGCATATTTTAATGAAATAGAACACAAATTACATACGTATTGTTGCGTCTAGCGCCTGCCACAGACTACTACAGTTTTTTTTTTTTTAATTGGTTTTACTTAAAGTTCTTTTAGGTAATTATATCCTTTTGTTTTCTGTAGGGCATGGGTATTTCTCTTGCGTAACAAGAGCTACTAGGGAGAAAGGGAGGGAATTTGGTCGCAGGAATAATTTAAGGGAACTATTGGATGGGGGATAATTTAGGATGTTGGGCTTTTATGGGAACTTAGGGATGACGATAAAATGAAGCTACTTTGTAAATGTTTTGCTTGGACTTAAGGTCTTTGCCTATTTCAAATTAATTGCGGGTCGCTATTTGGGTGGGAAGAAGAATAGAAATAGTTGAAGAGGAAGAGAAAGGGAGAAGGAAGGGAAAAATTTCAGACACTGGTGTAGTTTTTATTTATTTAAAAACTGCAGTTGTTCTGTTGGTTTAGGTTTGTTAATATTTAGCTGTTATTTAGTTTATTTTATTTATTAGTATATATTTGTTTATTTTATTTATTTTAGATATTGTTTAGATTCTTTAACTTTACGTTTGGTGTATTTTGATTTTGTGCTATTTAGTTTAGTTTGTTTTTAATTATTTTAGATGTTATTTATGACTTTTGGTTTTTTATACTAGGTTTGAGTTAATTATTTATGGTTTTGTTTAATTTATTTTAAAATTAAGTTTAGATAGATTTTTGTTTAATAAGTTATTTTTGTTCTACATGCCATAGTTTTAAAATTTTATGGTTTAGATTTTGATTGTTTTAGGTATTATTTAGGTTATAGTTTAAATTCAGTTTAGGGTTTGGATGTTATTTAGTATTTGTACATTTTTATTTAAGTTAGTTTATTTTGTTTAAAGTTTAATATTTAAATTTTTAGGCATGTAGTTAGAATTTTAATTTTTTGTTTAGATTTAGACAAATTTTATTTAGTTCCCGTAGTCAGTCTGGCTCTGCAGGCGCAGAACCATTGACTTAATACGGGGGCACTCGCGGGCATTCGTGGCGTTGTGTCCGGCGTCGATCCTTGTGCCCATGCGTTGATTATGAGCCGAGCAGTTATAACATTTAGGCCCCTGGGTCTTGTTGGGGCATTCTGTTATCTGATGTCCCGGACTGGCGCAATGGGCACAAGGCCGTTTTTCAGCCGTACACTTCGCCTTAGTATGGCCGTATTGGAGGCATTGGTGGCATTGCACAAATCGGGAGAAGTCCTCCACGTGGACCCTACTATGGTCCACGCAGAGCCTCTTGAGAGCGAGGATGACTTTTCGCATCTCGGGAGTGACCTCAATCACCGCGTTGTACAATGCCAGGTTGCGATTTGAGGTCAGGAAACAGATGCGGGAAACCTCTACGTCATTTTGGGCGACAAGGACCTCCGCCAACTCCTCGCGGGCAATATCTTTTGATATGCCCTTTAGGATAATCAGCGGTGGTCTCTGCTTCGCCTGTTCTGCGGCGAAATAAGCGCTCGATGCGTGACGGGCTATCGTTTCCTCGCACTGCTTCCTGGTCTCAAATTCAACCCGTAATTTGGAGTTAGGTAAGGGCAGTATTTTGACCGGGGCGTATTTGAGCCTCCGGAAGCTGATCTCCTTCTTCCACTGAGACATCACCTCCGGAGGCTTGCGCGAGCAGTCGTATGGTGAAACCAGGACCGCGGGGTAGGTTTTGGGTGTTTGGGGTTGGGGCCTCGCAACAACACTAGCATATGAGGGAGCACTCGGGAGTTCGGCCTCTTGGACATTCCGTGCAGTGTGAGCGCCGGTCGGTGGACCCTGGGAGAGAGGAACCTCCTTCAGTGCGGCTGTGACCATGTTGGCGGTCAGCCGCACAAGGTCTTCGAGCCGCGCCTGCTGCGCCAGCATTTCGTCGACCTTTTGGGTTACCTCTCTCCGGATCTCCTCCGCTGCCTCGCTTTGCATCGCGACTACGGCGCTCACGCTGTTGTCCAGCTTGTGGCCTAACTCCTTAATGCTGTCGTCGCTAATGTGCTCCTGGGTCGAGGAGAATTCCGGATCCGGTTCGGGCTCGTGCATCTGCATGCGAATAACGTCTCTTTCGATTTGCTCGTTAAAGACATTAATGCAGTACTCGATTTTTGCCGTGGTGTCGAGGATTAGCTGCTTGTTGGCTTTCGTCACCGACTTGCCCTCCCGAACCGCCTGATTTATACGACCAAGGTATTCTAGGAGCGCGGTCTTAAAGGTCCTCTTGTGCTCCACCACGGATCTTTCAAATGGCGGACTAGGCACTTCCGTCATTCTAAGTTAGGTCAGAGTTAGGTTAGGGTTAGGTTAGGTGTTCCCTGTGTGGGACCGCGGCCTCACGTGTGGGGCCGCGGTCCCACACAGATAAGAAGCGGAGGGGGGGGTCGAGGGAAACCTCCTCCCCCCCTAGGAGGGCCGCGGCCTAGTGTTGAGGAGCACTAGGCTGCATTGCACCAGCCCTCCTCCCGTTTGGGAGCAGCCTGAACCTACCAGGCTGCTCCGTAGGGGCAGGGGACCCAGGTAAAGCTGGGTCCGTGGCGTTGCGGCGTCCGCGGGGCGTATTAACACGGTACCGCGGCGCCGCGCTGCGCTAGGAAGGAAGGTGTCGGTTCTTTTACCGGGTCGGGCCTGTATGTTAAGGACATACAGGCCCGACCCGGTAAAAGAACCGACACCTCACCCGTTTCCCCCACGGGGGGGCGGGTGGGGACATATGGGTTCCAGCCCCGGACAGTGCATGGGGTTCTCACTCTCCTCTCGAGGCCTCATGCCAGTGCAGAGAAGCATTTTCTTCGACTAAAACAAATAAAAAGGGTTAGGTTAGGTTAGAAAATTTTTTAAAGTTAATTTTTTGAAGAATTGTATTAAGAAATTTTTTGAGAAAAGTTTATTTTTATGTGTGTTTAGTTCGAATAAATGATATTATGAAGTTTTGGAATGATTTTAAATTTTGAGTTTTTGGCCGAAATTTTTCTAAGTTTTTTGGTACTTTTTTGTTTTTCAAGGAATTTCAAAATTTTTTTCGGGAGTAGTCTCTATAATTTAATAAAGTGTTAAATTAATTATTTAGTAATTTTAGGTATTTTCCTTCTAGGAAATTTAAGAGTTCAGACTACTACAGTTGGAGCGAACTGGCTCTAACACGTGTTACAAACAATCTAGTTGAGACGTCTTCTCTAGTACGTAGTGCATTATAACTCAATGATCAAAGCGCGCCGTCCGCCCGGGTGCGTGCCCGTACCAAATAGACGGCGCGGTGCGCAAGGGATTTTGAACTTTAGACTGGTAAAGCGACGGAGTCCGCCATAGTACAGTATAGACATTCACTTTTAATTCGTCAGGCCAGCTACACTGTGCGCCTTGTGATCGTTTCTTTAGGACGAAGTTTGGCTTTGCAAGTCACATCGGAGCATATCATAAAGACCAGCTTTAACAAATTGTTAGAGTCGCCGTCGCTGGATACGGTGAGAAAGAGGAGGAGGGCGGTACTAGCGTGCCTTTCAAATGTGGACGATTTGCTCTCAAGTCTTATTCAATTGTGGGTAGTCTTAGTCAATAGACATTTTGCCTTGAAGCCGATCCGATCCGAAATCTAGATCGTGAACAAGTGAATAGGTGAACGCCGAAAAGTGGTCAACCAAGAACTTCCTCTATTGTAAGTACATACAAACACGACTAATATCTTATCTTATCTTATCTTATCTTATCTAGTGGGGCCTGCAGAGGTCTCCCTCTCGCAGCAGCACGTCGACCCATTGGGATCTTTCGTGCACCCCCGTCCTATCACTCTGCCTCCTCAGTGAAGATAATTGCCGTAAGCTTGGCAGTGTCCTTGAGGCCGATGAGTCTAAAATCTTCTGGTTTCGGGTAGGCTGATCCCAGAAGATTCATTATTTTCCTGGCAAAAGAGTCAAAGTCACACAGTAGGTGCTGCATGGATTCCGTTTCCCCTCCACATGCCCTGCACAGGTTGTCTGTTGCTAGTTGCATTTTGTGGAGCATTTGTTTTGTGGCATAGTGCCCAGTCAGGGCACCGGTGATTAATCGGGCCTGCCTTCTGCTACCTCCGCATATGATCTTACTACGTCCTAGGGCGCCTTCTCAAATGAAGGATTTTGAGTGTCTTATGCCGGGTAGCTCTTTCCATTCGGTTTTATGCCTGTTTTGGATTTGGTCCTTGAAGGCTTTGTTGTGGTACTCGGTGCTAGTGCCACAAACGGCTCAGGACCAAAAACACGACTAATAACACCGAAGAGTTAGTCAGAGGACCGCGAAAGCAATGCATTGACACTGTCCATGGCCAATTAACCACTGCACATACCAGGTCGCCAAACCTAATAGCCGGAAAGACCAGCCAGTTTGGCCGGACGTTTGAAACCCTACATTTTCAGGAGCAGGAGCGACCGACAGTCGACTCTCCTGTGCTCGGTCACGCCCAAGCTTCGCGCTCCGCGCTCGCTCATTTGGGAAATGTAAAAGCCTAAAAAAAAGGGGGACACCGTTTATTTTGGCAACACGCAATCAAAAAGACTATGTCCGGCTTTATCCGGACACCTGGCAACGCTAACTGCACATGTGCTCAGCGTGATTGTAGCTTTTTTATATCTAACGTCACATTTGAGGTATAGTTACATATTTTAAATATAAAAAAACTATCATTTAGAAAACGGCCAAAAAGGATAATAGGCGGTACAGGTCGCCAACAGTTACCTACAACAAACTAGTTTGTATTCAACTTGTTTGAAAAAGGGTACTTACCTATAACATCATGAAAGGGTGTGATAACTAGAAAATTTATACTTAATTACTGCCGCTAACTTTGTTGAAAATTTTCAACAAACAAAAGTTGATTCAGAATACAGGGAGAAATTGAGTTGATTGCTTATGGCTGCCGTGTTTAGATATAATCCATCAATAAAAGCGTTTATCATGTTTCCTTATCAGGTTTTAATAAGTTTTATTAAAAAATCGCCTGGCCAGTTAAATCATAGCCTTATGTAAGTAAGTGTGTCGCCAATCGCCATACAACAGTGGTTTTTAACCGGTTAAATCCAATCTAAGTCATACCAGCCTATAAATGACCCACAGTTGGGTACAGGCCTTCTTACATGGACAACATCACATGGGAATATTGGGCCATAACCCACCACGCTGGCCCAATGCGGGTTGGTAGGTTTTAACGACTAACATCTTACAACAACAACCGGGACCAACGGCATCACGTGCCTTCTGAAGGACGGAGGAGCTCGAGATGTTTTAATTTAGTCACCCATCCAGCAACCCTGCATTTCAAAAGTTACTTAACTTTAACTAGTAAGATACAGCAAGCAATGTCGCTAGAATAACACCGATATAGTTCTAAATCCAGTTACCTTTAAGATAACTAGTTTGAACGAAAAAACTTTGTCGTAAGTAGGCGTTGTAGTATACAAGGAAAGATGAACCGTTATTCGTACTAAATACAATGTTAGTGGGTAGCACTACTCTTGGGCCATAATTGGAATGCCTATAATCATTATGGGCATTTATGGTGAGGATTAAGAGGGTTAACGCCATTCGGTTTCCCATACAAACTTCCAAGTCGAAATTTTTAAAAGCCAATGAGACAATTTTGATGTACATTTGCATGCTGAAGTAAAACACTGGGATCTAAATAGTTTGTTGAAAACATTTTTAAAAACGTTTTTCTAGCTGAGTTATTGCGATCCACTATAGAAAGTTAAAAATCGCAAAAACTCAGTTAAATAAACATTTTATGGAAATGTTTTCAACAAACAATTTAGATCCCTGTGTTTTACTTCAGCACGCAAAGTTCTATCAAAATTGACCCCTTGCGGGAAGCTTTTTGTCCCGGAAATTAGTAATAATATGTTTTTTTATATAATAAGAAGGAGGCAAACGAGCAAGCGAGTCACCTGATGAAAAGTAATCACTGCCGCCAATGGACGCAAAACCAGAGAAATCGCAGACGCGTTGCCGGCCCTTTAAGATTTAGGTAGGTATCTATCTCGAACCAACTACCCTCGGGTTTGGCTGCTTAATAGGCATTTACACATAGGCACGTAGTACATTTTATATGTGGTGTGTTGTGTCCTCCCACGTAATATACCCAAGCAAATCCCGGATGACGATAGCTAGGTAATCCCGGAAATGCCTTTTTTGGAGTTGGCCTAGTTGCGAGCAAAGTCGCAGGCAAAAGCTAGTATCATATAAACATACATATAGAGGTTCTCTACTATTATCGCCAAAGGGTTAGTCAGAGACTAGGCAATGAGGACTAAACCACTGCCATAGTCCACGTTCCACCAAACTACAACTGCACATGTGCTCAGCGTGAAAGATGGTGAGCCTATCGCCGCTCTATGCTGTTGTATGTATGTGCAGTGTGGCGGCGCCACCTACCTGCATGACGCCGCACATAGTTTTTTTTATTTTTTTATTCTTTATTTATTTAAGGACTTATGACTAAAACATGACATGTCAGTCCTATCATAGCCTAAACATACACAGACTTACACTTAAAATGTAAATTAAATTTTTAACTTGTAGTTAACGGCAAACACCGATGTATTATCATATTGTGTACCAATATTGCTGCAAGTGAAGTAGGTTGACTTAGTATACTTTGAAAAGTTCCTATATCTAAACGGTTTAGGTTTAAATTGGCCATCAATGTTTGCCGCTCTCCAGAGTTTTTTTACGCATTCCGCCAACAAGTGGCCGCACATAGTTTGACACGAAGCAACATAGTACCAACCGTGTTAACAGATGGCGCCACAAAAGCCAACTCAGCAACATCTCCATGCTACGACAGGAAATAGTATGGGAAGCCGGCATCGCGGTAGCGAAGTTTCACCACCTCATTCGCTATATATAGCACCTCCAACTAACATCCGTTGGACCTCGGTCCCCGAGCTATTACACCCACCCAGTTGCATCGATTCCTGCCTACCACGGCTTCCCTACAGTGGTGACCCCGACGTGATTCAGCTTCTCTACATGCAGTCTTTAGTCTGTTAGTCGCCTTTTACGACACCCAAGGGAAGAGAGGGGTTGCTAGCATTCTTACAGTGAGCTGTTATACCACCATATAAAAATAAGAGCAAATAGTTCCGTTTAAATTGTTTCATTTCAATAATTGTATATTAAAATGTGTCTAAAAGAGGTTCAAGGTGACCAAGTGATAGTTGATCCGCTTTATTATGCAATTGGAATAAATTATTACGGTCTATCCGTTATCTTTATAATGGATGCCAAGCTAATAGTCCCAATTAAAGAACAAAATTTCTAAACACTTTACTTGCGAAAATTTAATTAAACACATCCATTTAAGGATTACCGAGCTAGGATTACCGAGCTGTGTTGTGGCGCCTTGGTTGTCGTAAAAGGCGACTATTCTATTAAAGAATGCACATACATCTAAGCAGATGTTGTTGTTTGGTGAAATGTTGACTACTGCTGCAGCAGTAGTTTTTAATCGTAATTTAGTCTTAAATACAGCATCTTCACTTACTAGGTATTGAGCTAAGTTATTAGAGCTTATTATTATTAGATTTGAACCCAGTATGTGTACAGTTACTGTGTTGAAAAATACTAGAGTAGTTTCTTTAAATGGTTAAAACATAGTAACATATAAAACTAAGTTTGACCACAGTAACCTTGCAGATACTGGGTTTTAGCTTAAAAAAAAGAAATTTAATAAATTATTTTGTTATTCTACAGTTACTGTGTTGAAAAACACTAGAGTAGTTTCTTTAAATGGTTAAAACATAGTAACATATAAAACTAAGTTTGACCACAGTAACCTTGCAGATACTGGGTTTTAGCTTAAAAAAAAAGAAATTTAATAAATTATTTTGTTATTCTATAACACAATAACTGATTTTATTAATTATATCCTAGATATTTATATACGGAATTGAAGCTATAAGCATTTATTTACATTTAAAAATGTAATTTTCAATATAACTTAAATATTTTGTTTTTAACGAAACGATTTAACTATGGAACTTTAATCGTGTTTTTCTCAAAACGGGGTTTTCGGAGTTACTGTGTTTTCATTTGCGAGAGCAGTGCAGAGGACTAATTTTAAGGTCCTCGTTTTCTAGTCTCTGACTAACTCTTAGTGGATAATAGTCTTGAGTTTTGGTTTGTATGTATTCATTTAAGGATTATCTGGGGGTTAAAGTTACTTGCGTCCGTAGGTTTACCGTTGAGACCCTACACGTAACCTCTGGGTGGTGCTAAATGAGTGACACTGACTGACTGGTAGAGCCACACTGCGTTGCAGCACGCATTGGGCCGGCTCGCCCGGGGTAATACCACCCTCTCACGAATATCCGGCGTGAAATAATGGCACTTGGTGCTGTTGTGTTTCGTCCGGCCAGTGAGAGTTCCGGAGACCCCTTCCCCCCCCTCACAATTCCTATTCCTTCCTTAACCCTATTCCTTTCATATATGGGCCTGTTTGTTGCCTGAAATAAAGAATTATTATTATTATAAAGGTCGGCAACGCATATGCAACACCTCTGGTTTTCCGGGTGTCCATGGGCGGCGGTGATTGCTCTCCATCAGGTGACCCGCCTGCTCGTTTGCCTCCTTCTTGTAAATAAAAAAAAAAAAAAATATAGTGTTGTAATTTTACAAGTTATAATAACCCACGATAACTTGCATTGGACTTATCTTATTTTATCTTAGTGGTGTCTACAGACCTATCTCCCTCTCAGCTGTTGGGATCTTTTGTGATTGGGCTAGCGTGATGCCTTCTAGTCATCTTTAGTAATTTCGTTCATGTGGGAAAAGACCAACCCAGCTGTGGGACGTCATAAGGTTAAAGATGCCCACTTACACGGCGCTTCCTAAAACTAAAGTACCAAAACATAACTTTATGACAACGAAATGTTAAATAACACTTTTTGAAACTAATGTTCTATTAATTTAATTAGCCATAGTACTGTAATGACTAATGAATATGCATTCTGAACGGGCGTTGAGGCGTCGTACAGTCATAGCTATAATATATTTTCTGGCTTAGCGATGGTAATAGATTAGTATTAGTATGAACTAGGGGTGTCCACTTAAAAAAAAAATACATCGATGTTTTTTTCCAATGCAATATATCGAGACTATATATGCATCGATGTTTCATCGGTTAAAAACATCGATGTTTTTCAACATCGAGTACTTTTAAACTGTAACTAATAAAATTGACACTTCATGCCCACCTTCGCTGATCCAGTTGCTTTATATAAAAAAAGGCAATGTGCGAATATTCTTTGTTATTTATCTTTATAAAGAAATAAACGAACAACCGTTGCCAATAACCAATAACCATTTTTTTTGTTATATTTATTTTTCTTCCTTAAGGAAAGGCAAAGGGTACAAAGCCTATACAGCCTAGTGAACGAAGAACAAACAAAAACATTTTTTTTAAATTTCATGACTTTGAACCATTTCCTTGAGCGGATTTTTAATTTGCGCAGTGCTGCCATTTTTCATTTCTAGATTCCGTTCCGTTACCACCGAACACAATGTTAAGTTAGTTATTACCTACTTGAAATTAGCTAATTAACACTGACTTGATGTTTTTTCAAATTACATCGATACATCGAGTAACTCAATAGCTTTTCAAAACATCTGATTAAAGCGATGTATCGTATTGTAAACATCGAGTGAATTCGATACATCGATGTATATCGAATATCCCTAGTATAAACATACATCATGCCTGTTTTCCGGTGGGGTAGGTGGGACCACAGCTTTGGTACGATCCTGACGTCCTTCTTTTCTTTCATTTGCTACTAGCGACCCGCCCGCGCTTTTTCCACGCTAACTTAGAAAGACCGTCATAGTTCAGCCATTTAAAAAATTATATCAACAAAATATAAACAAAAACCATCATCAGTTAACGCTCTAATCTTTTAGTGAAAACCGCATAAAAATCCATTGCGTGGTTTAGGAGAATAGTGCGGTGCCACAGACAGAGGAAACCTCGACTTTACTTTTAGAATATGTACAAGCGGCTGCTCGCGGTTTCACCCGCGTGGTTCCCGTTCCCGTGGGAATATCGAGATAAAAAGTATCCTATGTGTTAATCCAGGTTATAAATTATCTGTATGCCGAATATTATCTAAATCCATTTATTAGTTTTTACGTGAAAGAGTAACAAACATCTGTCCATACTTACAAACTTTCGCGTTTATAAAATTAGTAGGATAATTTGCTATTATAAAATTCCTTATTCATAATACGCTCGTTGGTTTAGGGTACCCTAGGGGGTAAAAGTCACTTGCGTCCGTAGATTTACCCTTGAGACCCTACACGTGACCCCTGGGTGGTGCTTGAGTGGCACTGTCTGATTGGTAGAGACACGCTGCGTTACAGCACGAATTAGGGTCCCCGCACACGGGCCACCGGTCACAGCCAAAAACGCTGCCACCGGTATATTTCCTGTAGTTTTCATACATTTTATATTTATTTATTTATTTGAAAAAACAAAACTTAATACTACCATTACAGAAAAAAAAATCCAATGCGATAGTACAAGCACTTATAAAACTTTCTAACCTAACCTATTTACAAACGAATATTTTTTATTTATCTATTTACAAACTTACAATTACTTTAAAATATTCAGGACATATTCTGTAAAGTAAGTAACTACACTGTGTATTTACTTACTTTTTAGCTATTTCTGTAACAAAGAACAAACAATGTGACTTTTGCGAATTCATTCAGAGAGCAGTTAAATATGTCAACATCATTAGCTACCGTATTAATAGTGCGCTAAGCTCGGGTAAATGGCGCTTCTTTTAAAATATTAGTCCGCGCCCTTAGCACCTCGAGCAGTGGTGATCCCGCAGAGAACCAAGGTAACCGACATAGCCCACAGGATTAGCAACCTGAAGTGGCAGTGGGCCGGCCATATCAGTCGCAAAACCGATGGCCGTTGGGGTAGACGAATGGTTCTGGAGTAGAGACCGCGTATCGGAAAGCGTAAATAATCGGCATCATCGTCCTCAGACAAGGTGGAACTCTTGATTATTCATTATATTTTATTTATTTATTTTATAGATACAAAAAAAAAATCGAAATTTTATTAGTACAGTGGTTTAGGACCAGACCTTCATGCCCTTAGCAAGGCACACAAGGGTTAAAGCCAAACTCGATAAAATATCACGACTATTATCCCTGAAGGGTTAGTCAGAGACTAGGCAATGAGGACCGCAAAAACAGTCCTCTACCATAGTCCACTTTTCACCAACGTGACAGGTGATGAGCCCATCGTCGCTCTATGCTTATGGAAGTATATGCAGTCTTTAGTCCGTTAGTTGCCTTTTACGACGCCCTAGGGAAGAGAGGGAGTGGTAGTATTCTTATACCGCTACACGACACAATTAATATAATAGTATAGTGAAGAGGAATTATTAGTTAACTATAATGATTATTAGCCGTATAATCAATTATACATAAGTAATTCCCTTACCACCTTTGTATGTAATAAATAAATTAATACATCTATATAAAACGAAAGATATAGCTAAACGGCTTCGCTTGAAGTGGCAAAGTGTTCTTAAGAATGAATTATCTGTGCTGAAGTTATGTAAGTGCATTGCAGCATGTAGTTTTGGATCTTGTAGAGGTTAATAGGACGTAGTTGGTAACTTCCGATATATGCAGTGTTGGTTAAGAACGCAAATGGTTATGTGTACTGACAGTTAGAGATTATAGAACTTTACTTTTAATGTATAAAAGTTCTTAAAAATTAAAAAAAATTAATCCGCATTAAGCCAGCGTGGTGGGTCATTATTTTTCATTCTCTCTATGTGGGACTATTTTTTTATACCGCGTAGCGGTGAAATAATACTGCCACCCCCTCTCTTCCCTTGGGTGTCGTAAAAGGCAACTAACGGACTACAGACTGCACATACTTCCAGCAGCATAGAGCGGCGATGGGCTCACCACTTGTTACGCTGAGCACATGACTGTGCAGTCGTTATTTGGTGAAAAGTAGACTATGGTAGAGGACTGCTTTTGCGGTCCTCATTGCCTATATAGTGACTAACCTTTCGGGGACAAAAGTCGTGATTACATATATGTAGAAATTATATATTAGGTATATAGAGAATGTTGACTTTGAAAATTTCTTACCTAGGTAGTCCGAGGCGGTCTGGGATAGAGAACGTAGATTGTCTTTGCCCAGCCATTGCTGGGCTTTCAATTTTTGGTAGCCTACATTGTGTCCCATTGGACACAATGTAGGCTACCAAAAATTGAAATAAAAAAATCAAAATTTGAATTACTGTGTCGACCGCCAAAACGCATTTTTACCCAGCGTGGTTCCGATGTCCCGATCTCCCGATGTTTCGATCTCCCGATGTACCGATCTCCCGATGTCCCGAACTCCCGATGTCCCGGTCTCCCGATGTCCCGAACTCCCGATGCCCGATCTCCCGATGTCCCGATCTCCCGATGTCCCGATGTCCGGTGTCCCGATCTCCCGATGTCCCGATCTCCCGATCTCCCGATGTCCCGATCTCCCGATGTCCCGATCTCCCGATGTCCTGATCTCCCGATGTCCCGATCTCCCGATGTCCCGATCTCCCGATGTCCCGATCTTCCGATCTCCCCATCTGCCACCCATCAGTGGGGTAGCTCGAGCCCAGCAGTGGTATATAAATAAACTAAAGACAATTACTGTAACGAAATTCTATGACATCAGTTACTTTCTGCTAAAAAGTTCCTTACCAAACTAACTAAGTGGCATAATAATGTTTCCGTTGACACGCTGCGCAGGCGCATGCGCATGCCAACATTTGCAAGATCGTTAACCCCGAAGCAACTTTTGCATTGCCATCAGTTTTCGACGTATCATTTGATTTATGATGCTATAAATTACTACAAGATACGGATAAGGATTTAATATATTTTTGGTAATAAAAAGGACTTATAATTGCATTTTTTTTGGTTTATAAAAAATGATGCATTGAATTGAAACTTGTTTAAGGAAAAATTAAATTCCAAGACTCATTATGGGTCCAGCCAATGTAGTACTTAAATAAAGTAAGCTGAAAAACAACTTATTCTATACTTTATTTCACATTGAAGAAGAGCTTTGTTTGTCTCAAATGATCGAAAGTGAAGATAAGACCCATTCCACAGATCAAGCGGTTTGCTAACTTTGATAAGTAACATTACTGGGTACCTAATATGAGGAGCGTCGGAACAAAAACCCATAAATCACATTTTGTGTTTTTTGTGAAAAATGTAAAAAAATGTAAAGTTAAACGAAATCTATCAATTTATTGGTGTTAGCATCACTGTTTGGAAACCTAAATTCTGCATTCGTGACAGTGGTACCCGTTGAGTTATATAAAAAATGGATATATCGGTTATTGACCATACCAACTGGATATATCGGTTTTTGATAAAACACACACTTTAAGAATAAGGCCGCTTTACACTAATATATCCTACAATTGTTTATGATTTTGTCTTGCGAAACTCGAAATTAGATATAAGTACCGGTTTTTGACAGAATCAAAATAGTCAACAATTAAAAATTCGGTATCTGTTCCGATCGCCATCGTTGTATAGTACGATTGATGTTATTATCGGTTTATGTTCAGATCCGGGTATTTCGCGGACGGATTTAGAGCGGATTTATCAATTTTCGACCAGGTTACATTAACCATAAAGCAAGATACGAGAACAACCAATAATTGGAATCTTGAAAAAAATGTCAAAATGTGATTTATCGGTTTTTGTTCTGACGCTCCTCAAATATTATGTACCTACTCTCCCACTGCTTATGACCTGAACTTTTTGCTTTCATAAAATGACCAGCATCATTTAAATCAAGACATTACGACCACTGATGCGTGTACAGCGTGTTCTAATCACTAACCTTACCAATTTTATTGTGGGTGTTCACAAACTCGTGGTTTGCATCGAAAAATACAAAACACACTGCTCGACTTGTTTGAGTCCTGGACCTCCGGATATCGACCCACTCGATCACCGAGACGTTAGGTCCAATTGTGAAAGAATGTCACTAATGTAAGAAAGTTTTAAGTTGAGCAAAGACGTTTCCAGCTTTAAACTTAAACATTTACAACTTTATTATGTTAAAATTCAAAATAAATCAGTATTCGCTCAATAACTTAGATGATGTTATCGTTGCTACCAACAAAACACAAAAATGTAAGTACCTACGTGACAAGAAAATACAAAAAAGTATACAAAACATCACTTCAGAATATACAAAACTGTCAAAATTCTTCGACTGATTATCACCTTTAGCTGTTAGGTGTTAAGCTTAAAATCGTATGCAGAAAATTTACGTTTTGGGACCATCCCAGAATGACGCCATCTTTAGTTGAGTTTTTCTTTTTATGCCACTTTGTATTGCGACGCGACGTTAAGTGATTGTATTCAATAAATATGTTAATATTTTCATTAAAATATTGTAGTAAGTGTGTTATGGTCACGTTTCCTATGTTATTTCAATGGAAAATAATAAGTGTTTTCGTCAATATTAATATGACTATCAATTTTACTACATTAATAATATACGAAAAAAATTTGAAGTGTTTAAAACACGTTTTGAATTCATTGTTTTTACGTTTTTTCTTCTCGCACGTTATATGAAACATAGTTTTGTTGTTATATGCGAAAAAGGTCAACCGTTTGGCCTTCTCACCCAATTGGTAGGCATACCGGGATAAACTAAATAAATCATTCTATGAATCATTTTGAATTTTAGGTCCAAAGTTTTTATATCACCCAGAGTCGGAACATAACAAAGCAACCTAGATTTTAGATTGAAAGGCTAGCCCCTTCTTAAGGCTTTACCTAAAGACTTAAACCTGGACCCTCTTACTACAAAATGATGTCTAAAACAAATTTCTTTTTATAAAGTTTGTTTAAGCTTACACCAATTATCTAGCTCAAGATAAGACGTATTCTTATGAAACTCGTTAACATGGTGAGATAACGGATAAATATACATATACATGAAACACCAAGACCAGAAATCAATTTAGAAAAACAGTTTTTCTCTAAATTGATCCGACTGGGAAGGGAATTAAACCCATGACCTCAGAGATGGCACGACGCCAGACCCGTGCTAACTACACGACCACGGAGGTCGTCAATTACATGACATTAAAAGATACTCGAACTGTTTCTCCAACACTTTTAAACAGATATGGAACGCGCTTACACACACGTGTTTAACACACACCGTTTTGTAGTAAGTCATTAGAGCTTAATATTTAGCCAGGTTTACCCAAATTGGGTCAGTACCCAAATTGGGTAATCCGATAACTTCCCCAAAATATCAATTGAAAGATTTACGTAAATCAATTCTCGATCGTGACTGTTGTCAATAAACATTATTGAATTGTGTAATTTCACGTCCGGACAATCGCCTTTTGATAGCGTTACAAAATGGCCGAGCTTCCGGTTTTGTGATAGACAGGTACCTATCTTGATGAATGGTTTCAATTGAAAGATGAAATACGGATAGTCATTAGAATTGTGTCATTTGCAATTGTTAATTCACCAGTACTTAAAGAAAACGATTCTTTAATGCTTTTAATTATAAATTAATTATGAAAGTTGATGCTACATTTATTAGTACCTACCTACTTCTCTAGCAGTTCTCATTGTCAAAAAGTGGCGGAATCAGAAATATGTTGTTCCAAAAACTAATTCTTTGTTTTTAATTTCTTTGGTCTGCTTTGTTTGGCTGGCTTTGTTTTAAGTCCGCCAGACTAGCTACCAGCCAAAATTACAAATTAGCGTTAACATTTTTGCGTTTCTGTGCTAGGCGGTACTTCAATAGTTGAGGATTTCAAGTACAGTGTGGTGTGACTGATATGGCAGTGCTCTGCCTTTGCTATCCTCATTGCCTGATCTCTGACTAACCCCTCGGGGATAATAGTCGTAAATAAATGTATTTACGTACGTAAAATCATTTTACGATAGAAATTATAACGATAAATCTCTCGAGATGTTATCCCACCTCTACCGCGCACAGCTGAGCATGAAAACGACAACTATCAGACGATCGCCAGGTCGACTGCGACTTTGTCATGCCAAATTAAACCTTATTCCTTTGACATAACACCTCCAGCCAACATATGTGATGTTTGCATATCGTATTGAGTGCAAAAAATGTAGGTTTACAAGGAAAACGCGAAAGGTTAAAACTGTTTGTCTGTGTGATGGTTTTAAGCTCGCAGTGTGCTTAAAGTTTTGCCAAGACTATTAAGTTGTGTGGGTCAAATCATAATTTAACTATTCGACCTCTTTTTTTGGCACGGCGAAGAATTACATATTGTTTATAACTATAAACACACATAGAATTATATATTATTCATAGTAATAATAATATACTAATTATATGTATCCATATATTCTATAATTCTATTCTATACAATATGTCCAGGGATGTAGTAATAAAACTTCTAGTATCTACAATATATTTCTTCGACGAAAATACTTCTTATAGGGAGTCAATTCCAAAACCTCGCAAGACTGCAGAATATTGGTTTTATTTTACCAAAAGTCGCTTATCTCGTAAAATTAACGGCGGTTTGAGTTCAACGTCCCTCGTGTAGGGGCTCGATTTTGGTGTTTTTGCAAAGGTGTAGGGTAGCTTATACAATAAAAACACGGTATCAAACAACGAGCAAACAACTTATTTTTCTTAATTGCCGAAAGGAGAAAGTATTTTTTTACAGTTTTTGTGCGCATTCGGGCATTTTGCACAACAATAACAAAACACCATTGACCCGTATTAGGGGTATTTTTGTCGATGAAATATATTGTAGTTACTGCTCCTAAAGTTTTATTACTACATCCCTGGACATATTGTATAACTCTAGTAAGAACAGGCATTACGGTGATGGTATGAAGGCAGGTATCATTGAAATTAAATCATCGCTACAATTCATGTGTATTGACTCAATCACCAATGCTTGCCGAATGGGGTTGGCGATCACAAACCAAGAATATGTAAAAGAATAAATAGTTAAGCATCGAAGAATCCGAAACACAGCAGGGCCCTGATTCTGTATCGCAATCTGTAGATTCCACACCTAAACCTTACCGCGCACAAATGTCAAACGGGAAGATATCGTAACTTTTTAAGGATTTAACCGCCTCTGTGGTCTAGTGGCTAAGCTACCGGTTTCAAACCCAGAGGTCCCGGGTTCGATTCCCAGCAGGGGGTACATCTTTGTGTGCTCGGTTTGGTTGGTGGTAGGGCTATTAAGTCCGCCTGGCTAGCTACCACCATCTTATCTAAGTCTGTCGCCATAACAACGATGTTTATAGCATTGTTGTGTTCCGGCAGTTTGAGATAAGATAGCCAGTTCCTCAGTGGTTGAGGATTCCGGGTGAAGCGCGCTTCCACCTTCGGCCTTATCGTCACTTACCATCAGGTGAGATGAAGGCCAAGCGGTTACCCGTTGCCTATAACAATAAAAATAAAAATAAAATGAAAATTAACGTGGTTTTGAAACAAGGAATCGTTACAGAATAAGGGCCCAGTATATATAAACTTAATCCTTCATTTCCGAGTGTATCACAATATACTAAGAACCAACAGTTTCTCCCGTGTTATTTTAGCAGCAACACGTGTTGTGCGACTCCATTTTAATTCAATCTACCGTACAATACTAAATGTCAAAGTTAACGAAACGTTGAAAAATGTCTACCTCGGGCGGGAATCGAACCCGCGTCCTTTGCAATCCGAGCAGCTGCGTTGACCACTCCGCCACCGAGGTATTGGTAAGACCGACGAAATTTTTCAACGCTCTTGATTTTATGTTTTTATAGCAACAGTGTCACAGAATAAATAATAGTACTACGTAACAGTGTCTCATCAAATCTCTTAAAATTTACATTCTTAGAGATCAGAATGAAAATATTTTACTACATTTTGAACATTCAGTTGTGATAAGACTGCTTTAAAGATTCGTAATATTTAATTATTTTTAAAAAACGCTCAAATAAGCTTAAAGATAACGAAACGTTGAAAAAAATGACTATTTTTACGAATACTTAATGTATTTTTAAATACATACCACTTGAAATTAGCTTAACGCTAAACGCGAAGCCATTAATGAAGTTATAAAGAACCAAATAGCTTATTTTTATAAATCAAAATAATCTACAGTTAATTTGGATTTCATTCACTTCGCCAGAACTGGGTATTAAACCCAGGTACCTCGGATAATCATGCGTTTGAAACCTCTGCCACTGCGGCGAGATGTACTAGATGAATGTCAAAGATCAAGAGTTGTCTCCACAGCTATTCATTTCAAGTAGCTCCGGTATGTCTTGTTTATGCTCAAACACGACTCATCGATTTGTTCTAAGACGACATTGTGAAACGGAATCTCGACAAAGAAATCCTAAACCGGTCACCGCAAGACAAGTGAGTGGGTTATGTCAATTAAGGTATTATGATTGGAGACGTTATCCTAGAAGAATATGAATGAAGATGTAGTGACAAAAATTGAAAAAGGCATGCTAAGATGGTTTGGTCATGTAGAGAGGATGGATGAAAAAAAAGATAGTTGGAAGGGGAAGACCTCGACGAACGTACTTAGATCAGATCGGTGACCTTCTCGTTAAAGGTCAGGTCAAGAGTACCCTAAACCAACGAGCGCGTATGAAGGATGTTATAAAAGTAAGTGAAGCAAAGGATGTGCGTCAGGATCGTAGCAAATGTATGTATGTATGTATGTATGTATGTATGTAGTATGTATGTATGTATGTAAGTTATCCCATACGTAAATGTGTTCAGATGACAGCGGCCAAGGGCTCCAAAAGCGTCTCTATACATTGATTACCAGGAGAGAATGATTGTTTTGTATTTTTTTTAAATGTTATGGAGCTGTAGGGAATAAAATTGGTAAATGTGTTTTTATTCATTATTTTAATATGAAAATCATTGGAGCTCTTGGGAATCAATGTATAGAAGTTGAATTCTGGAGAACAATAGATTGCGGTTTGCAGCCTATAGGCCGCAACTTGGTGCGCAGAAAATTGTTTCGCAGTGTCAAAGTCAAAGTAAATTATTATATCAATTAATTAAAATTAAATTAAGCCTTTACAGGCACTTAATGACGTCAAAAACAAATCAAATAACAGTTAACTAACATTTAGTTAAATCTGAACGAATCTACCACTAGTTCGGATTTTGGACAAGCCTCCGACTAAGAAGAACCTGGCGAGAAACTCGGAAGCTTTTTTTTTCACCATCTTGGTAACAAAAGTTCGTCTCTAGTTATAATACCTAAATGGTTATGTCCACAGATACTTTCTTAGCCAAGGGCATCACTTTCACTGACATTACGGCCGAGTTTGGTGGACGCTTCATTAGAAATGGGCATTCCAAATATTTTTATAGCGAGTAATTTATACGGACAGACGACCAGGTGGCATGGCGACCTACATTCTATGTGAATAGCTAACTTTTTTATAACCTACAAAATAAACTGTTTGCGGGTGAGTTGCAATTTTAATAATAATAAAATATACTTTTATTACACACACACAACAGAAAACATTTATACAGTGACAAAGTACAAAACAGGTGGCCTTATTGCTAACAAGCAATCTCTGCCTTGGGTGATAGAAATATAATAAAAAGAATATTGAAATTTGTGCAAGAATAAGGGAAATAAGAAATAGAAATATAAAATAGATTGGATATTAATAATAATAATGCGATATAATTATAATTTAAATAAATAAATGAGATAAAAAGAGATCATGCAGTAAATATTATGGTACATTAGGGAAATAAATAAAACTAAGATGATATACGTATAAAATGACTCTGGACCAATTTTGTCTTTTTATATGTGACAACTGTCCACCTGCCTAATTCCCTACCTCTCCAAACTCGATGAAGCATGTTTCCAAACAAATTATTAAAAATTCTTTGATCAAATATCTAGTGTCACTCGGATTTTCACTTTTTCTTAGAAACCGAAATGCGTAAAGCATTTCGGTTTCTATGCTGTTGGATGTATGTATAGTCACGGGCAAAATATGTAAACAATTGTAGCTCTTAATACAATAGAATAAGAGTCAAAGTGTGTACATATTGGTGCTCGTGACTGTACATCCAACAGCATGGAGCGATGGGCTCACCACTTGTCACGCTGAGCACATGTACAGTTATTATTTGTTGAAACGTGGAATGTGTCAGTGGACTGTTTTAATTGCGGTCCTCATTGACTAGTCTCTGACTATAACCCTTCAGGGACTATAGTCGTGATTATATGTACGTGGAAATAGAAGTCTGTGGTCACTGCCTACCCCTCTGGGAAGCGGGCATGATGTATGTATGTATGTATATGTATGTATGGGTGTATATATCCCTTAAGAGGGTTTACGCATTTCGGTTTCCCATACAAACTTCCAAGTCGAAATTTTCAAAAACCAATAAGCCAATTTTAATGAAACTTTTCATACTAAAGTAAAATATAAGGATCTAAATAGTTTGTTAAAACATTTTTAAAATACGTTTATTTAACTGAGTTATTGCGAATTTTAACTTTCCATAGTAGACTTTAAATCGCAATAACTCAGCTAAAAAAAGGTTTTCCTGTTCATCCACTGCACATGCAGTCTTTAATCCGTTAGTCAAAGTCAAAGTCAAAGTCAAAATATATTTATTCAATAAACTCAATTAATAAGTACTTTGAATCGTCCAAATCTTTTTTAACCTACCACCCATTCAGGACATAATTTTTTAACTGTGGCAAAGAATGGGCGCAAGAAACCACAGCGCACAAAAGCAACGACATTTACAAACAAAAAAAAGAGTATGTCGTTACCAGGTCAATACAAAATATAAATTTAAAAAATAAAAAAAATGATGCAATACAAAATTACAATACAATGTAGTATCAATTAAATAAAGACAATTAGAAATAGCTGTTGGAGTGCTTGGAGCATTTCAGATTCAAGCTGTTTTGTCTTCTGTGTAATCTGACACTTTATAATAAGCTTTTTTATAAAGCGTTTCTTTGATTTTGATTTTAAATTAATTAAGATCTAATTTCTGAATACCATTTGGTACTTTGTTGTAAAATCTTACACACAGACCCTTAAAAGAATTATTTATTTTATGGTGCCTAGTATAAGGTACTGCTAATTTGTTCTTACTTCTAGTGTTTACATTGTGAATATCACTGTTTTTTGAAAACATTCCAGTATTTTTATGAACATAAATCAAATTTTCATAAATGTATTGTAATGCAACTGTCATTATATTTATATTCTTAAATCTCTATCTGAGAGAGTCGCCAGCCTTTAGGTTATAGATTGCTCGAATAGCCCTCTTCTGAAGCACAAAGATAGTTTGAATGTCGGCAGCATTTCCCCACAGTAAAATGCCGTACGACATTACACTATGAAAGTAACTGAAATAAACTAATCTTGATGTATCAACGTCAGTTAACTGACGGATCTTCATTACTGCATAAGCCGCAGAGCTAAGTCTATTCGACAATTTAGCTATATGTGGGCCCCACTGAAGCTTGGCATCTAACGTGATGCCTAGAAACACAGTGGTGTCCACAGAATTCACATTCCTATCTTTAATTTGTACACTAGTTGTTACTTGCTTAACATTAGGCAATACAAATCTTACACATTTGGTTTTTCCCTCGTTTAATAGCAAGTTATATACACTAAACTCGTTTCACTTTGAATAAAAGTGAAGTATCATCAGCAAATAATACTATCTCATGACTGTCTTTTACAAAATAAGGTAAGTCATTATTATAAACCAAAAACAAGAATGGACCTAGTATTGAACCCTGTGGAACTCCCATTGTAACCACTGATCCCGGAGATCTTTTACCGTTAATGTCGACCTTCTGAATCATGTTACTCAAGTATGAGATTAGAAGGCTCAAAGAAGCATCCCTAATTCCATAGTGGTTAAGCTTCCTGACCAAAGTTTCATGTAAAACACAATCGAAAGCCTTCGATAAATCACAAAATACCCCTAGGGCATCCTGTGATTCCTCCCAGGTATCAAATATTTGGATTAAAAGCTCAACACCGGCGTCAGTTGTTGAGCGACCCCTAGTAAAACCATACTGTTTACAATGTAAAAGTTTATTTCTATGAAAATGAATTTGAATTTGGTCTAGCATCAACTTTTCAAAAATATTACTAAATGTGGGTAGCACAGAAATAGGTCTAAAATTAGAGGGGTCAAAAGTGCTACCTGATTTAAACAATGGAATTAATTTACTATGTTTCATTAGGTCAGAAATAACACCACAGTCAATGCATTCGTTAAATATGCAAGCTAAAACTGGAGCTATTGTCATAATTACTGATTTAGCGACATCCACGGAATTACCCCACAGATCAGCAGTTTTCTTTTTATTGAGAGTGTTAAATGTTTTTAATATATCTATAACACAAATTTTTTGAAAACTGAAATTACTTTCACAATCTTTAACATTCTCCTTCAAAATAGATTCAGCTACAGTGGGGGAGGAAATCAAGGCTTTTGTAGTTGAAACTGGAATGTCAGTGAAAAACCTCTCAAATGCTGCAGCAACATCAGCATCAGAAGTTGTCATTACTATTCTTAATCTTAGAACTCAGATAGTTGGCCTTGGCTAATCGGCATACTCTTTTAAATAACTTTGAATAATTTTTAACATATAATTTGAAGTCGTCGTCGTCGCGAACAAAAGATTTATTAAATTCTGAACAATATATGTTAAAAAAATCATTATAAAAAACATCAGGGTTGTCATTGTATTCTAAATAATTTAATTTTGTATCTCTAGATTGCTTTTAAAGCGTTCCAGCCGACCTGCAGTTTTTGGCACAACAGTGATATTCTTTTTCATCACTTGCTTACGCTGGTGTGGAAAGCTGACCATTTGGCCACAATGATCAGAGTCCAGGTTATTAATAATTTGCTTAGCTAGTGGTTTTACATTTGTATATATGTTATCAATACAGGTGGCCGAAGTGGCAGTTATTCTTGTCGGCTCCAAAAATAAATTATTCAAATTGTATGATAGAAATAAGTTTTTAATTTTGTTGACAATGTGGAGTTTTCTAGCAAATTTATATTAAAATCACCGCAAACAATTATTGTTTTACCTACATTGCGGACCTTACGCAATGTCTCATCCATAACTTTTTCGAAAAGATCATACAATGCTGAAGGAGGTCTGTATACACTTATCACAACAAACTGCTCCAACTCCACACAAGCTATTTCTATTGTTCGCTCAACCGAGAGGCTCACTATGTCTTTGCGTTCCTTTAATTTAAACTTTTTACTAACAATAATTAAGGAGCCACCATGTATTGCATTTCCTCGACTGAACGAACTTCCTACCAAATGATTCTTTAAATTGAACATGAACTGATGGTCTCTAAGCCAGTGCTCAGTACAAAGAAATGAATAATGGTAATGCAAAGAATATCAATATTATTACAGTTCATGAACAATTCAATCTCTAAATCTTTGCCCATCATTCCTTGGATGTTCTGGTGAACAATGTTTAAAGATTCTACATTTTTTAAATTTAATGATTGACCGGGGCTTTTTATAAAGCTATTTTTACATTGATTTAATTTCATTTTATTTGCAAACATTTTGCAAGAGAGTTCCTCTTTTGTCTTATAATTTAATTCCAATAATTTGCTAGAGGTGTCCTCTATTGTCTTATAATCTAATTTAAATTATTTGGAACATATTCCAAAGTCTGAATTGGCATGTCAGTATGTTGCAGCTCAATAGAAGCCGCTGAGCTAGCCATGTTATTGGCTAAATACTTAAAATAAAATGATAGCGAATTTGCTATCTGTCGCTTAAAATAAGTCTTAAGATAATATATATATATTTATCTTTTGTCAATATAAAATTATTATCTAATAATTTATTTATGTCTATTATTTCTACTTTCAAGTAGTCAAGTCGCATTTTGCTACGAGCCGCTATCAGTACAGCACTAGAATATAAAAAAATAACATTCTCTTCCACTTAACAGCGATCATTAAAGTTATCAAAGCGTGTTTAAGCTCGTTTTCATGCTCTGTGGTGCGCGGGAGTGTCGATGGTCGATCTTAGTACACGTGTAATATTTAATGATCACTGCTAGATTTATATGTGGCGCAATTTATAAGAATATACTCACGAGAGATGTGACGTCACCATTTGTTTCTTACGTATGATAGGAAAGCCTGTAACTATAAATAACGCAGGAATTGACAGAAAAAAAAATAATATTAAGTACTTTCTTCTTATGATTACAGCTCGATGGTGTCTAGTCATCGATCGATCGATCGATCGATAAATAAAAAGTACTGTACTGAATCCGTGTTGCGTAGCGGTGATAGAATACTACCACCCCCCTCTCTTCCCTTGGGTGTCGTAAAATTCGACAACGGACTAAACACATCCAACAGCATAGAGATTGGCGGCGATTGGCTCACCATCTGTCAAGCTGAGCACATGTGCAGTCACTATTTGGTGAAAGGTGGACTATGGTAAAGGACTGCTTTTGCGGTCCTCATTGCCTAGTCTCTGACTAACCCTGCGGGGATAATAGTCGTGATTATATGTATGTATGTAATATGGGGTTGTGTAGCCGAATCAAAGCGTTTAGTAGCCGAAATGAATAATCAATGAACATAACTGTAGTTTTGCTCACTAGAGTTTGTTTGTCACAGTTTGTATGTAGCTTTTAATCAAATTTTGAACTTTAAAAGGCAAAACAACAGATAATGTTAGCAATGTTGAATGTAAAGCAACTTTCATCATGCCGGGTTACAAACGTAAAATTTGAATAGGTATGTATGATAATGATAATATAGCACAGCGTAATTAATACAATTCTAATCCATTAAAAGTCAACAGATATAAAATAAAGGCAAACTTGATTTTTCCGCAGCCTTAAAAAGCATAAAAAAGTACTTAATATACTTACATTGTTGATTTGTAACAAATTGTGATCTCGATCGATTTCAACATGATAACATAACATTGGCAATACTTCTAACATAATGATGTACCTACATCATTTTAAATTATATAAAGCGTTGCCAAACACACGCGTTGTAAATGGCAATGAAGCATTTATAAATTGTATCTAATTTGGCATATATGTTAATATGCAATCTGTTTGTACATGTTGATAGTTTTAATGAACCAGCGGTCGTGAGGAGCCAATAAACATAATGGTTTTGTTAAGTGAAAGAACTTATGAATATGTTGACATCGCTCCTATGATTGAATATTTGTTACGATAATAATTATTATACTAGTTACAGTTAATTATGACATACTACATAATTCACGACAGGTAGTCAGAGACTAGGCAATGAGGACAGCAAAAAAAGTCCTCTACCATAGTCCACTTTTCACCAAATAAGGACTGCACATGTGCTCAGCGTGACAGGTGGTAGCCCATCGCCGCTCTACGCTGTTGGATGTATGCGCAGTGTTTAGTCCTTTAGTCGCCTTTTACGACACCCAGTGAAAGAGAGGGGGTGGTAGTATTCTTTCACCGCCACGCGACACGGATCACATTAACTTTTGCCAAAACATATTTTTTTATATAAAGGCCAATAGCCAAAATGACAGTTAACTTTTCCGCTAAGAAATTTTACTTGTACCACAAGCAAATTATAATGGGGATGTACGTACAGTGCACGCAACGTAATTCATCAAATGTTGGAAATATCGTGTGAAACGAGAATGCGGCGGCTTGCGCCACGGCCCGGCAGTCATCCTTGGAGTCTACATTAGAACATACATACATATAATCGCGACTATTATCCCCGAAGGGTTAGTCAGGGACTAGGCAATGAGGACAGCAAAAGCAGCCCTCTGCCATAGTCCACTTTTCACCAAATAGCGATTGCACATGTGCTTAAAGGTGGTGAGCCCATCGCCGCTCTATGCTGTTGGATGTATGTGCAGTCTTTAGTCCGTTAGTCGCCTTTTACGACACCCAAGGGAAGAGAGGAGATGGCAGTATTCTTCACCGCTCGACACGGGTTCAATGCCCGGCGGTGTAAACAAGATAAAGGTAAAAAGGTATTAGTTACCGTGCTGACATTAGCCGTGTGTCTATAGCGGCTCGCTAACACTACCAAGCCCTCTCTTCACTTGGTCGTAAAAGGCGACTAACGGACTAAAGATTGCACATACATCCAACAGCATATAGCGGCGGTGGGCTCACCACCTATTACGAGCACAAGTGCAGTTATAATTTTGTGAAAGGTGGACTATGGCAGACGACTGCTTCTGTGGTCATCAATGCCTAGTCTCTGACTAACCCTTTGGGGATGATAGCCGTGAATCTATGAATAGAATAGAATAGAATATAATAAATGTATGCATGTGTTACACTACCGTCTCGGTTAGGACTAAACAATGTTCCATTCTCGGCGCGTCTTACATAAAACTCTTTCAGTGTGATTCTAGTTTTATCCTCTCATCTGTGAGAAAACTTATTAACGATTAAATTACTATTGTGTATGACTTTATGGCAGTTGTCAGCTTATGTGTGGTTGTAGTTATTGTGTGTGAAATAAAACATTTAGATGCTGATTATTTTTGTTTTGTTTCAGGTAATTAGAAGCTGAGTCCCGCATAAGCTGCCCAGATGGTAAACCTGCGTCTCCTCGGGCGCAGTGACAGAAAGAGAGAGAAACATTTATTGATACACAAATAGAAAAGGAATTGAATCCTGAACCTCCGGTTATCGGACCGTGATCTTGGCTGAGCCAAGGTGTTTTAATTACTTATAACATTAATAATTAATGGCCATAAACGTATTTGGCTAATTCTTTTTTTGTTATGTTTATTATTGTCAGGAAAAGGTTTGTAAAAAAATGTTTTTGAAAGTCGTTAGGTACGTGATGCGGACAAAGTAGTTTAATATAAAATTTACTAGGAACAAACATTTACTCAACCTGCACAGAATTCGCATTCGCTCCATATTTTTAACTAAACTACAACAATTACTACAAACTAACCAACGGACAAACAGTGACAATATACTCGTAATTACAAACAGAAACAAACAAGTAACAAGGCAAGGACATTCCAGTGCTAATCGGCCAATCACTTATAAATTAGAAGGATTACCTATTATGTAGAAGGACCTAAATGGCTCATAGTCAACTGTAGACGCAGTAATACAACCTAAGAACAGTCAGCATTGTCAGCCTGTTAACGTCCCGCTGCCGGACAGAGGTAGGGTTGCCATAAAGTACATAGCATTAAAGAAGAGTATTCATTTATTTGTCTTTAAAAATTATTTTTTGTTGCTCATTGCGACATTTTACAAATATTTATCTTTTACGTAAATAGAGTATTTTAGCATACTATATTGGTGTACGTACATTATAAAGTACGCCTACAAGAAAAAGGGGACAATGCTCTATTTTAGAGTACCTACAGGTGGTGGCAACCCTAGACACAGGCCTTCCCACATGGACAACAGCACAAGTTGGGACATGCCCATATCCCACCGCTGGCCCAATGAGGTTTGGGGTTTTGTTTTACCAGACTTTTTACGTTATTTAAAAAAAAAAAATAACTTTTAACTGCACCGCGGGACTTCTTGGCGGGAAAGTGAAGCGTCATGTCTGCAGTTTTGTTTAATTTTCTTTAATTTGTGTTTTGTCGAATATTAATGTGAAATAATGGTCGATTATTTACTGTTAAGTGTTCGTGAACGTGCATGAGTGTTGGCAAATAAAACAAAACAGTGCCACATTACTTTTCAAATTCTCTCAAGAAGTCCGTGTGAAATCTCAATAAAGTCCCTCAGCTTTATTAAGTCTTAAGGGGTTTGGGGGAATATCATTTACCATTAATCATCACTCATTATCATCTACTTTATGCAAAGAAAATATTCACTTTAATATCTTACTTGACACTGGCTAAATGTGCTGGCTGCACGAAGCCATTATTTAAGAGAAAAAAAAACTGCACCGCGATCTTTGGTCAATGAATACAATTTCTATTGTGTCTCTAACGCAGCGCGCGTTAAAAGTACACATAGGTACATAATATGATACATACATGCATTTGAACGCGACTATTATCCCCGAAGGGTTAGTCAGAGGCAACGAGGACCGCAAGAACAGTCCTCTACCATAGTCCACTTTTCAACAAATAGCGACCGCACATATTCTCAGCGTGACAGGTGGTGAGCCCATGGCCGCTCTATGCAGTTGGATGTATGTGCAGTTTTTAGTCCGTTAGTCTCCTTTTACGACACCCAAGGAAAGAGAGGGGGTGGTGTATTGTTTCACCACACGGGTTCAATGCCCGGCGGTGTAAACGAGATAAAGGAAAAAAGGTATTATTTACCGTGCTGGCATTAGCTGTAGGTATGTGTAGCGGCCACAGACAATACATTGGTTGTATAGTCTGTGGTAGAGGCTCACTCAAAGAAACTACCAATCCTGTTTTTAGATTGGGTGTCGTAAAAGGCGACTAACGGACTAAAGATTGCACCAACATCCAAAAGCATAGAGCACACGGTATAAAAATAATTAACATAAAGATTTGATTTGATTAACCTTTCAACTGCGGCCGCGCACTGATCAGTGCTTAATGAATACAATTTATTTTGTGTCTATTGACGCGGCGTTAAAAGTGTTAAAAAGTATGTTTCTGTTTCGTTCTTTTTTGCCACAAGAATTATTTCTCTTTCTAACTTTTCCCAGCTCACTTCATTGCACTTAATAATTTATCCTACTGTTCCAACCTCCAGTATTAAAGCAGCCTTGCGAGGTTGTTGAAAACAGCCTTGGTATTTCCATTTCGCCTTTGGTCAACTGCGTAACATTAAATTGCATTTCCAATCTGAAAGCGCAATGTTTAGTGACATAAGAGACGTGTACTATGTAATGCAGCGATGTATAAATTTAATTTCTCCAAGATGTAATGACCATTTCCTTTATAAACAAGTAAGAGGTATAGATGTTCATTAGCAGTGTTTGTTTGTTGAAGCAAATTAAGATACTCACCTACAACTAAAAACTCTTAGTGAGTATACAAAATAATACAAAGTGTAACATACACATAATCACGACTAGAAGCAGTCCTCTGCCATAGTCCATTTTCACCAAATAGTGACTGCACATGTGCTCAGCGTGAAAAGTGGTGAACTCATCGCCGCTCTATGCTGTTGAATATCTCTCTCTCTGTATTCTTTTACGACACCCAAGGGCTGAGAGGGGGCGGTAGTATTCTTTCACCGCCACGCGATACGGTTCAAAAATAATTAAAGGCGTAAAGGGTTTCTTAAAGAGTTCTTTAGACTCCTTGTGCAACGACTGGACATCAAGAGCTCTTAATTGCGAAAATTAGAAAAAGGGAAGGCAGACTTTTGCCCTGCAGCCTTTAAAACATTAAAGAGCTAATTTATGTATCATTATTTAACATTTGTTTATTACATCCATACGTATAATCACGACTACATATATATTATCTCCAGTCCCCGAAGGGCTAGTCAGAGACTTGGCAATTAGGACCGCAAAAGAGTCCTCTGCCATAGTCCACTTTTCACCAAATAGCGACTCAGCGTGACAGGTGGTGACCCGAACGCCGCTGTAAGTTGTTAGATTTAGTCCATTAGTCGCCTTTTACGACACCCAAGGGAAGAGAGGGGGTGGTAGTATTCTTTCACCGCTATGCGACTAGGTCATTAATTTGTTTATTCTTATGTTCTGTGGCAGCGTTTGACTACGTTAATGCACTATATAACTGCAAATTTCTCTACCAATTGACTGTTGACAAACGATAACGAATAGGCAGGGAGTGTTTCTCACTTGTTCGGCTCACATCTCACCAGCCTTCCCTGTTGCGTGATATAAATAAAAATACAAGCGAACCACATTCCTTAGGAAAATTCCCCATCTCGACCATAACGAAAGCAGTTACGTTACGTACAACCGTAATAGCACATATGATGGGTGTCTTTCGCCACGGAAAATTGCCATTAGAAACCGCAGATGGCCGCAGACGTTTAGAGAATTTTATATAGATGCGTAAATTGGATTTTTTACGGCGAGATTCCTTTAACAAAATGAAGTCAAATTGATTATCGTTTATTTTCCCAGTGCCCAGCAGAGTGACGTTAAAAGGTTGATAATGAATTGTAGCTAAGAGGCTCGCCGCGACTCAACGGTATATCTGTCACAGGCATATTGCATAATTTGGCATTTTACCATTGAGGTAAATAAACTATAGAAGACGTCCCATACAATAAATGTGCACAGCTACAATGATACTTGTACCGTGTTGCGGGGCTACCTAGTTGTAACAATACAGAAAATATTGTTACTCTTTGCATTTTACCGAAACATGGCCGCCGCTTCATGTGTCGGCGATTTGGTAAAATAATTATTCAAATGCATGTTACATCGATAATTTAGTACGTATTTCCAGGTGAAAAGTGATTCCTTTGGTTTTATTTGTATTTCCTGAGTTCTTTAAACAGTACCTTAGCACACATAAAGGCATATTTTAATAAAATAGAACACAGAATACATACGTATTGTTGCGTCTAGCGCCTGCCACAGACTACTACAGTTGGAGCGAGCTGGCTCTAACGCGCGTTACAAACAATCTAGTTGAGACGTCGTCTCTAGTACGTAGTACATTATAACTCAATGCATTTTATAAACGGCGTCGTCTGTTTGCAAACGCTCGCTAGTTTGTAAAATGCTGAAGGCAAATTGTAAAATGCCTCGTCATTTTGTAATAATTCACGAAACCCAAATGACATATGAACGCCGTTTATAAAATGCCGCGTCAAATTGTAATAACTAGCTCCATTTTCTACCACTTGTGGTGCTGTTAATCAAAACTAAAAAATGGCGTCGTACAATGCAAGTGTCTATGAAAGTAAAAGTGGAAACAGTGCGGTCTAATGCAAGAAACGAGTGACAATTAAATACCATTTATAAAAGAGAATCAAAATAAAATCGTATCCCGGGGATCATTAAAAATGATTTTGGACAAGAGACAAGTATTTGAGGTTATCCAACACGTAAAAAATGACAAAGTGTCCATGAAAACTGGCGTTCGTCGGACTCGTGCGTATTATTAGTATGCACAATAATATTGCTGGAATAGATTATTTGATTGTAAAAAGAACCGTAATTATGTACAATATAGATATTGTTTTCTGAGGTTTAAGCGAGCACTACACATTGAAATGAAACACTTTTTTACGGATTAACTCGCGTTTAATTTACTATTTACATAGTTTTTTATATTATCCTGACGTTTCGAACCCTTTACAGGGTCCGTGGTCACAGGGAGACTCCGTTAATCCGTAAAAAAGTGTTTCATTACAATATAGATCTTAAAAAAAGGTTAACTTCTGGCGCTGCGCTGGCCGCTACCGATCACTGTTTTAACCTAACCTAACCAAACCTTGCGATTTTTTTACCTAATATTATGTTACTTTTTATGTGAATAAATACCGGATGATGACATAATTGTGACAGCTAATAGGTATATGACTATTGGCTGTGCTATTGGCCACATGAATACGATCATCAATTTGCCTTCGGCATTTTACAATACAACGAGTGTTTGCAAACGGACGGCGCCGTTTGTAAAATGCCGAATAATACAATTTGCCTGCGACATATCCAATACCATAATAACATGTGGATCATGATGCGTTCGAGAAATCTTCCGTGAAATCGTTCGTCGATCGATCGATGTTATTCTTTGATGTCATTTTAACGATACTATGTAAAAAAGTTATTGGCACTCAGTTTTTTTAAAAGAATTTCTCGTTTTCTGTTGTTGTTGATGTGAATATAGCTATTAGCTCTACTTTTATTTCTACTATGATGGTTTCATTCATTTTACAAATTCCAATAAAAAATCGTAAGATAAGATAAGATAATACATTTATTTGCTAGAATACAGCAATAATAAACAACGTTTTTGAATGGGTGCTCTTAATAATTGGTTTCGCATTACTTAAGCCAATTTCAAGTACCTGGTATTTAAATAAATCAAATTTGTTTACGCTCACACCAACTATCTAGCCCAAGAAAGCTTCTATTGTTAATATGGTTAAACTGGATAACGGATAAATATACCTACATAAATATAGAAAAACACCCAGACTCGAAATCAATTCAGAAAAACCGTTTTCTCTAAATTGACCCGACCGGGAATTGCACCCGGGACCTCAGAGATGGCGCGACACCAGACCCAGCGCACTAATCACACGACCACGAAGGTCGTGAACGGTAAATATAAGACTGTACCGTAGCTTTAAATAAAAATGTAGTCTCAGAACACAACAGTGTTGTCGTGAAACTTCCAATCGCATTTAATACTAGCTTTATCCCGCGGCTTCGCTCTCGTTAGAAGTAATCTACGACCGTCTTTACGGTCCCATCTACCTCTATACCGAAAAAAAGCAAAAACAAGTATAGAATATAAAACCAAGCTGCAGACATGACGTTTCACTTTCCCGCCAAGAAGTCGGCCTGTGACCCAAGATTATTGTCAGCGAATGTCACAATGACAATGTCATCTGTCAAGTTACTACCATCTTACCTAAAGTCTTCCGCCTTATCAGCAACATTAATGACATTGTTGTGTTCCGACAATTCGAAGTAAGCCATGAGTCGAAGTTCTCCTCAATCTTATCTTCACTTATCTCCTTGTGAGATGGAGGTCAAGAACTTTCTCGTTGCAAATAAAGTCAAGTCAAGTGCAAGTAAAGGAAAGCTGGTGGTCTCTGTCTACCCCTCAGGGAAGCGGAAATGACGTATGTATGTATGTATGTATGTATGTGTGTATGTATGTATGTATGTATGTATGCATGTATGTATGTTTGTATGTAAATGCAGGTGAAGTGACGAAGTTAAGGGTGGGTGGGACGCTAGCTAACTATTAAGATTGGTTGACACAGAACTCTTTTTATTCGATTGATGAATTCTTTAAATCATTGCAATAGCGCATTTAGTAACCCACTTATTTTACGTACATATTGCAATAATTAATTAATGATTGTAAATTGTAATTGTTGTAATTTAAATTGGTTTGACTTCCTGATTATCATTTATTGTAGTTTGTTCCCTAATAAGTTTAATGTGTATTTTATGTCTTTTTTTTTCTTTCTATGAAAAAGAGAAATTTTGCATTCCAACTTCTGGTAAACAGTGTGTTCAAATTATCTATGTACCAACTTCAATATCACTTTTTATGCAAATAAATTGATTATGATTATGTTTATCGCATCATTTATTAGCCTATAAACGTCCCACTCGAAAGAGTTGATCAACCCGCGTTGAGCCAGAGTAGTGGGTTCTGGCCTCTTTCCATGTCATATTCGTTGATTTCTTAATCGCGATTACAAAATACATACATACTTCGCTAGGGGAGACACTTGCCCGCCATTTTTGTCTCTCTCTCGTACCAGGATACTTTTGTTTACACAGAATTCTATAGCCACAGCTTATATTTCGGTTCGACGCGATTCAGCCCCCAGCCGGCCTAGCATGCGCAACACGAGAACTCTTCTCGACTCGTTTTCTCGTGTTTTATTCATTTATCTCTAATGTCTTTCGACACTAAAGACACATGGATGCGCTTACAAGTCTACATAATATGTCAAAAATAGACTTAATAGTAGTTTTTGCATGAACTGTGGTATTATTGTCTACAAACCTTAACATGACAACTTAAAAAGATTTTTCGTCTCTCGCCCGCGACATATCTCATGTTGCGCATGCTAGGCCTACTGAGCACGTATCTGTTATCGACCGATAAAGTGACATTAGACGATAAAATTTGACAGTTCAAGTACTACCGATGTCAATTTGTCGACGTCTAATGTCACTTTATCGGTCGATAAAAGATCCGTGCTCGCACTGCTGTTTCCGCGTGCAGTGGTACTGGGGGTAGCGATGCGCGTTTGTCTGGCACAGACCATAGTTAGTTAGTTAGATTAGTTGTTAAGTCTTAACTACAAGTTAGTTAACTGTTTTTTTTAAATTAATATTAGTATTGACGTCAATAAGTGCCTGTAAAGGTTTACATTGAATAAATAATTTGACTTTGACTTTGATACAGACAGATCATTCACGACTCTTATCTCCAAAGGGTTAGTCAGAGGCTAGGCAATGAGGACTAAAGAAGCAGTCCACTGCCATAGTCCACGTTACACCAAGTTACAACTGCACATCAGCGTGACAGGTGGTGAACCTATGCTGTTGGATGTATGAGCAGTCCGTTAGTCGCCTTTTACGACACCCAAGGGAGGAGAGGAGTTGCTAGTATTCTTTTAGTTAGCCTCTCTACACACACGGCTCTGAGGTCGATTACAAAATCAACTTTTTTTAATATAGCAATGTTCTTGCTTAACTAAAAAGTGTTATCCAGAGGCTTATTGTCCGAATCACGGTCACCCATTAATACAGCCAGTATCAAACCAGTGATTAGTGGGTAACGGTCGTGAAACGGTAACGTGCTCGTAACATAGGTATTATAACTAGAGGCGTCACCGCAAAGCAATTTTTTGCGCACTGATTTGCGGTCGCATGGCTTCGATCACTTATAAAAACTAGATGCGCAATCAACGATATCAAAATGTCTCCCCAAAAAAAGTTTAGTTACTCGTTTCGTTTGAAAATAGAATGTTTAGCAGTGTGCGTGCGAAGTGTCAACGTGACGAAGTGTTCTTTCAAAAATTGCAATTTTGTCAAAACACGTTCACGTGTATCTTATATTTAAGTGTATGTCAAAGCCACCGTTCTGGTGTATCTATGTGTATGTCAAGCCGCCATTACCTCCCCGCATCGCAGTCCTCTGCCATAATACACGTTTCACCCACCATAAAACAAATTACACCTGCACGTGCTCAGCGTGATATATGGTGAGACCATTGCCGCTCTATGCTGTTAGACTGCACAGTCTTTGGTTTGTTAATCGTCTTTTACAACACCTAAGGAACGAGAGGGGTTGGTAGAAGTATATAAGACGACCTCCGTGGTCCAGTGGTTAGCACGCCGGGTCTGGCGTCGCGATCTCTGAGGTCCCGGATTCAATTCCAGGTCGGGTCAATTTAGAGAAAAACTGTTTTTCTAAATTGATTTCGGGTCTGGGTGTTTTTTCTATGTTTATGTATATTTATCAAAAGAGTTAAGTTAGTTTCAAAAGAATACTTATCTTGGTCTAGATAATTGATGTGAGCGTAAACCAATTTAATAAATTTAATTTAATTTAATATTCTTTCAGTGAGCCGCTATAGGTACCACACTATCGTCTCTAGTTATAATACCTCAATGGCTGTCAGCGTGTGTGCGTTGTCACGCCGTTTCGGACATAACGGCATACGGTTACGTGAGGTTATAACTTATAGCATAACATTCGATTTTGGGTGTTGCGTCCTTTGGTTTGCGTGTTGGAGAAGTTGGACTTTGTACTCCGATGGGAGAGGAGGTTACAGATAGTTGTGGTTTTCGCATTCATCGTCATTATCAGCCTGTATGCGTATATCCTTCCCACCTGGACATCACATGGGGATGACCCACTGCGTGGCCTTAAGGGGGTACCGCGCGATCGCAAAAACTGACATAAGTCTCCTATTGAACTTCAAAACAAAATCAATCATATTGTTATTTAAAATTAGAACAATTCTGCTTTGAAGTTTCAGACTCAGTAATATGATTATAGCAATGTTTTTATTGCGAATTGCGAAATGTACAAAAACATCACGCGCTTGTGTTAAAAAGTTATTTTTTTAAGATGGGGGTGACCTGCGGAATATCAATACAAATGTAAAACATTTTCATATAAGAATTATTGTTTTATGCGTAAAATTAAAAAAGTTGTCGAAGAAAAATGTTTTTAGAAGTAATTAGATTTATGTATTGTTTGTTATTGTTTAAAGAATTTGTTTCAAATTTCAACAAGGCCACGACCTTGTGCAATGATCAGGCTAAGTTACGTAAGTTCTTTTAATGTATTTAACTAATTCCGCGCATAGTACAAGTAACTTAAAAATACGTAAATTTTTACAGTTTCGTGCAGGATCCCCTTAACTGGCCCAATGCGGGTCGGTGGGTTTTAATGACTGCCATCTTACGACAACAACCGGGACGTTGGACTCGGCTTTACGTGCCTGAAACACGGAGAAGAATGAGATGTTTTAATTTTTCCTAATATTTTTTGTTATTTAATCTACGCAACGCAAATGATATTTTCCTGTGCCCAGCATTAGTTATAGGATGTCAATGATTATTTATAAAAATATACAAGAATTTCACTTTACTACCATCGTGTTAAAGTTCACATTTGCTTGTCAACGTTTCTGTTTCCATTCACGCAAGACAACTGGTTCCCTTTATGTGTCATTTCACTTTTCACTTTCGTTCGTGTTTTCGGGTCTGTGCAGGTGGCCTACAATCTTGTGGTTACGTCCTGAATGGGTAGTAGGCAAAAACATTTTTACGTACATACATATAATGACGACAGTTGTCCCCGAAGGGTTAGTAAGAGACTAGGCAATGAGGACAGCAAAAGCAGTCCTCTAACATAGTCCACTTTTCACCAAATATTGAATGTACGTGTGCTCAGCGTGACAGGTGGAAATCACATCGCCTATGCTGTTGGATGTATGTGCTGTCTTTAGTCCGTTAGTCGCCTTTTCCGACACCTAAAGAAAGAGAGGGGGTGGTAGTATTCTTTTACCGCTTCGCGACACGGGTATAAACTTTTTTAGAGGATTCAAAAGCATTTTAAGAAAAAGTTAATTTGAATAAATGATTTTACAACACATAAATATTAATAAATTGAATGCCAAAATCATTCATCCCGCCAACATTGTCATTGAAGCCAATGGTACATTACTTCTGGTAACGTCGACTATGTTTAAGAAACTCGGATTCCTTAATCGAGGCCAAGATTCGAGTTTGGACAGGTCATTTTCTCTTGCCCTGTAGCGATGGTTGGAACAGGCGCTCTTTATCACTGTATTAAAGTTAATGGTAGCCAAAAGTTCAAGATTTCAGACTGGTTCACATTTGAATGTGGGGTCCTATATGTTTTTAAAGCTAGTTTGGGTAGTAACATTCGAGTCGAAGGTGATTTTTTTAGTGCTGTGCGAAGACGGAATTCTAAGTGAGTTTCATATTTTTCAATAGGATACAATCATTTGTGTTTTATTAGAATTTGTTACTGTGTGTACTCAAGATATTGCTTACACACTAAGGGATAACATTTGCCGGCAAATAAAACTGTCATTCTATAGTAGGTATACTTAATTCTTGTTTATATAAATACAATTTATTTATTGTATTGAAATGAAGCCGTGTTACAGGAAATGCTCGTATAAGACCAGTTCAGATGGAAAGTAAGGCCGATTCGAGGCCGCACGTATATTCGCCATTGTACTGGCGACGACACATTCGGGTGTGACACTCGCTTTACTAATTTTAACCATTTTACATAGAAGTGTATTAACCGTGTCGCGAAGCGGAGAAAGACTGTCACCCCCTCTCTTCTCTTGGGTGTCGTAAAAGGCGACTAACGGACTAAAGATTTCACGTACATCCATCATCATAGAGCGACGATGGGCTCACCACCTGACACGCTAAGCACATGTGCAGTCGCTATTTGGTGAAAAGTAGACCATGGTAGAGAACTGCTGTTGCTCTCCTCATTGCCTAGTCTCTGACTTACCCTTCGGGGATAATAGTCTGACTATACATACACCCTTAATTTTTATTCGTTTTTAATGAAATTAAGGGTGAGTTCCACCCATGTAACTGAACAACTATCCCCAAGAAACATAAGTGCAAAAATTACAAAAAAAAATCGACCTCCCATCGTCAGCTGATCGAACTTTTGCACATAGGTTTCTTGGAGAAAGTTGTTCAGTTTCATGGCTGGAACTTCCCCTTAATTTCATTAAAACGAATAAAAATTGATCGTGTATCTTGTATTACAAAAAAACCAACCCAACAACCTGAATTGGGCCAACGTGGCGGGTTATGGCCCAATATAAATCAATTGCTGTTGCATTGCTCACGAATTTTCGGCGTGAAACAATGGCACTCTGTGCTGTTGTGTTTCGTCCGGCGAGTGAGGGTTCTGGAGACCTCTCCCCCCCCCCCCTCACAATTGATATGGCAGCGAACTTTAATTTGGATTTACCCCAGGGGGGTACCGACACACCCAGTGTCGGAGAATCCCCCCCTTAGCGTGTTCGCTCAGGCTGCCCTACGTATTCTGGGGAGGGCAAAAGTCCGCTCGTGCCAAGGCATGCTGCAGGCAGGAGAAAGGCAAGACAATTGGCACCCCCTCCTACGCTTCGTGTTGACTTCTGCAACATCAGGGGAATCCACTCTAACTTGAGCGTCGTCCATTACCACCTCGAGACGGCGAAACCGGCCTTGCTCTTCCTCACCGAGACGCAGATATCCCCCCCTCCTGACATCTCCTACTTGCGCTACCCGGGATACAACCTGGAACATGCATTTGTGCCACGAGCTGGTGTTTGTGCCTATGTCAGGGAGGATATGTGCGTCCGTCGCCTTGGCAATCTTGAAGATAGGGACCTTAGTGCCTCTCACAGAAACAACAAAACCGCAACCAGCGGCTAGCCGTCGAGTCTCGCATTATAGGTCAGCAGACTGGGATGGGATGCGAAGTTTCTTTGCGTCCTACCCGTGGTGGCGAGTTTGCTTCTCGCTGGATGATCCTGATGTCGCCGCTGACTCTGTTGTTGATGTGATACTGCAGGGAATGGAACTTTTCATTCCAAAATCTGTGGTTCCCATTGGCGGCAAGTCCCAACCATGGTTTGGTCGTTGCTGCAAAATGGCGTCTCGCCAAAAGCGACAACATTACCAAGCCTGGGCTAAAGCGGTGTCATCAAAGGATCCAAACACCAGTGCGCTCAGAAAGAAGTACAACTTTGCCGCCAGATCCTTTAAGAAGGACATTGCCAAGGCGAAGTCATCATTTATAGGTAAAATTGGCGAGAGGCTAGTGCGCCTTCCTTCGGGGACGCGTGCGTTCTGGTCTCTCGCCAAAGCTACCTTAGGGAATTTTTGTCAACCGTCCCTACCACCATTGCACAAGACCGATGACTGCCTAGCCTATACTGCAAAGGAGAAAGCCGATCTCTTGGGCTCTCTTTTCGCAACAAACTCGACCTTGGACGATGGGGAAAACTCTCCACCAATCATACCGCATTGCGCTTGTACAATGCCAAACGTTCAGTTCCTGCAAAGGTCAGTTCGTAAGGCTCTTTTTTCCCTTGATATCCACAAGGCGAGTGGGCCTGATGCAGTTCCACCCATTGTGCTTCGGACGTGTGCTCCTGAATTGGCACCAGTTCTAACGCGTCTTTTCCGGCTCTCTTACACTACTGGCGTCGTCCCGAGCTCTTGGAAGACAGCCCTTGTCCACCCGATTCCAAAAAAAGGCGATCGCTCAGATCCGTCCAACTACAGGCCAATAGCTATTACCTCTTTTCTCTCCAAAGTAATGGAGTCCATTACAAACCGCCAGCTCTTAAGGTACCTAGAAGAGAACCAGCTACTAAGTGATCGCCAGTATGGTTTTCGTCGCGGTCGTTCGGCTGGTGATCTTTTAGTGTATCTTACTCACCGATGGGCGGCGGCAGTCGAGAGTAAAGGGGAGGCCCTGGCAGTTAGCTTGGACGTAGAGAAAGCCTTCGACGTATGGCACAGGGCTCTTCTCTCTAAACTTCCATCATACGGGCTTCCTGAGAAATTGTGTTCATGGATTGCCAGCTTTCTCACTGGGCGTAGCATCAGAGTCGCAGTCGACGGTTCGTGCTCCGACATGAAGCCCGTGAATGCTGGAGTCCCGCAGGGGTGTGTTGTCCCCTACTTTATTTCTTCTGCATATCAATGACATGCTGCATAACAACAGCATTCATTGCTATGCAGACGACAGTACTGGGGATACGCTCTACACCGGGCGAGCTAATATTTCTCTGGAAAGCGTCATCGAGAGCCGGAATAAACTTGTGAGTGACACCGAGAACATGTTAAGTCATGTCTCGGATTGGGGCCGACATAACCTAGTCCACTTTAACCCCTCCAAAACACAAGTTTGCGCATTTACTGCGAAAAAACATCCCTTCGTCGTACCTCTGAACTTTGAAGGAGCTCCCCTTGATACCAATCCGACTATTGGAATCCTTGGCGTCGATATTTCGAGTGACGTTCAGTTTCGTGGTCATTTGGAAGGTAAAGCTAAATTAGCTTCGAAAAAGCTGGGTGTGCTTAATAGAGCGGGTCAGTATTTCACGACGGCCCACCGTTTACAACTGTATAAAGCACAGGTCAGGCCGCATATGGAATACTGCTCCCATCTCTGGGCTGGAACACCCCAATACCAACTCCTTCCATTTGACCGCATTCAACGCAGAGCTGCTCGAATTGTCGACGACGTGGTTATTTCAGGATGGCTCGATCCACTGGCTCTTCGGAGAGACGTTGCGTCTCTCTGTATATTGTACCGTATATATCATGGGGAGTGTTCTGAGGAACTGTTCGGCTTGATCCCTGCCGCTGATTTCCTTCACCGCACTACACGCAATCGACTGTCATTCCATCCACATCACCTTGATGGATGGCGGTCTACTACTGTGCGTTTTTCAAGAAATTTCTTGCCTCGAACTACAGTGTTGTGGAACTAGCTCTCGGCGACGGTATTTCCGGACCGTTACGACTTAGGGATCTTCAAGAAACGAGCCTATTCCTTCCTTAAAGGCCGGCAACGCGCCTGCGATTCCGATTCCTCTGGTTTTGCGGGTGTCCATGGGCGGCGGTGATTACTTTCCATCAGGTGACCCGTTTGCTCGTTTGCCTCCTTCTGCTATAATAAAAAAAAAAAAAAATTATGCGGAGAGGTCTGTGCCAAGCAGTAGCATAGTAACATTGTGGCAGTAGAGTGCTTATAGGTAATGATACAAACATACATTTTAACCCGCTTCTGTGGTCTAGTGGCTAAGCTACCGGTTTCAGACCCAGAGGTCCCTGGTTCGATTCCCAGCGGGGGGTACATCTTTGTGTGCTCGGTTTGGTTGGTGGTAGGGCTGTTAAGTCCGCCTGGCTAGCTACCACCATGTTATCTAAGTCTGTCGCCATAACAACGATGTTTATAGCATTGTTGTGTTCCGGCAGTTTGGGATAAGATAGCAAGTTCCTCAGTGGTTGAGGATTCCGGGTGAAGCGCGTTTCCACCTTCGGCCTTATCGTCACTTACCATCAGGTGAGATAAAGGCCAAGCGCTTACCCGTTGCCAATAAAAAAAAATAAAAAATACGTCACGAGTTATTCGTCAACTCGCACACTTTAAACTCGCATAGGTGTGCGCGATTGTACCTTTTAATTTTACGTATTATTTTAGTTGTCAACTCGCACATACGTAAAAAATTTCATTTGTTAGCAACATGTAGGAGACATCGTGATAGACAAGGGGATATTACCCAACGACCTTGACGGACCATCGTAGTAATAAGGGCGTGGTGGTGGTAGAAAGTTTTAATCTTACCATGTCATCCTCCCTGTGAACCGAAAGAAGGTTACGGTTTAGAATTTTAATTCTTAAGAGTATTTACGATATGCTATCTAAGGCGGAGGATATAAAATGCGTTACTCTATGCAGAAAATCAGAAAGTTTAAGGGTAACTTATGAATTATCATAAAGACGTTAAAACTATTTAATAACAATTTAATTTGCCATAAACTCCAACATTTACAAACAAAAAACTAACATTATTTAAAAATCAAACAACAAGTTAATAAACAGATAAAAAATGTAAAAACACCAAAGAGTTTCAACACCTTGCCAACACACGGTACAACTGTAGCTAAAATCTAAAGCGACACGTGTACACACGTACATGCTTACATACTTATAATCACGACTATTATCCCGAAGGATTAGTCAGAGACTAGGCAATGAGGACAGCAAAAGCAGACCTCTGCCATAGTCCACTTTTCACCAAGCGACTGCACATGTGCTTTGCGTGACAGGTGGTGAACCCATCGCAGCTCTATGCTGTTGAATGTATGTGCAGTCTTTAGTCCGTTAGTCGCCTTTTACGACACCCAAGTGAAGAGGGGGGGTGGTAGTATACTTTTAATGAGCTGGTACGCAACACGGCTCAACAGCATACACTTACTTACCTGATTGGAAATTGAGGCATACTTTTTTTGCACAGAACATGGCATTATGGCCCATAGAGCATCGACCGCGCCGTGCCACCATTGACCTAGAATGTCGGCTTCTGTATGGCATTAGTCGCTCACTTCTTGTCGTAATAAGCACCATTGCACTGCAGAGTGGGTGACTGCATATTAGGGCAAGATACGTAGCTTGTTTGATTGCTGGTTTAAAGCATCATAGCTGATGGAATCGTCGATGTGTAGAGGTTTTACGTACGGCTTCTAAATAAACTACGGATGAGATCAAATTGTTTTTAATTTGGCCACCCCATACATTGACATTGCGTAGTTTTGAGAAATATGCTTAACTGACAAGATGCTCAGAAGATGTGAAAATGTGGTTACGGACAGTAAAAAGTAGCCGATTACTTTAGAACCCTTTCATAACAAATTAACTGAATGTTACATGTTTACTGCATGATTTGGTAAAGACAAATTCTTTTGTAGGTCGTTGCTTATTAAAAAAGCCGTGCACATTCATGAACAGCTTTGACAGACACTTCTTTTTTCTTTAAAGGTTAGAAGCTTCGAAAAAACTCGTTAAATGGTTACTAGACAACGGATAAACATACCTACTTAAAATACATACTTATTAAACATAGAAAACACCCAGACCCGAGACAATTTCGAAAAACAATAATTTCTAAATTGACCCGACCGGGGATCGAACCCGGGACCTCAGAGATGGCGACACCATGAAAACCGGTGTACAAACCACTCGACCAAGGAGGTCGTCAACACATTAATAGGTAATAGTCCTGTTAAGCCATCCTGTAATCTAAAATGACTGTGTGTAGGAGTAGTTTCACGTCAATAGTTAATTAACTTAAATTAATTAAATTAAATTAAACTTTTCTACAGTCACACCAATTATCTAGCCCAAGAGAAGCTTCGAAGAAACTCGTTAAATGGTTACTAGACAACGGATAAACATACTTAAAATACTTAAATACATACTTATTATACATAGAAAACACCCAGACCCGAGAAAATTTAGAAAAACAATAATTTCTAAATTGACCCGACCGGGGATCGAACCCGGGACCTCAGAGATGGCGACACCATGAGAACCGGTGTACAAACCACTCGACCAGGGAGGTCGTCAAGTCTAGTCTAACTTAAATGCTGAGAGAGTCTTATTTATTACTGATAGTACATCGTAAGGTGGTCGACCCACTGTGCGTCGGTGCCGAGAGCTGCGCGCGCGCACGAAAAAAATGTAGTTTCACTCTCAAAGGCTGACCCCGTTACTTGGTGAATGACTGTTATATTACGTTGATTCGGAACGGACTTCTAAATAATATAATCTTTGTAATTCTTCAAACAATCATAGCAACTAGTCTTTGATCACATTACACATATACTTAATCACGACTATTTTCCCCGATGGGTTAGTGATAAGCAGTCCTCTACCATATCTCTTGCACACTGTGTTCAGCGTGACAGGTGCTGAGCCCGTCGCCGCTCTATTCTGTTGGATGTATGTGAAGTCTTTAGTCCGTTGTCGCATTTTACGACACCCAAGGAAAGGGCGAGGGGGGTGGTAGTACCTGTTCTTTCACCGCTAAGCGACACGGTTATAAAACGTAGAAGTAAAGTTATTCTATGTGATCGAGACGATTAGTAAGTAAGTAATTCGCACTAAGTATGTAAGTAAGTAAATAAATATAAGGTGACTGCTAGAAGCTGCAAGAAACTTCAAGGGTTGGTCAGGTCAAGTGTTTTAAACATGACAAAAATGACAAAAAGATTGCAGATTAACGTAGGTACATATCGCCCAGCTGACGCGGAAGGGTCAACAGACGGGTGGGTCAATGGCCGGTCGCTGCCCGCGTGTTGAAAATAATAGTTATTGAATAGTTAATTCGTTCATTTTATTTTTCTTATGGTATTGCTTTAAAATAAATTAGATACTCAAAGACTATCAAATTAAATTTCATAAAATGAATATTTATTGAAAAATAAAAAAAAACACGATTTTCATTTTTGTCATGACTAAAACACTTGACCTGACCAGCCCTTGAAGTTTCTTGCGGTTTCTAGCAGTCGCCTTATATTGTAAAAATTACATACACAGAATCAAAGGGTTAGTCAGGGAGACTAGCCAATGAGGACCGCAGAAGAGTCCACTCCTGCCAAAGTCTACGTTTCACCAAATTACAATTGCACAGTGCGTTGACAGGTGATGAGCCCATCGCCCCGCTCTATGTTGTTTTTTTTCTTTTTTTATACTTGCTGCTCCAACATAATCAGAGCGTAGTTTTAGCTTTTTTCTCATTCATACTAGTTCTAGCATTTATACCTCTCGCACTTTCATACCTCATACGTCACAGCCATTCATCGTATCTTTTGCTCTATATCGGGTGGGACTCCCGTTTCCTACTTATGCCTATCTACTACTAACTTTACCATCATCTTTTATTTACTAGTATCTTAAGAACCATGAGCTGTCTGCTCAGGGCCCTTATTCTGTAACGATTCCTTGTTTCAAAACCACGTCAATTCCTTAAAAAGATACGATATCTTCCCGAAAACGTATGCGTTTGACGTTTGTGCGCGGTAAGGTTTAGGTGTGGAATCTATAGATTGCGATACAGAATCAGGGCCCAGGACTGCTTCTAAATTTATCTTTCTTAAACAATACAATATTCTTACAGACTATTTTACAATTTCTTATTTACTATGGTTATGCTACATTTCCTGTGCATTTACATTTGGTCCTTAAACTTGTTACAGCTGGCTTAGTACTGTATATTTTATTACAATGATGCTCTATGTTGTTGGATGTACTTATGTGCAGTCTTTAAGCCGTTAGTCGCCTTTTACGACACCCAAGGGACAGATTAAAAGGGAAGAGATGGGTTAATTTAATAGTATTCTTTCAGTCAGCTGCTATATCATACAAGTGTAAAAATTACATTATGTAGTTACTACTACGATGGAAAAACTCTCCCAAAAACTGAACTAGAGGTAGATTCAGAGTTTATTGTTCATTACATCCTATTAATTTCTTATTTTTTTATTTTCTTTTCTGTTATTCCATTTAATATTATAAACGCGAAAGTTTGTAAGCATGAATGTATGTTTGTTACTCTTTCACGTAAAAACTACTGAATGGATTTGGATGAAATTCGGCATACAGATAGTTTATAACCTGGATTAACACATAGGATACTATCCCGATATTCTCACGGGATCGGGAACCACTTGGGTGAAACCGCGAGCGGCCGTAAGTACATACATATAATCACGACTATTATCCCCGAAGGGTTAGTCAGAGACTAGGCATTGAGGACAGCAAAAGCAGTACACTTTCCACATAAAGCAACTGCACATGTGCTCAGCGTGACAGGTGGTGAGTGGTGAGCCCATCGCGGCTCTATGCTGTTGGATGTATGAGCAGTCTTTAGTCCGTTAGTCGCCTTTTAAGACACCTAAGAGAAGGGAGGGGGCGGTAGTATGAGCCGCAACGCGACACTGTCCCGAATATTAGGCAGTGCGAATTCGGCCACTAAAGGGACACCATTACTAGGAAAGCCAACTTTCAATTTCATGCTATATTCATGACTCACAAATTATTCATTGTCGCAAACAAAATTGGATTAGTCAGAATTGCTAATACTCGAGCGAGTGTGAAGAAACAAAATTTTGTATGGCCAATTCTTGTAGATTCACACGGCCATTTAGAAAGCTTTTATACAAATCTATATTATACTCCATGGTATACAAAGATGCATGAAAGATGCTAATGATCTTTCACTCGATGTGACAGGCGTTCGAAAGTGTCCAAAGATTTACCCGAATCAAAGAATCGATTTCATGTCGGTAATGCGTTACCTCAAAAATCACTCTTCCAGCTATTACAATAGAGCTGAAAATAAACAACGAAAAATATATTCACTTAACCTAATATCTATGCTGTGTCGATCGCGTCAGAATCAGAACGAATGTCGTTTGTTTTTCTACATTTTTATATTTCGAACACGTTAAGGACAAACATGTTTCGATTTAAATTAGTCTTTGGGAACTTTCTTTTGTTTCTATATGTGTATAGTTTTTACTGTTGAAAAAGTTTATAGACTTTTTGGTAGTAAAGTGCAGAACTATTGTTGTTTAGTTTTATTTCAAAAAAATTATGTGAATTGTTCGAATATTTATGAGACAAAGTCGATAAAACGTTTGCTAGAAAAAACAATAACCAGTCTCAAAGCTCGAATGGCCTTTGAGCTTTCCTGAGACTGGTTGTTATTTTCTAGTAAACATTTTATCCTATATCTATATAACATTGTGAATGCAAAAAAATCAATATTAAAGATAATTTATAGTCGATAATATTATGCTATAAATTTTCGTGAACTTGAACTGTAATAATCAGTGTCACCACGTCACATTCCAGATCTAGAGTCCCAAATCTTGACTAAAATCAATCTCTGATACCTATCTCTTGAAAGAACTTATCCATTCATCTAATCCAGCCTAATAAATGAATTGTAAAATATTTACATTTGTAATGGGTTAATGTGCAAATCGCACCCATCATGCAAAAAACAAAACATAAGAAGAGGTATTATCTATCATTCTCATTTTCATTTGACTTTATCAGATGTGCAAGTTGAAATATTTACTTACAACGAATACACCAACTATTTGCACACACAATATCACAACAATTTATTCTAAGTTTTTTTTTGTTTAATTTGCTTGACCACCGAGCGTACAATAATAGAAAGCATTTGAATGTTATTGAGTAAGCACATAACTCCTCCATTTTGTAACCGTTACCTTAGACACGCAAACAACCGTACTCCGAATAGATAAGGCTGATAATGCAATAGCCGTCGGAATGATGAGCATAACTAAAATGGTTGTTTAAACAAAATGGCGATGGCGGTATTCAAATGACAGCATTCGAGTAACAATTGCCACTTCGCGGTTGTTACACCGTGGCATACGCAGGGAATTAACACATTAAGCGTGTGAATATGATTTTGACGGAATGTGAAATTTTTCGTTGAGTACATAATGTTTTTTTTCAACTAGGTACCGACACTTTCACTCGATGTCGCTTTCTGCGGGGTCACCGTGTTGGCCCGACGCGCGTTCGGTGAATTTGAATTTGGAATGGCGATTTTCTTTTTTTATTGATAAACAATCGGCGATTACGGCCTGTTCTATCGGCATTTTTTATGAATGACTCACGTTTTTTGTATGTGAAAAGAGTTACTTTTCCTTCTATGGCATAGAAAAATACTTGTATAAAATTGACGTTGACATTAGTGTCTAACGTAGTGATTAAATCCTGTTTGGTGTTGGCGGGAAAGGGATAGTCATGTTATGATTGTAATTTTGTTGTATTAAAAGTGTTTTATAAAATATTAATGCGTTATAATGGTAGCATCACTTATCAAATTCCCTCAAGAAGTCCGCGTGAGGCCATAGTAAAGTAACATTTTTAGTTCTTTACTGAAACTAGAGAGGTTTGGGGGGAATATTATTTATCACTCATAATTTTCAACATCCCCTTTAATAGATGAGATAGCTGCTTCTTGGACAGTTGTGTCCAGCTGACTGAATATACCTTCAACACAATACATTTAGTCCTTGAAATATTCTCAGATAATTTTAGACAACCGTGTAACCTCAGATCCAAATAACGATATAGTCAACATTCGTATTATTTCATCACAAAGGCTTCACAGGATCCATTTGAGAATGATCTCAATTAAAATAAGCGCAGCATATTATCTGTTACGGATACCACTGCGTACAGTCAGCTGCGAAAGTTGCTAAACTCTTTAGTGAAGTAACTTATTACTGCCTCACTGCTGGGCAAAGGCATTTCGGAAAAGTATTTTAAAAATTACAAACGCTCGTTTTATACCCATAAAAAAAACCATATTTTTTTTCATTAATTTCAAATTTCGCGCGTAAACGACCAACCGTTGACCACGCCACGTGACCAATCACGTGACATTTTGCCCTGTGACGTCACACTTCACTAGAAACCTGACGGATAGTTTTTGTATATTTTGTGAAATATAACATCACACAAAGCTCAATCATGGGCCACCCGTGTTTCGGGTTTTGTAATCTACAGATAAAAAATCTCAAATTTATTTTGTAAAAATAAAATATAATTACAAATTATCTTAATAAAAAACGTATAGAATAATTATTGTTAAATTATTAAGTACCTAATCCGACATAGTTCCTATTTTATTGTTACAACTATGACTTAGCTAATTTGGGTATAAGCTTAATTAACGAATGCGGGTCGTTGGTGATCGGTCAGTGATCACATACTTGAACACGCATCGAAAAATGTAGAAGAGACTGTCCAACCTGGAAATTCAACCAGAGCTGCAGCTCTGATTAGAATCCTGTTCTACTATATTTTTTGAAGTGGTCGATGGCGCAGCCGCAAAGGAGTTCAATTAAAGATCTCAAGTTTTTAACACTTGTTGCTAAAATAATACGGGAGAAACTCTAAGATTATTGTAATACAGCTCTAAGGGATGACAGTTGGGCCCCAGGCCCCTGTTATGACATAGAGGTAAAGTTTTGCCACTTGTGTGCCTAACTGTACCTGTTTCCCATAGTATTGTTCGTACGTACTAAGCTGACCTAGTCACCATTGTTAGATGTGTCGACCTTGCGTATCAATGGTGATAGTTTGGCACAAGTGTATGTTACAGCTGAGGTTTAGACGAGTGTGTGGGATGCAGCGCAGCAGGTTCAATTGCTTTGCGTCGTAAAAGGCGACTAACGGACTAAAGACTTCACATACATCCAACAGCGTAAGCGGCGATGGGCTCACCACCTAACGCTGAGCATATGAGCAGTTACTATTTGGTAGACTGCTTCTGCGATGCTCATTGATTATAGTCCGGCAACTTCGTGCGCGACCGTCCCGCGGGGTGACAGACGGTGGCGGGGACGAGGTACCCAAGATGGCAGCGGGTAGCGGGTGGTCAACGAAGGTCAACGCGTGCAACCATGTGTATAGTGCGTTTCATCAAATAGTTCCTATGCCGTCATGTTGGCAATTCTGTCTTTTTTTTGTTAATAATAAATAATGTTTCGTGACCATGGATACTAGTCCGTCAGTCGCAATAATAGAGTTCATTTATTATGCTTATAAGATGATAATGAGTGATGATAATAATTCAAATAAAAAAATAATGACACTTCACTTTCCCGCCAAGAAATCCCGCGTTCCTGTCTTGTTCCTGCAGTGTTGCCAACTTAGTAGATTTTCCACTAAAACTAATTTAATTAATATAATAAAGATATTTTTTTTCTTATGTCATCAAGTGGTTGAGTAATTCAGCCTACTGTAAATGAAATTCTCTAAATCAACTGGAAAAACCACAAGCTACTAAAAGCAATATTTCGCCGCTAACAGTGGGGTCGAAATCACCAGTTTTAGTGGAAAATCCACTAAGTTGGTAATACTGGCAGGAAACAAGACAGGAATGCCAACATGACGGCATAGGAACTATTTGATGAAACACATTATAGTCGTGTTCTAGAATGACGTGCTACCTCGTCCGCGCCAACGTCTGTACCCCGCAGGACGGTTGCGCACGAAGTTGCCGGACTATAGTCTCTGATTGACATACATACATACATACAAACATCACGCCCCCTTAAGGCAGGAGTAGGCAAAGTCCACAGCTTTCCATTTGCTTCAATCCTGACACACATCGTTTGCACCACTTAAGCTGGAAACAAACTATCGGACGCGACTGACGGACGCGGCTGACATCCGCGACTGATAAGTGTGCACAGCTTTCAAACATCGAGCGCGCCAGATTTCTGTCGGACGTCCGAACGCCCAAGGTCACGTCTGCGACTTACGTCCGATAGTTTGCACAACTTAATGCACATTCATTGACTAGATTACCTATAAGTCGCGGCTGTCAGCCGCGTCCGTCAGCCGCGTCCGATAGTTTGTTTCCAGCTTTACTCTCATAACGTTCATTAATAATAATAAAATATACTTTTATTGCACACAAGAACATATAACAGAAAACATTTATACAGTGACAAAGTACAAAACAGGCGGCCTTATTGCTAACAAGCAATCTCTTCCAGGCAACCTTGGGTGATAGAAATATAATAAAAAGAATATTGAAATGGGTGCAAGAATAAGGGAAATAAGAAATAGAAATATAAAAAGATTGGATAATAATATAAATAATAATAATGAAATATAATTATAATTTAAATAAATAAATGAGATAAAAAGAGATAATGCAATATTATGGTATACTATGGAAATAAATAAACTAAGATGTTAAACGTAAAAAATGACTCCGGACCTGACCCTTGAACGAATCCAACGTACGAGCACTCCTGATGCTCTCTGGTAGAGCATTCCATAGCCGGACAGCATGCACAGAAAAGGAGTAGGAAAGGAAATCAGTGGAGTGAAGTGGAGTCGTTAGAGAAAGGTTGTAAGCAGAACGTAAAGTCCTACTAGAGGAAGAAGAACGAAAGGAAAAACAACTTCGTAGATAAAGAGGAGAAGTTGGTAAAAAGAGGACAGAATATAGAAGGGAAAGAACGTGTAAGTCCCTACGTCGTCGAATTGGCAGCCAGTTAAGCCGAGCTCGATAATACGAAACATGGTCATATTTTCTTAAATTAAAAATAAATCTTATACACACATTCTGCAGACGCTCTAGCTTGTTAAGGAGTTCCTCCGAAAGATCAGCGTAGCAGACATCCGCATAATCAAGAATGGATAGTAGAAGTGTCTGTGCCAGAGTTATTTTGGTGCTAGTCGGTAAAAAATTACGAAGGCGGTTGAGGGAACCGTAAGCAGCAAACACCTTTTTCCGAACTGCCTCCACTTGGGGGCGCCAAGTGAGGCATTGATCAAAAATAATTCCTAAATTTTTGACAGTTTTTGCAAACGGAATATCAGCGCCCGCGAAATTAACACGAGGTAGAAGGTCATAATTAATTCTAGAAACAAAATATGGACTGCCAATGATAATTGTCTGCGTTTTGCTAGGGTTAACAGCAAGACCATAAGACTTGCTCCAATTATTTATGACGTCAAGATCTGCATTAGTAACTTCCACAGCACGTGAAAGATCCGATAATGGTGCCTGTGTGTAGATCTGGAGATCATCAGCATACAAGTGGTAGGAACATGAAAGCGACTGCGAAATTGAATTAATAAAAATTGAGAAAAGTAGGGGAGATAAGACGCCACCCTGAGGGACACCAGAACCAATATTGCTCCATGTAGAGAAAGATTCTTCAATACGTATGCGTTGCCGGCGGCCCATCAGGTAACTTCGAAACCAATCAACCACGGAGGGAGAGATGCCAATAGAACGTAGAACACTTAGGAGAACGTCAAAATCCACTGAGTTAAAGGCATTACTAAAGTCTAATAATGTCAATAGAGTAAGATGACGATTTTCCATGCCATGATGAATATCGTCAGTGATTTTGGTTAAGGCCGATGTCGTACTATGACCAGTACGGAAACCAGATTGAAAGGAATTTAGGAGATTGTTTTTATTTAGGAAAGTAGTTAGTTGACGATGAATAAGTTTTTCAATGACCTTAGAAAGAAAAGGTAATATGGAAATAGGACGGTAGTCGGAATACAGGGTAGGTTTGGACTTTTTAGGAAGTGGAATAACAGAAGCATCTTTCCAAGATGACGGAAATGCTCGAGACGCTCATTATTCATGTTCGTCGGTTTAGGCTACTCTTGACCTGATCTTTAATGAACCGTTAGTAGGAAGAGTTCGTCGAGATCTTCCTCTCCCTACTATCCCATTTACTCTCGCCTTATACATCTTTTTTGTAATTCTTTGTAGCCTATATTTATTTATACAGCCGACGGTGTCTCGTAGTGGTGAAAGAATACTACCATTCCCTCTCTTTGGGTGTCGTTAAAGGAGACTAAAGGAAACTGCTCAAACCTCCAACAGCATAGAGCGGCGATGGGCTCACCACCTGTCACGCTGAGCAAATGTGAAGTCGCTATTTGATGAAAAGTGGACTATGGCAGAGGACTGCCTTTGCGGTCTTCATGACTAACCCTTCGGGGATATTAGTCGTGATTATATATATGTATGTTATACAGCCGAGTTAACTTCTCGCGGGAAAAAGTAGTGTACCTCTCCTGGAAACAGCTTGATGTATAATTTCCGAAGTGGTAGAGCCACGCTGCGTTGCAGCACGAGTTGGGCCCGGCTCGCCTGGCACTTCACCGAATATCGGCGTGAAACAATGACTCTCGTAGATGCTGTGTTTGGTCTGGTGAGTGAAATCACCGGAGGCCGTATCTCTTTCCGCTCCCCTAAAAATTACGAATACTCCATGCTCGTTGGTTTTGTGGTGTTATTAATAAAAACACAACAAAGCTATAGCTAACATTTTATAACGAATTTGCATTAAAAAAGTACTACACACATTAAAAACGATGTTACACCGGAATGCAATGAATAATGGCGCATCAGTCACCTGCCTCACAGCTGATTAGGCCTTGCATCACACCGCAGCGTAGCGATGCGCGATTATGAATGATACTAACTGAATCATTCGATTATTACATTCATTCGAATAATTCGAATGACTTCTTAAATGTATTACTAATTACTAATCAGTACTAATCGGGTACTAATCAGTCAGTAGTGTAGTAGGAATCAAACACTAACGAATACAGAATTTTGAACTGACTGAATGGTCATTCATTGATAATGAATGATACTGTAAGTAACTAATTTAGTAAAGAAGACCCGCGGATTATTACGAAACTTAATTCATTTACTCTGCGACGCTATTTTCAAAAATTTCATTCTTTTTACCTACAGCTAGTAATATTTATCTGTTCCTACAGAACAGTTGCTGGGGTGGTGTAAAAGCAAGTAACTAACTTCTTTTTCTAATTAGGTACTCATTTTGTACACACCTCTCTTAGTAACCGCAATAAGCCTTATGCTGTGGCGTTAAAGTACATTTTAGCTTTCTTTCTTTCAATATCAATAATCGTTCGATTTTATTACTAATTAGTAATACTTATTTGATTATTGAAATTAGTATATTACTAATCTGGTATTCGATTTTTGAGATTAGTATTAGTAGTCAATTCGATTAATGAAATTAGTCATAATCGCGCATCACACCGCAGCGTAATGCTGTAACTGCCGAACCGTATCGCGTAGCGGTGAAAGATACCACCACACCCTCTCTTCCTTTGGGTGTGGTAAAAGGTGGCTAACGGTCTAAAGACTGCACGTATATCCAATCGAATAGAGCGGCGATGGTCTCTCACCTGTCACGCTGAGCACCATGTGTAGTCGCTATTTGGTGAAAAGTGGGCTATGGTAGAGGACTGATTTTGCTGTCCTCGTCGCCTCTGACTATAATAGTCATGATTATATGTTTGTATGCAATAAATAATGATGCATCAGTCATCTGCCTTACAGCTGATTAGGCCTTGCATCACACCGCAGCGTAATGCTGTAACTGCCGAACATGCAGCCGAGCTTGTCGTGTAACGCTCGGCTGGTAAAAGTATGGGGAAGCCAGGCGGCTAACTGGATCATTTAAAATTCATTTATTCTATTTACTTGCATATATCCTATTTACGAAAACAGACATTTTATCAAAGGTTGAGAATTTCAGATGAAATGTTTCCACCTTTGGCCTTATCGTCACTTACCATCAGGTGAGATGAAGCCTGATAAAGTGTTAAGTAATAAAAACATCTACAAAGATGATTTAAATCATATTTATTTAAAAAAAAATTGACTTCTACATCACTATATAAAAAAATTGCACTCCATTAGCCCGTTTCAATCTTGCAGACACTATGGTCTTATAGAACAGCCAGCTCTATGGTTTATTCGGGCTTCCGTAAACAACACTATGATTAATTTTCGGTTTTGCCCGACCAGCTGCTCTTGCGAAAGCACAATGTGACACAAGCGTTAGTCATCATCGGTTCAAATCCTGTTTGTGTGTAGAGAACAGAATTTATTGCCTTCGGATAGTGGCAGTTTCGACATATACATTTGTAGACGTAGGTATGTGTTTATGTGTTTTGTATTTGTATATTTATATGTGTTTTGGAAGAATAGCAATTTTCGAAGGACCACTTCGTCGTGTTGACCCTTAGCTCGCACACTACACTAAACGCTTAGAGCATTAAATGGTTTAATGCTCTATCTAAATGAGTATCTAAAAATCTCGCGTGGTACTGTTTTTGTTCAGAGGTTTTGAGAGCGTTGATTGTGCATCTAGTTTTTATGGGTTATGGATAGGGTTGCCACCCGTACTCTAAAATAGAGTGTTTTAATATCTTTTTTATTTGGTATGGTATAAAGTAGGTACACACGTCGTCAGATCAACCTACCCAAAACTGTCATATTTCTACAATCAATTTTGTACTTTATTTTTTGGTTCTAAGGATCAATATTGATTGGAGTAATTTGACAGTTGAGGGTAGGTTGATCTAACGCCGTGTGTACGTATAAGGTAGGTATTTTATTGGTATGTATAAAGTAGGTACGCATGTATAAAGTACGCATACATGAAAAAGGGGGCAATATATTGTCCTCTTTGTCATGTATGCGTACTTTATAATCTACGACGCCAAGTAAAAAGGATGTTAAAACACTCTATTTACGTAAAACAATATTGCCGTGGTAAAACTATTAACGTAAAAGACAAACATTTGCTAAATGTCGCAATGGGAAACAAAAAATACAAATATAAATACATACTCTTTTTTATGTTATGTTTTTTATTTTTGTTCTAAAAAATGAAAAAATACTCTTTTCGTCCTAAAGAAGGTGGCAACCCTAGTCATGGAAGCCTTCGACATATTGAGTTGTGTATTTCGTGAATGGTATATATGTTGTTCTATCTCTAACAGCGGCTTGTTGAGAAGTATTTTTTAATCAGCTGACAATTATGCAAATATAAATATAACAATAGATTTAAAAGTTGCGCTAGGTAGCTGGTGCTAAACTGAACTCATTTTAAGCTCTGTAGCTATTAATTTATTTTTACATTCGCCGTTAAGAGCTGTGCTTTTTTGAGTCAATTCAACTAACTGAAAAAAGCACTTCTCTTAACGGGGAATGAAAAAAATCAAAAGCTACAGAGCTTAGTAGACGTATACAAAAATAGTATCTACTCGTATACCTATATAAGATGTACGATAGAAACACTGAGGTCAACTTTGAAGACAAAAAGTATTTATTAACTTTACTACTAATAATAATGATGTAATCGGGCAGACATGTAAGTAAATTTCAAAAAAATACGTTTACGAGATCTTTAGCCACAGGTATTTAAAAATAAAAACAGGTTAATGTCAGGTCACATATTATCTTTTATATCATTTTTTAGTTCATCAATGATTAAAGGAGAATAATGTAACATAAATTCTAGTAGGAAACATGCAAAATTAGTGGTTAGTTAATTTTTTTGCGGTCGTATTTGAGACTCTTAACTTTTTTGTGTATTATAGGGGGCAATTAGAGTATGTTAGATTCATTAAGGATACTAAATAAAACCTATTATAAGAGGATAAAAAACAGATTTATTACTAAGTGTTGATGAGGGATATAAATAAGGATAAAACCATGAAACCATTATTTTAACGAATCCACTGACCAGTCGCATTGTAGAATTTATGTCTAAATGGCGTAATGACATGCATTTTTCAAAGTTACAGTCGAGAAAAAAACCACTTTGACACATATCACTTTTATTCATACTTTAAATCTACATAATTATTATCATTTTACCTATAAAAAGAACGTCAAAAGACTTGTTAGTGAATAATACACGATTGGTGAATAATTTTCTTCCGTATTCTTATCATATTCTGTAAAAACTGTAAAACTGTAATGTTCTATTGCTTGAGTGAAGTGGCCAGCATGTAAATAGTTCCGTATGTAACTGTACCTATTTTCAAAAAGTAGGCATTCCGCTACTATGTCATTACGTGATTTAGTCATAATCGAAGTAGGGAATATGAGATGTGGATTATATGCTACGTAGGTTTTTTGCATGGTAGGTATTGACAGCCGGACCCGAATTGATATACTTACCTATACTTATAAAAATTTATGAGCTTGATAGCGCAAATTCTAAAGCTGTTTGCGATCTTGCCAGTTAAGCATTTTTCGCAATGCCGATCACTGGATGGGTGACTGAAATAAAAAATTGGAGCATTCGCCAAAATGTCTGTAAAATTGTCCTACTATTGATAGACGCTAACGAATCGACATGGAGCGTTTGCCACTTGTCTATATATTAGGGACTGTCTTTCCAAAACTGTCAGATATCTCTAATCGATATTGATTCTTAAATCAAAACAGTAAACATCGAGACTTCTTGGCGGGAAAGTGAAGCGTCATGTCTGCAGTTTTGTTTTATTTTCTAAAATTTGTGTTTTTTGGAACATTAATGTGAAATAATAGTGGATTATTAACCGTTAAGTGTTTGTGAACGTGCATGAGTGTTGGCAAATGAAACAAAACAGTGCAACATCACTTTTAAAATTCTCTCAAGAAGTCCGCGTGAGACCTCAGTAAAGTCCCACATCTTTACTGAGGACTCAAGGGGTTTGGGGAACATCATTTATCATTCATCATCTTAATCACCATTCATTATCATCAAGGGAAACATGAGGAAATAAAAAAACTAATGACTAGGCAGTATGGTCTCAGACTTTAGCCTGTTCCTTCACGGAACAAATAAAAAAATAAAAAAATAAACAGTAAACTTCAAAATTTATTGATGACGTTTAGTGGCAGGTGGACCAGCTACTTACGGGGACGGAACTCGATGCTTGCCGTCCGTGGTCCTGAGTCATCCCCATTTTTTATGGGTAGGCCACTTTTCCCGCCATAAAGTAAAACTTGACCTGCGCTGGCGTCTGTAGTCACGAAATCGAAAAGGTATAAATATGTGATTGTGATTATATAGGAATTATTATTGTAAAACAAGGACGACGACCGCCGTGGTCGAGTGGTTAGTACGCCGGGTCTGGCGTCGCGGGTCCCGGGTTCAATTCTCGGTCGGGTTATTATTTAAATAATAATAACCCGACGCGGTTTCACCCACGTGGTCCCCGTTCCTAGGGGAATATCGGGATAAAAAGCATCCTATGTGTTAATCCAGGTTATAAACTATCTGTATGCCGAATTTCATCTCAATCCATTCAGTAGTTTTTACGTGAAAGAGTAACAAACATCCATCCATACTTACAAACTTTCGCGTTTATAATATTAGTAGGATTTTAGAGGTAACTTCAGGATTATTTTCTATTCAATCGTGTTTTGAGGAGCTCGATGGCGCAGCGGCTAGCGCGTTCGCATTGCGATCTTGCCCGCTAAGCAACTTTCGCAATGCCGGGTCGCTGGATGGGTGACCATTAAAAAAATCTCGAGCTCCTCCGTGTTTCGGAAGGCACGTTAAACCGTTGGTCCCGGTTGTTGTCGTAAGATGTTAGTCGTTAAAACCCACCAACCCGCATTGGGCCAGCGTGGTGGGTTATGACCCAATATCCACACGTGCTGTTGTCCGCGTGTGAGGCCTGTGCCCAGCAGTGGGACGTTTATAGGCTGCTGATGATGATGTGTTTTGGAAACAGATGTTGAATTTCAGTGCAAAATATAGAATACTTATTATATTTTAAATGACAGCTCATAATTATTAACCGCCTCCGTGGTCTAGTGGCTAAGCCACCGGTTTCAGACCCAGAGGTCCCGGGTTCGATTCCCAGCGGGGGGTACATCTTTGTGTGCTCGGTTTGGTTGGTCGTAGGGCTGTTAAGTCCGCCTGGCTAGCTACCACCATCTTATCTAAGTCTGTCGCCATAACAACGATGTTTATAGTATAGTTGTGTTCCGACAGTTAGAGATAAGATAGCCAGTTCCTCAGTAGTGGTTGAGGATCCGGGTGAAGCGCGCTTCCACCTTCGGCCTTATCGTCACTTACCATAAGGTGAAATGAAGACCAAGCGCTTACCCGTTACCCGTAAAAAAAAAAAAAAAAAATAGAAAATGGTAATCTTTTCCTTTTCCACCGCCAGGCTTAATAAATTAATCTTACCCACAAGGTATATAGGTTCAGCTTTCACAACCAATACTTTGATTATTATCAAACGACATCTGATAGTGACAAGGTCATAACTCAACGTAGCTAATATTTGACTGGAGGACTAAATGGACCGGTATATTTACACAATACAGTATTGTCAATTTAGTAATATTACCACTTAGTAATCTATAGTAATTAGGTTATGTGTTGCTGATTTAAAACTCGTTGGTTTCGACATATTACAATGAGAGGTGAGAGGATAGACCCGTGTGGCGTAGCGGCTCAAAGAGACTACCAACTCCTCTCTTCCCTTGGGTGTCGAAAAAGGCGAATAACGGACTAAAGACTGCACATACATCCAACAGCATAGAGCGGCGATGGGCTCACCACCTGTCACGCTGTGCAAGTTGTAATTTAATAAAACGTTGAATATGAGGGTGGGTGGACTGCTTCTGCGGTAATCATTGCCTTAGTCTCTGACTAGCTCTTTCGGGATAATAGTTGTTAATCTCTTATTTATTAGGTATGTACAATACATACCTACGTACATACATATCTCTCCTCTCTGTCTTCCACATCCTTACCGGTTGACTGGTAGAGAATGCCTTGTGGCGTTAAGTCCGCCTTTTGCAGTTTTTTATGTGCAATAAAGATTAAATAAATACATATAATCACGACTATTATCCCCGAAGGGTTAGTCAGTTAGGTTAGCCAGATGGTATCCAAAAGGAGGACATGTCCTCCTTTTCCATGTTTTGTCCTCCCGTCCTCCCTTACCTACTGTAAGTCCTCCTTTTTGCTAAAAGTGCTAAAACCTTGAATGTTTCTTAGAACTGATCAAGATCTGCGAGTTCTATTTTTCTGTAAGCGCACATAATGCATTTGTGGAAATAGTTTTTTTACTGATTAATACTCAGTGGAGCAAAGAGAGCAACAGACTAAGTGTGTAGTCAGTTAAATCTTTAGTTCTTGCTCAATACAACTTCAAACACATGACATGTGAAGATTTTTATAATTATTTGTTGAAAAACCAAGAACTAGGTACAAACTTGCAATAATTGGCAGCTCAGCTAAATACGATTAAATTAAAGTAAAATACTATGCATAAAATATACGTTTAATTGTGAACGTCCTCCTTTTTTACAGAAAATCCTCCTTTTTAGACCCATCTGCCCTCCTAGATCAAATTATCATCTGGCAACCGTAGCCATAGTCCACTTTTCACCAAATAGCGACTACACATGTACTCAGCGTGACAGGTGGTGAGCCCATAACCGCTCTATGCTGTTGGATGTATGTGCAGTCTTTAGTCCGCTAGTCCCCTTTTACGACACCCAAGGGAAGAGAGGGGGTAGTAGTATTCTTTCACCGCTACGCGACTCGGTTATGTATCTGTGTATGTATATTGAGAGGTAAAAGTTCTAAATGTTTTATTTTAAACTAGCGGCCGCTCGCGGTTTTACCCAGGTGGTTCCCGTTCCCGTGGGAATTTCGAGATAAAAAGTATCCTATGTGTTAATCCAGGTTATAAACTATCTGTATGCCGAATTTCATCCAAATCCATTGAGTAGTTTTTACGTGAAAGAGTAACAAACATCCATCCATACTTACAAACTTTCGCGTTTATAATATTAGTAGCATTACAACTTTAAAAAACTAAGGTCGTAGAAACATAATTAAACATTAAAATACATACTTAACTAATTTAATAACTAATAGCAATTAACTTTAATGTGTTCTAGCTGTAGTTTTTATTGGAGTGTTTGTGAATGTCACCATGTGTACCGGGCGATAGAAAAATCGAATTCATCTCAGGGTCTCAGCAATTGAGTTAAGTACGTAAAGGTACAATTACCTATACCGGCATGAAGGTCGATGGGATAATAAAACGTTATCGTTTTATTATATCGTTTTTTTATAGACGATCTCCTTAGTCGAGTGGTTTATACACCGGTTTTCATGGTGTCGCCATCTCTGTGGTCCCGGGTTCGATCCACGGTCGGGTCAATTTAGAAATTATTGTTTTTCTAAATTGTCTCGGGTCTGGGTGTTTTCTATGTATAATAAGTATGTATTTAAGTATTTTAAGTATGTTTATCCGTTGTCTAGTAACCATTTAACAAGTTTCATAACGAAGCTTCTCTTGGGCTAAATAATTGGTGTGAGTGTGGGAAAGTTTAGTATTTTATTTATATTATAACAAAATAAACTAGCTACATAGTGTGTAGGTTAATGCCATAATAATGTACTAGTAGTAGATAAATAGTAGTATTTAGTAAAGTTTAATTTATACGATCAATTGTTATTTTAATTATTTCAAGTAAGTACCTAAGTAATGGTGATATGATTAATTATTGTTGTGATATTGTATGCTGATGTGACAGTAAAATATGTAGAACTTTTTAAATATGTACTAAAAATCACTACTTTGTACCATATTTTAGCAATTATTATTTATTTTATTTATTTATATATTGAAAATAATACAGACGTAGACATAGTAGTAGCCATCACTTCAACCAACTAAAATGACAATATCAATTGGAGAAAGGAGATCAGTCAGGCTCCATACTTTTTTGGGCCTTTTCTGGAAGTGCCGGCCAACAAAAAAAATCGTATTGTTAGAACTAGCCAGTTGGAGTAATAGTTAATATGGCACAAAAGTTGTAGGATTGCTCTGAGCCAAGTTATACAAGTTCGATGATTCATCATTTTCATACATTTATTGATTTCTGAAAGTGCTGGAACTGGGAAACATAAAATAATGATAGATATTGCTAGAACTAATGATCTGAAGCAGATGTCATTGCAGCGCAAAAGATGTGGGGTCGTCATCTGTTCCGTTCATACAAAAAAAAATTACTCATTATCACATTCTAAGTTACATGTACATAATGTTTGTAAATACCTAATGTTTGTTAAATAAATTTTGTCTAACAGTAGGTATGTATGTACCTACTGTTACACAAAAATTAGAACGATCGATAGTACATCCCTAATGTCTCCGCACTAGTTGCCGAAGTTTGACACTTGAGTTACCTTGATTTATTTTGTACAAAATATCTACAAGTTACATAAAAAAAACAAGGTCCTTTATCGATCTTTCTATCAGTGAAAACAGCTTTAAATCCATCGTGTGGGTTAAAAGGAGAAAGCAAAGCCATGCACGGACACAGGAAAACGGCGACATTACTTTATAATATTTAATGATACAATTTATGTGAATTAAGTATACAAAGTGGCTATTTCAGATCATCGACATTCCTGTGGATTGTAGTGTTAACCGCTGCTCTATATTAGATGCGGTTTAAATTGTATCAAAGTATGAATGCGATATGCTTATTAAGTACATGTAACTTAGAATGTGATAATGAGATAAGTTATTATTAGTTGTTGTGTCTAGATTGTGTTACGATTAATTATCCATATAAATGAAAACGAAATCATGTTCGTTTGAAAAGTGCATCAATTAAAAACGGTTCTTTTATCCATTCATTCACATCCATCCAAACGAGGTGGTAAGGCCGCTAAGCAACTTTCGCAATGCCGTTTCGCTGGATGGGTGACCATTGACCAAATTAAAAACATCTCGAGCTCATCCGCACTTCGGAAGGCACGTTAAGCCGTTGGTCCCGGTTGTTGTCGTAAGATGACAGTCGTTAAAACCCACCAACGCGCATTGGGCCAGCGTGGTGGGTTATGACCCAATATCCCCACGTGCTGTTGTCCGCGTGTGAGGCCTGTGCCCAGCAGTGGGACGTTTATAGGCTGATGATGATGATGATGATGAGTAGGTAAACACTTGGCCTTCATCTCACCTCAATAGTAAGTTACGATAAGGCCGAAAGTGGAAGCACGTTTTTCCCGGAATCCTCTACCACTGAGGAGCTGGCTATCTTATCTCTAAACTGTCGGAACAGGATAATGCTGTTAACATTGTTGTTATGGCGGCAGACTTAAGATAAGATGGTGGTAGCTAGCCAGGCGGACATAACAAGCCCTATCACTAACCAAACCAAGCACATAAGGGAATCGAACCCGGGACTTCTTTCGACCTCGGAAACGGCGACTTTACTGTATATGTAACTAGCGGCCTCCGGTTTCACCCGCGTGGTTCCCGTTCCCGTAAAAATATCGGGATAAAAAGTATCCTATGCGTTAATCCAGGTTATAAACTATCTGTATGCCAAATTTCATCCAAATTCATTCAGTAGTTTTTACGTGAAAGAGTAACAAACATACACACTCACAAACTTTCGCCTTTATAATATTAGTGTGATTTAGTAGGATAAGATAAAAGTGATCATCCAGAAAACTTTTGTAAATGCACGTTGTCACACTTAAACCCGAGAACAGAATCGTGCAGTCTGGAATTCAACATTTTCTTGAACAGCATCCATTATAATTTATAAATTGTAAACGTTGCAACTGCAAGTGCGTTGACTCAGGGCTCGGCTCACCCACTGACACAGTTCCGTCCTCTCTCCCTTTCACACTCACCTGTCAACTGTACACCTGTCTCTTTCGCGCACGCATTTTTACCCCCACACTTTTCCTGCCATAAGTTGAGGACTCGTTTCGAAATGTAAATTCTACGGGGAAGTATCGAGTGATTTGATCTAGAATCACAGTTCCTTACGTTATGACTACAATAATTTTGATTATGTAATTCGTCTTGGTGCGAAGGTAGCAATTTCCAATGATTACTGATTTTGTACAGCTTGTCGATTCTCTCAAGCTCGATTGTAAGCTCGCGCTTACTTCGACACACAAGTTTCGATTAAAAGTGCCCTTTAAGAAGTTAGCGTGACGTCGAATTTATAGTAAATGGACTTGATGATTCGCGGCGGTTCAAGCATGTCATCATTAATTCCGAATTCTTGAAAAGCTGTGCTATATGGATAGTTTTGATCGGAATGAGTGGGTCGAAGTGAGCGCGAGCTTACGATCGAGCGTTAAAGAATCGCACCCTTGAAGGTATTGACCTTGTTCTTTTAAATTAGTTTGCTTGAAAGCTGGTCCCTTCTGTAGGTATTAAGAAAACTGTAAAAGCAGCTGTAAGTGTAGAACAATACATAAATATAATAACAGCATTGCGTTACTTGGAAAATGTAAGACATTTTTTACACAACAAAGATGACATTAATCTATAGCCAACATATTAGAAAGCAATAAATGATTTCTACAAAACGACGTCTCCGTATCTCACTTTCATTGGTGGTCGACAATGGTGAGTAAAAGTGAAACTTGCCAAAAGGAAATAAACGCTATTCCATTAGAACTAACCGACGAAAATACTAGTCGATACCATCTGTTATTTCTTTGGTACGCGGCATGAAGTAACTGTTCCAAACGTATCCGTTCCCAAGCGTCTGTGATAAAAAACACATCTGTATGAAGCGCTATTTGAATTTAGAACACGTCTCGGAAGACATCCAGTCGATAATAAATTTTAAACTAAACGCCATAAAGCAGCAAGTTGATTGACTAGAAGTCGTATTAATATTTGAAAGGAGAGCGTGTGAAATAATTATTACTATATTTTTGACAGTTTCACGCGTGTAATCTCCATTGTGTACAACAGTCTTAACATTTTTAAACACAGGCAGATTAATGAATTTGGTACTTCCTGCATTTAGTATAGAGTGTAATTTGTTTATCAATTTAAAAAAAATTACAACATTCTGCGGAAGTTGAAACTGGAAACAAACTTGTCCCGATTCTGCAAAGAGGTTTAATGGTTAGTAGGCGGACGAATTATGAGAAATAAGAATTCTGTTCAAGTTGTATGGTCTCGTTATAAAAGAGCACTGATAGTTAAGCTTTTTACGTATTTTTAATGGTGCTTAACTGACACGAGGTTAAAAAGAAAGGAGATGTATAAATTTGTTGTTTCTGCTTCATTGTCATTTAAAAGGTATAAGTATGCAAAGAGACAGCGACCTTAGCTTAATGGTATCTTAATGGTTATTGGTATCAGACGTATTTGGTACCTTGATTGTGTTTTTACACAAAACGGCGAAGCGCTTGGCCTTCATCTTCATCATAAGCCTTTAAACGTCCCACTGCTGGGCACAGGCCTTTCCATATGGGAAGATTGGGCCAAAAAGAAAAAGGTTCGAAACCTCAAAATTATAATAAAACTCTAAATGTAGTTAAGAAACGCGAGGTCATCTGTAAAAAGTGTTTCTTTTCAATGTATAGTGTTCGCGTAAAGCTTAGAAAACCTATAAATCCATATCCGATAGGACATGTCATTGGGGTACTAAGTAAAATAACTCAACACACCTATTCCGAACCGGAGTGTGTCCGTCCACTGACACAGTATGCGCCGGTGACAGACGGACGGACGCGGACAGCTAATGCATAATGATTTGTGCCGATAATATGTCAGGCTTCGTTGCCAAGAAGCCTTTTTTGTTTTTTTTCTTGCCGTGCACCACGTTGGCTGAGAAGTCAAGCACTCGGCCCGATATCCTGAAACCGGGAACTTGGGGGTTCCGTTTAGGGTTGACACTTTTTTTAGGACGAATAAAGTATTTTTCATTTTGGTAGAACAAAAATAAAGTACATAGCATTAAAAAGAGTATTTATTTGACCTTAAAAACGTATTTTTTGGTACTGTTTGCGACATTTAACAAATATTTGTCTTTTACTTAGTTTTAAGCGTACTTTATTGGTGTCGTAGATTATAAAGTACGCTTACATGAAAAAGAGGACAATACTCTATTTTAGAGTACGGGTGGCAACCTTAGTTCCGTTCCCCAGGGGCCTTACAATCAACTCATAGAGCAGTCTTACTACTCGGTAGTAGTCTTGCAAAGCATGTTTCAGATTTTTGTATGCATAGTCCAGGTTAGCGATCACCAACCAGCATTTCGCAAACGTGGTTAACGTGGCAGGCTAATACCTATTAATTGTAGCGCAAAAACACACAAAGCGTGTTTCAAAAATTTGAAACAAGCTTTTTGTTTCAAAAATCTGAAACACAAAGCGTGTTTCATATTTTTGTATGCATAGCCCAGGTTATCGATCACCACTGCATTTCGCAAATGTGGTGATTAGGCTAATACCTATTAATTGTAGCGCAAAAACACACAAAGCGTGTTTCAAAAATTTGAAACAAGCTTTTTGTTTCAAAAATCTGAAACACAAAGCGTGTTTCATATTTTTGTATGCATAGCCCAGGTTAGCGATCACCAACCTGCATTTGGGAAATGTGGTAATTAGGTTAATACCTATTAATTGTAGCGCATCCTTGATTTCATTGATAGAGGCTTTTGCCCTACAGTGTGACGGTATAGACGCTGTACTTTACTTTTTTAGGGTTTCGTACCTCAAAAGGAAAAAACGGAACACTTATAGGATCACATTGTTGTCCGTCTGTCGTGTCTGTCAAGACCCTTTATCTCAGGAACGCATGGAGGTATCCAGTTGAAATTAAAATGATATACTCAGGTCTACAATCTCTTGAAGCTGTGAAAAAATCAAACTCCTAAGTTAACGTAAAAAAAAGATACGGCCGTTTATGCCGCAAAAAAACGTATGTTTCGACACTCTCAAGGGAATCAAAATTTATAGGGTATTTCCCGTTGACCTAGAACTATGAAATTTGGAGAGTATTACCATCTTATACTACAAGTATAGGTAAAAATCTGAAAACTATACATTTGTAATTAAATCAAAATTTATAGGGTAAGTTAACCGTTTCATGTGGGGTATCGCATGAAAGAGCTTCATTGGCACAAGCTTAAACAGATTTTCAATTATTTTTATGATTTACAGTTTTCGATTTTTGACGAAGAATGAATAAAAAATATGATTATAATATGCACCTACAAATTTGTACGGAACCCTCGGTGGGCGAGTCCGACTCGCACTTGTCCGGTTTTTTTCAATTCTCCTCTACCATCTCTACACTCACTACTTTCTTACTAATATCATCATTCACACAGTCCATCCTGTTTAAATAAAGTTAAGTCTGACGTATATTTCGCCACATTGAACTATGGATTCGTTAATTTAATCCGTGTTTAATGTCAACAGTGTTGACCTGTTGCTAATAAAGTCTTAAAGTCACGGTGACACGGTCACTGCGACTAATACGCAAGGTGAATAAATCACGGGACCGCTCGCGCTTTCGTCACGTTCAAAACGGTCCCATTTCATGAATGGGAACGAAATTCCATTACTATTGTATGCAACTGTGTCTCTGGTACAATGGAATTCATCATCAGCCCGCCAAATTATAATGAAAGTTGATTATTATTTACGATTCGTTTCGATAAATGGAAAACGGTAATGGAGAATGTTTAGAGAGCCTTACAAAGTATTCTATTTTTTAAATCAATCTGCCAATTCCAATGAAGTTATCGAAGAGCTTTAGGGTGCAATCAGAGAATTCATTTATAAAAAAAATTACAACTTAAAATGTTTACTAGAAAAAAAATCAACCAGTCTCAGGAAGCTCGAGTGGGACTTGAACCCACGACCTTTGGATTGCCGGTCCACTGCTCCAAAGGTCGTGGGTTCGAGTCCCACTCGAGCTTCCTGAGACTGGTTGATTTTTTTTTCTAGTAAACATTTTATCCTATATCTATATAGCATTGTGAATGCAAAATTTCAACAATAAAGATACAACTTAAAAGTTTCCATGGTAATTGACCCCTGAACCTTGGACAGTTTTAAGTAGTACTTAGTTGTAGTAGTAGTTTTGGGGGTTAAAGTTGCTCGCGTCCGTAGGTTTACCTTTGAGACCCTACATGTGATCCCTGGGTGGTGCTAAAGGAGTAACACTGACTGAGTGGTAGAGCCACGCTGCGTTGCAGCACGCATTGGGCCGGCTCGCCCGGCGTATTACCACCCTCTCACGAATATTCAGCGTGAAATAACGGCACTTGGTGCTGTTGTGTTTCGTCCGACCAGTGAGGGTTCAGGAGGCCCACCCCCTCCTCCCAATTCCTATTCCATTCCTTCCTTAAACCTATTCCTCCCTTAAAGGCCGGCAACGCGTCTGCGATTCCTCTGGTTTTGCGGGTGTCCATGGGCGGCGGTGATTATTTTCCATCAGGTGACCCACCTGCTCGTTTGCCTCCCTCTTTTATAAAAAAAAAAAAAGTTTTTTTGGTGGTCAATAATTATGATACTATAGTTATTACTGTAATAACTAATAATATACGGTACGAATTAGTCATTACCCTTATGTAAATTGTAAAACAGAAGAAAAAAGTAACTAAAGATCTCTTTATTTTCATTAAGCAAAAAAAAATCTCATTGGAATTGACTTATTGATTTGAAAAATAATAAAAATTGAACTTTTTAAATATAGTCGTATAAAACGAGTATATTAGCAAACCTGTAATCAAATTTTACGGCACACCCGAAGCTTTCCCAATTATTTTGTAACATACAAACAATCACTTAGGCACTTGGCAAATAGCTTAAACATTTAACGACCACAACTGACTAGTACTGTTATCCAACATTTGCACAACGCTAATTTCTCTTACGAAAGTATGCACATCGCCCGTTCCCTTCGGCAGAAACGGCAAAAACAACGGAACAATAGTACTAAGCCACTTGCTGCAATAAAGTATATATTTTTTCTCACAATTAGAAGCTGTAACGTTTCCTGTTCGAGATGTTTGGGATTTGTAACTGTGATTACATACTTTTGTCACAGTTTTACGTCAGGTGCGATATTATCGAGTGATATTGTAACAGTGCGCAGCCGTGGGATTTGTACGATTTATTATGAATACAAATAATCGTTATTATTTTGTTCTTGGTTCCTTCCAGTGATATTATAATAATATTATTGGATTCTCTCTATGTTATGTGGTTCATGTGAGAAGGCCTGTGCCCAGCAATAGGACGTTTATAGGCTGCTGCAGCTGATGATGATGATGATGACGACTAGGATTCCTATATCACACAGCTTGAAAAATCTAAAAGCAACGCGGATAACCGCGCCTTCACACATAAAGAGCTTGCTAAGTCGGCAAAGATTGATCTAAAGCTACGAGGAAGTTTCTTAGTCCTATTGATTAAACTGGAGTACTTACTTTTGTATGTACTTCTTACTGAGATTATGTTTATCTTGTGATCAAATTGAAATTGTGATAATTGTAAATATAGCCATGGCCTTACACAAACTATTCTTCACACTTCCGTCACCTGCGGTAACGGGAAAACATGTCGCTTGATTAAATAAACCGTCTAAATACATTTTTATTTTAGTTATAGTTTGGTCAGCTATACTCAATGAAATTATTGGCTTTACTTAAATTTTGCAACAAACATTCCAACTTACGAAATCATAAAATTAATCATCATCATCATCATCAGCTGGACTCAGATATCACCTGGAGAAATCAGGTGATCAAACCCACCGCGTTTTTTACGTCTGAACGTTCTTTACGATTCCGAAGCACATAAAAGGATGCGTCCAGCGATGTATACGTTACACAGGTCAATAGTTGCGTTACGGTTTAGGTTTAAGACATTTTTTTCTCTAAAAGAATTTAACTAATTCATCTCCAAGAGAAATACAAAGGAAATCATAATAATATCAAAACACATGTTTTTTGTTACAGATGTCAATGAGGATGAAACAATTGAAGCAACGAGGATCAAGAGGGAAGGAGTCCCGGAAAACAGGGGTGAGTAACTATATAACTAGACTAAATCAAAATTTAAATTTCTGTAAAAAATATCTAAGTATAAACTTCGCTTGAATTAAACTTGTATGCTAGCTGCTATTAACTAATCTCGCAAAAAATAATCTCATTTATAATATTTTTACTAAAGACAACAAAATAAAGGCTGATACTTAGCTTACCTCATTTCTCGGATGGAACTACCAAATAAAATAAAAAAATACCTATAGCGCGAATTTAATAGGAGAAAAAATACGTTTTGTAACAAAATCACCTTTGCGTTTGATTAATTTATGTAGGTTAAATACTTTCAAGAATATTGCAGTTTTAAGGAAAATATTAATAAACTTACCGGTAGCTTCAAATATGAAGGTAGAAAGGACTCTAAATTACGTCATAGTGACAATTGTTGCAATTTACATTTTTTTCCCTGTCATGAAAATAGGTACCTACCTACTTGCTGGATAAGACTCTCATTTTGATGAATACATAAGATAACAGACGCAAAAGTTCTATCCGACGATTATTGAACCAGCTCTTTATAGAATTTTATGCAAGTACATACCTACTCGGTTGATTAAATAATAAGTTATTAGTACCAGCTAATTAATGTTTTTTGTCGTTCTCATCTTCGAGAATTGCTACCGTATTGGCTACCTAATCTTCACTATAATCTAATTTTCTTCCAAATTATGGCTTAACATTTCTCGTTTCTTTAGTCCTTCAAATTTCTTGTATATTGCGCGTCATTGAGGTTGGTGATATTTTTGGTATTTTAAAAAATGATGAATATATAAAGCAAAGTGCAATAATTTGAATCATAGCCTATATAATGCTCACTGCGGACCAAGGGCAAAGGCTTGAAATCTGCGCTCCATCAATTGAGGCTAAAAAAATCAAGAGAAAAAAATATCATCAAGCTCGTGAACACCAAATGCATCCATGCCAAAGAAATGTACAAAATTAGTGCTAACACATTACAAAAGATAATCTTTGCTCTATTAGTGTCTTATTTATTCTATTCTATACATAGTTGTATTCCATTATTAATTGTATGTTTTTTCTTTCTCTTTCAAATCTAATCCCCGGGTCGTGGTGGACGTCAACAAAACGGACTTTTGTAACATAAAACGCACCCACTATCCTATCCACGACACGACTGCGATGCGACTACAATCCGACTCAGACTTGACAGTTCTACTCGTAAACGACCAGAAGAGAAACGACTATTCGAGAACCGGGAGGTATCACAGCGTGAAACCTCTCATCGGGCTACTCACGTCCACGGCTCGGACCTTCATCCAAGACGGTGTGACCACAGAGTATGCCACTCAAATCCTCGGCACCACGTTAGACAACGGTCGTATATACGCTCAGCTCTTAACTAAGTCGTCTCTTGTTCTTTACAATAAACCTTCGAACGTAGACGACTCTGTTGTCGTAAAACCAACTCGCGTACATTCCGATTTTGATGGACAATGGAACGTCAAACAAGATTTAGGCTTCATTGACCCCGAAAAATTTGTACTAAAGAACACCGATTATTTAGCTCCTAGTAGTAAAATGGACATTGTTTACGCTAGCAAACCTGTTAATGACAATGTCAAATATTGGAGTCCTCCTACTGCTTCTGAAAATGATGATAATCAAATATTTGAAGAACCCACTGCTCGTAGAATTCAGCCTTTTAAAGAAATACCGCGATACGTCCACAATGAAGCGCTAAACTTTCTTGACGGTCCTATTATTGATGGTGAGAAGAAATATGATTATGTTGTAAAACCATCTATTTTAGAAAATGTTAATACATTACATAGACAGAGCAAATCTCATGTACCTGTTACTGAATATGTTGAAACTGGTAATAATCCCGTCAAACATGAGACGATAGACGAAGCGAACGTTGTTAAAGTAAAACCTGACTACGATTTACCGACTTTTACAATTAAGAACGAATTTTCTCCTATTTTTTACTATATCGACAATGTTGAGTCAAGGAGTTCGCAACTTCAAGGCTCTCAACAAACAAAACAACCTAAAAAATTGTTTGGCCAAAAAAGTGAACCGAGACAGAAAAAAACATTTACTTATTCAGGGTTTGCCGATTTCACGACTGTTGTTGGTGATACAGTCATAATTTTTTCACCAAATACTGAAACTAGCCGTCCTCAAGATCCAAACGAAGTAAATGTATTCCCATCAGCTAGACCACTTGACAAACTTAACACCAAAATAACATTCCTTGCTGCCGATATTCCTGTTGCATCTTCAACTTTTAAAGCTCATGAAGGAAACTCAGTTACCCTAGTCGCATCACAAAGTTATCACGAGAGCTCAGAATCGCCTATTTATAGTGATGAAGACAGCTTAGAGAAAGAAGAGTATGATATAAATAAAATGCCGGATTCAATTAATATTAATCATAGTAATAATGGCTTCGATCTTAATTTAGATGTAATTCAACCATCTGAAGCAGTTATTCCCATAACTGAAAGCACTCGTCTAACAGATGACTTAGGCGTTATTCCTATCCAAGATTTCAATTCACAGGCAACTGAACCACTAATTCTTTTTAATCCATCTACAACCGTTATCGAAACTCAAACAGAATCAGTTGTCACAGAAAGTAACATAAGTGAACTATTTACAAATTCTGAAGAAGAATCTGAAAATACAGCAGCCGAGGTCACTGAAAGAACCGAAGATGAAGAAGAAGAAGAAGAGGAAGAAAAAGAAGAGGGCGGAGAAGAAACTACTACTGAAATAGAACAAGAAGTAGTAACTACTACTGAAAGTGGATACAGTGAAGAATTATCAGAGGAATTGGAGACAACTACTGAAACAAAACATGAAACATATGAAGATGTTGTCTGCACAGATGGGTTAGAAACGATGTCTACAATGACTACAGAATACAAAACTTTGACATATTTGACAACCTACTTTATTCCATTGGAAAGTACTGAAACAACTACTTCGGTAAAATCAGATGTTGTTGTTGAAAGTAAAGTGGGATATCTTACTAACGTAGCATGTAGAACTAATCTTAATATTGAACCTACCGCTGTTGTATCCATAAATGTTCTATCGTCTGTCGTTACCAACTTAGAATTACCTGAGGTTACATCAGAAGAAACTATTAAAAAACCTTTAACTGAACCTGAAGTTGTAACGGAAGAAATCAAAAAATCAAAGGAAGAAGAAGGAGATGACATACAGCAACAAGAAGAAAAACAAACTACAGTTAGTGAGAGTAGTGCAGAAACATCAAGCAAGGTCTCTGATGAGGAGAAAGAACAAACTACTACTACAACTTCAACCACGACTACAGAACGTGCCTCAACAAGCCAAGGCCACGTTGAAATTTCAGTTAGCACAGAACAGTCGCCTACAGCTACAGAAAAAGCTACCTCAGAGAAAGATAATATTCCGGTTCGCGAAAATGAAATTGACCTAATATACAAGACTCTTTATACTACATATACATACTTTACAACGTTTTTCGGTGATCAGACATCTAGTGTAGCTAGCCACAAGTCAGTTATAACAAACATAATCACTTCAACAATAGACCTTTCAAAATTAGATCCAACTTTACTTGGTGCTTTTAATGAAGATGAAATTGCTCCGACTAACGTTGGCATCGGCCGCCCTACAGAAACCTTTGCAATCAATAGCATCATCGATTTAGTCAAGAACAAGGACGTTATTGAATCAGTTGAAAGTGGTGATAATTATGCTTCCCAGACACCGACCCCTTCGCTAGGTGATGATATAGTAGCGAGTATTAAGCCTGATGCAGTTAAAACATACTTTACAACGTATACATTCTTCACAACCATTTTTGTTGGTGCTGATGCTAACGTTTGTAGTAGAAGCGAACTGTACACCAATTATGTTGGTCCTGATGAATTAATTCCTACAAAGATTAATCCACTAGCTGTAGAGAGCAGTAAACCGCAGTTTGACTTTAGAAATTGTAAACAGGTCAAAATGGAGCTTCCATCAAACCCAGAAGAAAACTCTTCTATGGAAAGTAGTGTTAGCATGGAACAGTTCAACGACGTATCAACGGTGCCAAATAAAGAAACGTCGCCACAGCCTAGTCCTCTTGAAGTTGATATGCTGTTTAGTGTGGAATCAAATCCTCTTGAGTCTGAAAATTCTTATGTAACCGATGTTAAATCATCTTCATCTAGAGGTGAACGAAAGCTTATAGACAACAACATTATTTTAGAAGATCAAATAAGCTCTGAGAGTAATATTGATGAAATAATGCCATCACCCACACTTCTGTTACAAACCAGTTATACTACTTTCACGTATTTCACTACAATGTATGTAGGAAAAGACTCTAGTAACGTTAAAAGTCGTTTAGAAACCATTACAAATGTGGTAACAGAAACAATTATGCCTAAGAAAGAACCAGAAGAAGAAAGTAATTTACCAATAACCTACTACACTACATTTACTTATTGGACAACACTTTACAAAGACAAATCAACTACTATAACTAGCCGAGAAGAAATTGTTTCTAACGTAGTGCACCCAACTATTCAAGTGTTACCAACTGTAAGTCCAATTGATACCACTCCTATTGATGTTGATAGTGTATTACCTCCAAAAGAACTGGAAGTTAAACTGAAACCATCATTAGTAGAAGATGTTTTGGAGCAAGATGACGGAAAAGCGACGTTCTATACTACTTACACTTACTTTACAACCTTCTATGCTGGTAACACATCTGAAATAAGAAGCAGTTTGGAAACTGCTACTAATATTGTAGACAACACTAAGATTGTCGAAGATAATCAGTTAGGACGTAAAGTACCTTCTGGATCAGCTAATAAAAATCTTATTCAAGACAAAGGTGACAAGCCAAAAATTGCTCCAACAGTGGTTAAGGAAGAAATTAAACTGACTGCATTACCTGATATTGGTTCAGCATCACCAACAGTCCTTTTGGGGACATACATTGATAATCTGTTTGCGGAAGTTAAGCCAGCAGATACTACACCAACACCTGATACAAAGTCAAAAGTACTGTATTCACAAGTGGCAGTTATTTCTGGAGATTCAACGGTTGTCACAAGTGATAATAAAACTCTGAACACGGATACAACTACGTCCAGTTCAATTTCGTCATCCAGTGCATCAACAAGTACTGAAAATTCAATAATAACTCCTAGCCCAGATGTGATTGAAAGCTCAGTAGCAGACTCAGAAATAACAACAGAAACTAAACCAGACGTTGAAGAGGAAGATAATGTAAACACTAGAAAGAAGAGTCGACTTTCTTTTACACCTAAAAAACCTACTTTTACACCCGTAATCATACCGTTTGCTTCAAGAAACAGACCCACATTTAACCCTAAGCGTATACCTTTACCGAGCAGCGCAACAACTATTACTCGCTTAGATGCTCCGACTACGATAACTGCCACCCCAACATTGAAATCTGTGAGGCCATCTGGTTTTGGAGCAAATAGAAAACAGCCTGCATCACCTGGATCATCTAGTCAGGGACGAAGATTTGCAGGTCGCAGTTCTTCGTCTAACCTATCATCTAATATACCTTCACCTTCAAGAGCTGGTGGTTTTCCAAGGGGGAGCATTCAACCCACTTCAAGAAGGACTGGATTTAGATCAAGCTCAGTAAGAGGTAATAGTTTAGACTTTGCCAGTCGTTCAGCAATCCCAAAAATACGCCCGAGTGGTTCATCTAGATTGAACAATATAAGAGTTACTCCAACAGCAAATCCTTCCGGATCGCGTTCAAACCCTGAACCTGAAACGTTAGCTACACAACAAGAAGAAAATGCAACTGAGCCTTTGGAAGAAGCTTCGGAAGCTCCAGTTAGAACTACTAACAACCCACTGTCGAGATTCAGAAGACCTCCGTTAGGGAGACAACCTGGTACAGCTATAGTTCCGCGTTCGACAGCCCCTCCTGCTAGGCGAAGTGCAACAACTCGTAATCGTGTCACAACTACAACGAGAAGAAGCACCACTCGTTTAACTAGCAACCCGCTTTTAGCATTACGAAGACAGAGACCAAATGCTCTTTTCCCTAAAAGAAACTTGTTTAAGCAACCTGAACCAGAACCAGAAGAAGAAATTAAAGAAAACGAACAGAAAGTAGAAGAAAGTGAAGAACTATTGGAAGAAGAAGAAGACTTTGAAGAAGACAACGATTATGATTCGTCTGATAGAAAAGAACAACAAGTCGCTACTCCATCTACCGAAGCGCCGAGAAGAAACATTGTTTCCATTAGACCTTTTCCCTTTAAAAGACGTACGAAGCGTCAAGTGGACTATGGAAACAGAAAATATTCAAACTTTCGAAGACCTGGAATAAAACCTGCAACACGTCGCGTCGAGTCTGAACCAGAAATCGAACCACCGGCACCTTCAACTCAGAAAAGTAGACCTGTAAGTAGGTATAATGGACGCCTTACCAGCAATACGAGAGCTACTACAGTTACAGCCCCTAAATCATCTTCTAGACAGCCGTTCATAATTCGTGGTGAAAGTAGAATTACAACTACTTCCAGCCCTACATATAGAAGAAGTAAGTCTTCACGCCCATCTTCAAGGACAACTACGTCTTCATCCAGGCCTAAAGCACCAAGACTTAGCAGCAGGAGTGGAACTGATCGATCAAGATCGAGCAACTCACGAACTACAAGTAGGTCTCGACCTCGAACAACAACAGGTAGAGCTTCAAGCAGGCAAAGGAGTTCTTTTGAAAATATTAGTGGAGAAAGATACAACATAAATCATCTACCTAATGACGGAAAGATCACAGTAACTCATCAAGTACAAACAGAATTGACGATACCTTTTGTTAATGGAAAAATAACAGAGTACAAAAATGTTTTATCTGCTACTCCTAGCATAGAAACTTTGCTAAGGAATCAAGTGTCAACTACAATAGGACCCCTTGGAAACCAACAATTAGTGTTAGCTCATGAAGCTACAGAGTTAGCTGAGAATGGAGCTACTAAAGTAATTAGGTATATTTTACATGAAACTCCTACTACTACCATTATATTTACGCCAACTACTATTAGAGGGCGAAAAACATCATACTCTCATGTTATACCCAGTACCGTTTATAATGTTGAAGCAGTGACTCAGACTATCAGTCCAGATATTGGTGCAAATGTACCTTTGGCAAATTTGCTGCTTTCACAGCTTCTTCTCGGAAATCAACAGCCTGCTATTAATCCTCTATTAGCACTTCAAGGTCAGGGTCTGTTGCCTCAGCAGCCTGTTGCACAGACACCTGTAACTGAGTATAAAACAAGATCGACCACTTATGTCACTACTGTCACTGATGCTAGAGAAACAGTATTGCCAATCACTTTTAAGGGTAGAGCTATTTTAACTACCATTGTTGACCCTACTACCAGCGTAGTCACTGCAACTGAGTTCATTACAGATACAGTTGTGACGACTCCAACAGCGTTGGCGCAAGGACCTCAAATAAACTCTTTACTGTTACCACTCCTCCTTCAACAGCAGCAGCAACAGCAACAGGCTTTGGCGTTACAAACTGCCAATCCCTTGTTAGGGTTGGGACAACCTGATTTAGCTCTTCTCCAAAATAACAATCTGAACGTCCTTAGTAACAACGATATCTATAGTAATAGTCCGAAACCTAATATCCTTTCTGATTTAAACAGTAATGAGGATTTTTCTGAAGAAATTCAGGATAGTGGAGAGGATCTGCCCCCACCTCCACCGCCACCTCCAACACGTTTTAGGAATAAACCAAAAGCACAAAAACCAGCAGCCTCGCCGAAAATGACTAGTATAGTAACTTTATATGTGTCTGGCAGACATCCTGGTGAATTTAGTACAGTCCTATCTACTGTTGTGACAGAAGATACGCAAATTGTTAGGAAGCGTGAAGCAATTTACTTCGAGGATGTCCAAGTATTGCCCTCTCTACTTCCGAACTTTGACGAACTTTACGGTTCGGAATCGAATGCTGTCGATAATTCTATTATTTCTGGTACTGAAAAGTATTTAGACGCAGCAAATGAAAGTCAAGCAGGAACTCAAAGCCTGGAAAGTATAGTAGGGGAGATAAGTAAACATATAAGATACGACGCCTCACCAACATACGTTGTGGAATTGGCAAGCCCCTCGTCCATTAGAGATAATACAAGACAAAGTTCTGACGGTGTCTCGTGAAAACCCGAACAAATGGTTAGGTGTGTAAAATAATGAACTAGTTATTTATTTACTTTTGTAACATAGTAAGTTAACTATGAATAGTGCCTTATAGTTTTTAATACAAAACATTAGTTTTAAGGATCGAAATACTCTTTTGTACTTGATTAGTTGTATTAACATTTCTATAAGATCACCAAAAATGTCCTTATGTTACCAGATTTGATGTGATGAGTACAAAAATATGTCACAAGTGTCTACTCATTGTCTTCGAATGAATCTTGTAGTTAATGTATTTTTGTAGTTGTAATTACTCCTAATACTTGAACTTCTTCCGCTTACGACTGTAAATTGCAAATACGACTTATAATGTTGATAAAATAAATGATTGTGTAATATTAGTTTGTTCATTTCAATATAACCTGATTGAAAAAAACTGTTTAAAGAATATAAAATACTAGTAGAACGATTGACTTGTTGTAGGGACTTCTTTTAGTTTTGGTTAACTGGACAGTAAACCAAAGCCTTCCAAGTCAAGGTCGACAATCGATTCCACGAAATAAAAAAAGGAAGGTATATGTTTGCTAGCATTAATGTCCCAATACTATCATTAGTTCTGAAAGGTTTATAATTATTGGTATTTTACAAAAAATAAAATATAAAACTGATAGACTCCGTACACTACCACGTACACTGACCAAAAGCGAATTAGTGAAAATGTAACTTTTTTGTAGTCGGAGTCGGTAAAAGAACGATGATAAGTATATCGTTTGTACACCGCAGCATATGACGATTGCTCTACAATCATTTGATATGATTTGTGGGTTGCAAATTCTGTGACCTCAGTTATAATAGTATACTTAGTAATTATTCTGGATATTTCTTCCTTTCAATGAAACCCAAATAAATAAGCATTCAGACTAGTTCTGATTATCTGTGGTAACTTTTCCACTTTGATTCGCTTTTTATCATAAGCATAACTTAAAAATAAAGTTATCAAAATAAGTCAAGGCTTTTGCAAGTTTTCTCATAGCAAATGATAAAAATTTAAATAGTCATTACAACATCGACATTAAATTATAATAAAGTATAAAAATTCTCACATGTTTAAATGGCGGTAAAAACTGACGAGATTGTTATCTTAAATCTAGATTTATAATGAACAGCTACGATTTTTAAAGTGAATTGAGAAATAATGGTACCTATTTCAAGCAAAATAAGCTTCAAACTCTTCAGAAGGCAAGTAAATCGTAGAAATAATAGCCCGATTTCCATAAGGAAAGCCACTTGGCGAGGTCATGGGTATGTCCAGCAGTAAAATGTCTGAAACGCATTAGTCGCATTTTGTTCAAGTCGTATTTGGTCAAAGTCGCGTTCTGGCAAGGTCGCAAATGCGACAAAGTCGCATTTTAGCAAAGTCGCATTTGGTCTAATTTTTAACCTATATCGTAAAAAGATTTTATCAATTTGATGCTTAAATGTGTTTGTATGTATGTAATAGTATGTTTGTCCATGTCACAGATGAAAATAATCATGTAGTTCCCAGAAAATAAAATCGGATTGCTAAGTTTTTTTATAAGGTACCTATCGTTTAATTTTGGAACAGTGCAAGCAAAAAAAATATAATAAAAAAAATGTAGTTATTACTTAGATTAAAATCTCTTTCATAACTAGCTCCTAAAACTACTGGTGTTCTGAAACCAAAATTACTTGTACAAACTGCGACTTGGACAAATTGCGACTTGAATAATCTGCGATTTGGAAAAATTGCGATTTGGACAAATTGCGACTTGGTCAAACTGCGATTTGGACAAATTAAAATGGTTTTCAAAGTTGAACGAAATGCGACTTGGACAACATGCTATGATACCCTAAATTGAAATATGAAAAGACTCAAAATGTGACTACCATGCTTATGAATTGAAGTGACGATACATGACTTGACTTACAAAGGAGACTGCACTCTGGATCCTCGAAGAATCCTGAAGATCCCTGGAAGGTTCCAAACCCAACTCCTGCGCATCCAACCACCTCGAAGGTGAGTTTGTTGTGTTAATACCGTTAATATTAATAGCACCATTTGTTGTTTCATCAGGTGTTCTTGGAATTATTTAAATCATAGAAAAACACAATTAAGAAAATATTTTTTTTACTGCTAGTAAAATTTGTTTGCTAATGTGCTGGCTGTATACAAAAAAGAAATTCACACGAAATATATTCAAGGACATTTGAATGAGATATAACTGGTTTGTAGATAATACGTAGAACGTAATTATTTGTAAATAAGGAAAAGTTTATGTAAGATGGAGTTCACGTTCAAAGTCAATATAGACATCAATCTTTTCTTTGATTATTTTTTATTTTTGTGCTATTAAAGAGAAAGAAAGAGTTGTTTATGCTTTTTTAACTTAAACCTACTTAATTAAAAACATTTTATGGCTTTTACTAAGTATTTTTTGGCATTCTAATAAGTCTAGTGATAGAGATACCTTCCGTGGTCAAAGCTTCAAAATGCAAGGTCCCAGTTATTGTGATAAGATAGTATTCGATAAAAACCATATGCTTGCGTTCATGTTGGCATACCTACAACCAACAGTGGGACGTTTATAGGCTGATGATAATGAAGAATTTAACATTTCAATAATCATAAGTCTTGAGTCTCTATTGAGTCTAATAAAAGTTAAAGTGAACTCGATCTTACATCAACTGTAGCTGTAGATGTAGTATTTAGCGCCTAACATTTAGCACGACTTTCAGTTGCAGTTTTGTCGGTGATTGTACATACACACACATATAATAGAATATAGATAAAATTATAATGAGAAAAACAATAAAGCTAATGAAATATCAATGAACGTTAATTACCACTTTATTAGGGAAATTAACTGAAATTCACTTAGACTTAGTGTGTCGATTTTGTTTTTGGTAAATAAGACAATACAAGTTATCTTAGCTACTTATATAAAATTCCAAACTATGAAAGCTAAAATTATAAATAAAGGGATCTCCTCGAAATGCGGGCACACGTCTTGGTAAATGTTTTCATTGACATTTCATGGCTTGAGACGACTGAAACTTACTCAAATAATCGGTTAAGGCAGTGCTAAATTTGCTTTCCCGTTCAGTCAAAAAGTTATATCAAACAAAAGTACCCTTTGATTATACTTCCAATTTTGTGGTGACCCTTACATGATCTCCAGCTTCGTATTATCTAAATTAAGTGCTATTAAAGTTGTTTTTATTAAAGTTGTTTTTCGAACTATGCACCATTGTTTACTAGATTTAACTAGTCAATGTTGTATATTTTTAGTTAGTTTTAAATCTTATTACAATCGAATAATTTATAGCAGCGTTATTTATTGCAAGCTAAACTAATAATTCTTAATAGAATACTCTGTTTTTGAAAATTAACATATTGTTAATATAACAAGTACACAAGAATTGCGTTGCATCCCAAATATAAATAAACAATAATTTCTTAAAAGTCATTTTGTTTTAGTTTTCTTTTTTGATCATTAATAACCTTTCGAGTGAATCGTTATGTAAAAGGTCATAGTCATCATTAGCTTAAATTTGACGAAATCATTGAATGTAAAGAGAAACAAAATTATAACCTAGATTTTTAATATGAATAGATTATGGAGGCAGGCGCAGGCGTCCATAACTAATCATAATAATATAAATAAAATTGTACATTAACTTAGAGCGGTAAGTTGACATTTGTTAATCTGATGTTTCAGCTTTTAACACGAACGCGATAGTTTATGATAATTCACCTTGGAGGCCTGGTCGAGACATATTTATAGAAAGGACAGGTTCTGAAGACGACGAGAGAAGGTTAAAAAATCTCGCCACGAAGATCATGTCAAATGGCGTCGAAGTCTTGGTAAAAGACAAAAATTCAGATGGCAAACAAGAGCAGGTAATATTTTTGATGATTATATTTTAAAAAGAACTTTGTAATGATGACAACACTTTTAATATGGTAAGTATTATGTTGGACAGGCAAATTGTGATTGGTGAGACGAAGGCCAAGCAATTTTCCACTGTAAAATAAAAATATATTTACAGACTTGATAACACGAATATTTGAGAGAGACACATATGGCCATCTTTGAAGCTTTCTTATTATTCTATACAATACTGCTTTTTTCTATGACTTTTAAAATGAATAAGACACGTGCACTTAACATTGTATATTGAAGCTTTATTTTATGATGACAACTTTACTCAGATAAACATCTTCGATTTTATTTTCTCAGCGCAAACATAAGCTCATGCACCTTACACCAACGCACTATCACGCCAGCTCATCTCTGCCACCTAAACAATCACTGCTTTCATCAGCCGTGGCAACAGTTGTCAATCACCAGCAAATAAGCGCCATGTTTCCATTGCACCAACTCATGCAGCACAACTACATCATCAAAACATGTATGACTACATACACATACCTGACCACTGTTATTCAGAATAAAAGGAGTGCTATATCAACATTTGAAACAATAGTGTCAGTGGTGACGACCGAATCGCTCACGAATCTATACGCTTCAGACGTACTTGCAGATTTAAAGCCGACAAAAGTAAGACTTCAAACCCTGGTGGGAAGAACCTAAAACGCCGTTTCCTGATTTTGGGCATTGCACCCCGACCTTACCTATAATCACTAAAGATGCAAGCTTTCACTTCCTACTAACGAAAACAGAACGATCACATTTTAATCACCTTTTTGATATATTGAATACGTCTAAAACGAAGAGGTTTTTCTAACACTATAAAACATTTACTAATAGCATATCATTTAAGGTGTAATACTTTATTTTCATCTGTATGTCACTTAAAAGTTTTCAAAATGTTTTCAGACAAAGTATATGGAGATTAAAACAATTCACCCTACTTCACCGACAATCATGTATGCAAGCAATTTTGCAAAAATCGAAAAGAGAATAGACAATCAAGATGGGGATAACTTTGACTTAATACAGCCATCTGAAGTAGGCCATGTTCCATGCACGACTTCATGTTCCTGTAGCCATACAAAGACAGAAGGATTGAAAACTAAGTACACTAAGGTCGATGCTTCAGCTACTTATAGTTATGGTCATAAAACGACAAAATATGGAGCAACCAAATTAGCCTTAAGACCAACGAACAAGGAGTCTATTGATAAAAAAACTCAATTTGGTCCTTATGAATACGAAACAAGCTCACAGATAGCACCCACCGATAAAATTGTTGAAAAATATACTGAAGTTATGAATGATTACTCTGATGAGAAAGACACTAGCTTAGTGGAAGAAAGTGAGTTGTTGACAAACGAACAAGCCCCTACACCTCCAAAAATCAAGTTGTCAAGTAACAAAGTACCTGAAAAGGACAAACCAGAGAAGTCTCCGAAACCAAATAAAAATAAATTTGTCGTAGCTGATCTATTGAAATTAGGAAGCTTAGGTATAAAAGGCTTATCGCAGTTAGCCCCGGTTATAGAAAAAATGACGGGTGGTTTTATTAAACGCCAAGACACAAGTAATAGAACAACGACCACGACTACTCTGAAACCAGCAGAAGCATTAACAGCTTACAATGTTAATAAGAGGGTTGACACCGATTTAGAATTAATAAAGCCAAATAATTTTCCAATATACATACCAGTCGACGAGTTAGAAGTATCTGAATCGCAGATAGCATTCACTAATGCTACATTACATCAAAACCTCATGTGGGCAGCAGAACACAAGCAACCTAAAGCCCGCATAGTTCCACCTAAAATGATTCATGAAAGTCCTCTTGTCAATGGTGGAATACCGATAAGCCCTGGTGAAATAATCACAGCAAATTCAGATGTCATTGTGGGAAAGCCAGCCGTTGGTGGCCCCTTGACTTTGTCAGCAAGTGGTATGAAATTACAAAACCCAGTCAGTCCACCTGCTTCTGATAGTTTTGCGGAAGGTAATGAAGAGTATTTTATGCATGAAAAGTCACCCGCAGGTGAACAAGTTTTATTAGCCACGAAAGTCGACGACTCATTTGATCTGAGGCCTCCAGAAATGCCGAGAGTAAAACCTAAACCAAACCGAGTACAGAATTCGAGACCAATTGCGAATCCACATAAGCATCAAAACTATATACCACATCGGCCTCCTACACCGATGAATATGCCTAATGATCATTTATTGAAAACCGAACATATCAAAAATACTCATACTATGTTAGGAAATCATGGCCGACCAGCATTTTTAGACTACATTCCTTCATTCGCGAAACCTACACCACCTGCTGTAATTAATCATGTAGATTTTCGACCTTTTAATGACGAAAAAATGGAAGAAGAAATTCCTGATAATAGCCCCAGCTCGTCGGAAATTGTAAATACAAGAATTAGAACTGATAATGAATATGCTATCACTAGTAACGTTGATTCTAGTAAACCATTTTTAGTAGATATTCAACCGTCAAGAGTTGCCAACGTATTGATACCTCATGGAAGTTCTACTGCTTTAGTATTCGCAGGCTCATCAGAACCTCATAAAACTGGAGATTATGTTGATGACCCGTTACCTTATCCAGAACCAGGATATTTTGGAAGTTTTAGCATAGATGCTCCACAGATGACGAATGTTCATAATGTAGCTCCAAACAATAATGCACAATTTAGCACGAAACCTGGCAACGTACCAACAACTGACTCATATAAACATCTAACATCAACTTACAAAGATCAGTCGTATAGAAACGATTTAAAAATAAAGTGGAAAGATTCCAAACGTCCTTACGACTTTAAAGTACCACCTCCAACTAGTAACCAAGAAACCCATGTACAAGTGGGTCCTCAAATAACTGTGTATAACCCTGATATTTATCATCAAAACAATAATGGAGACTTTGAAAAATACAATCATGTAAGAGGTGATAAATACAAAAATGGAAAAGAAGTTATCGATAAAGAATATGAGAACTACTTAGCAGTTCCACCTCCTCCTCCCCCTCCTCCAAAGACACAATTTAATTCTGAAAGTAATTATAACAATAAGAAGCCACACTTTCAAAGACCAATTGTTCACACTAAGCCCATACAAGACATGTCAGTTTTCTTGAACATTCAGCATCCTGTACCTAATGCTTCTAATAATGATCAAACACCTACGAAAGTTACTTCTGAAATTTATTTTGCAGCACAGTCACCAAATAGTAAGCCAACTCCTACATATACTGTTCATATTCCTGCAGCTCAGTCACCACACTCACCACCGATGTATGGTAACCATTATTCTCAAAATAATCAGATGCATAATACCTACCCTGCATTGACTTCTTCAACAATAAGCAATAACTCGGTAAAAGCTAATGAAATAAATGATAAAGATAACACTTACACTGTGACCCTAAATACTGCTACAAATGTTGCGAATAGTGATGGAGAAACTGGACAAGTGGTTGGGTCTAGTGTTTCAGTTCCAGTTAGGGTTTCACAAAACGTTGGAACAATGAATACTGATATTCCAATTGGTACTAAATTCGCTATTAGAGTTGAAGATGATTCGGTACCATTTGATCGATATCACTCACCAAATAATGAAAAACATGTTGTTTATACAGAATCTAGTCATCCAAGTATTGATATCGCTGTTGGAGATAACAGATGGAATAAGAGTAGCAATGACAAAAACGAAGCCAAATATCCAAACTTCATAGTAGGTAGTAGTCTTATAAAACAAAATATTGATAATAATATGAATATTCCAGATAGTTCTGTACAACCTTCACAAAATAGTCATGCTAATTTCCCGATGATTAGAGATTTTACGACATCAACAAACTCTTATGATGCCATTAAACCAGTCATAGAATACTCGGATGAAGTAGAAGTTACTAGTGGCCAGCAAAGACCACCAAAAGTTATTCCAAATATACCCACAAACTCACATGGATGGTACTCAAGCATTTTAATGAACGATGAAACTTTAAGTAATATTAACAATATTAAGGTTGAAGCCACAACTAGACAAGTGATTCCACTATCACAAGACTACAATAAAGACAGTGCTCCTGAATTTGGTCAGAAAATTGCTAGTGTTGGTAAACCACCTTCAGATTTTTGGCCACACGGTTTAAATACGAGACCCGATCTTGTCAGTTTTAGCATAGGAAAACCTTTTACTAAAGCTCAAACAGACAAACCACGTGTTAGTGTACCATCGTGGACTACAAAACCATTTAACAATGGTAACTATGTGCCGTCTAACTTCCATCTTGGATCTGTAAGACAACCGGCTTACGATATTCCTGTAAGGGATAACAGTGAAGAAACTACCACTACCATAACTACAAAAGTAACATCAGAGAAAATAAGACCAGTTTACGAAAATTCTGAAGAGGTGTATGATGGTTCAGAAGAGCCAGAAACTAATGGTGAGTTGGATGGGGAGGTCAGTTTAGAATCCATAAAAGTCCCTGTTTTTAGTTCTTCAAGTGAAAGAGACAGCAATTCAAAACCATCGACAGAATTAACCATATTAAAAGAAGAAGTGCTTGAACCTCCAAGAGAATCTACTAAAGATAATAATGTTCAATTGGTAGACTTTAATCCAGGAACTCAAACGGAAAAACCTTTTAAGCCATCTAATAAAACGAATAATTTCCAATCCAATACAATAAAACCAATATACGGCGATAACCCGTATTTAAAACCAAGGCCATTTACTATCAATACGGCTACAACATTAGATCATCAGTTACAGCAACCCCATTGGCAAATTAATCATCTAATGGAAAATTCAACGAACATGTCATATGAAGAAAACTTAGAACTTAATATTGGCGAGGAAATAAGCACAGCAGCTTCATCAACCAAGCGGCCACCATCAACACACAGAATCCAGCCATTCAGACACTCTCAACCTGATAATAAATATAAACGGCCCCCAAGACCAACTTTCACACGCCCTAAAAATGTATCGGTGCCAAAAGATTCAAATATTATTACATCTACTGTCCACATACAGGACAAAACACCATTGATTGTAGAAAAAGCTCCTGAGAAATCAACTCTATCACCTTACACTATAACTAGTCATCTGGATTTAAACAGATCATCTAGTGAAATCATTGATTTGTCCCCACCGCCTCCAACAATGGTTTATAACTTCAAACCTTCAACAAATGATGAGATGATTATGGGCATGAGCCCACCACCACCAAGAACGCCACCAGCAAACAGATTACCCACAAGGGTACCAGTAACGCCTCGGCCGATTCCAGTTATTACACCACCTCCGTATAGAACAAAGCCCCCAAGAACTCCACTTCCAAGGTTACCTGTAACAAAAAGACCAGTGAGAAAGCCAATCAATCGCGACGAGGTTTCTACATACAGGCCCGTATATGATATATTAAACAACGTACGACGCCCGACATACAACCGCGATCAACCTTCTTCTCAGCTTTTGCCACCTCCCAGAGAGATACCTTCAAGAGTAGTCATGAATGAAGTACCTAGTCCGACAATTAACGTTCCCTCAATACCTAACGTTGTGTTCCCATCTCCGATCTCGTCTGGATGGCTAACATCATCAGGTGTTGAATTTTCATCTAGTTTTAATTTCGGTCCTTCTTCTGTACAATTCCCAGAAGTTTCGGAGACGTCTAGGTTACCAGACTATACACAAACATCATCTACTAAAAACTCATATTCATTAGAAACTGAAAGTCCTTCGGAATTTATTAATGTGCCAAGTTCAGAGAAACCTGTAACTGAAGACCGAATTTTCACAAGCTCGAAAGAGGTAAGTACAGAATCTACTACAAAGAAACTGTCAGTTAGTAATGAAGAAAATGTAAGCGATTTTGTAGCCAATGAGTCAAGTCAAGAAGACACGACTACAGATAAAATGAAAGTTATTCCTATTAATAATAAGAACAGGACTCGTAAACCCTATCCAGTTCGACACGATGACAAGAAAACATTAAACAAATCCAAATTCCCATCCGTTGCAACACCGGTTATTAAACCAGTGAGAACATTTAATCGTTCTGAGGTTATATATCCAACAAGACTGGTTTCAACAAGAAAAATAATCAGACCTATACCTTCACGTGTCACTCCTGATCCTGTACCTGAAATTGCACCAACTAGTATTATTGAAAGTTCTGAAACATTTATTGATGATATTATTGTAAGGCCAACTGAAATGCTAAAAGATTCTGCATTACCATCAATTTCACTATTAGATGTGAATCAGGTAGAAAAGTCTATTACAACCTTAATTACACCAAGCCTGGATGATGTGCTGAAAAATGTTAAGCCGACGCATCATGCTGGCAATGAAGTTAAAATATCCGATGAGATAATTCCTACAAAGACTGAGTTTAAGACTACAGTTGTAACGTTGACCAAGACGTTATCTGAACCACCAAAAATAGTATCAAGTGTAAACACCGTAAACTTAACACATACAATGACTGTCACATACACAAAAACTAGCCTTGTTAGTCAGTCTGAAGGTGCTGTTACACAAACCTTAGTCTTAACTAATACTCATACATCTACTATCGTAGATGTCGTAACAGAAGTACACACTCAAGTACAACCTACAACAATTATCGAAACTGTGACGAAGCATATTCCTATAGCTCAAGTTGAACCAACACCAGTTAAAGAAGTGACCTCTAAGACACAGATACCTCTTGATGACATTTCAATGTCCTACGAAGATACTGATAATCTATTATTTAGAGAAAAGGATACAACAGAGAACATTCAAAAGATAGAAACAGAAGGAGAGGGTGATAACGATACATTCTTTGTGGTGATGAATAAATCTCAAAATGGTGGCCAAGCTCCTCCAATAACCACTGACATTGAAACAGGGGATTACGATGGAGTTACGAGAAATGAACAAGTGAACAACAATGGTGTATCTCAAGTTCTATTTGGAGAAATACTTTTAGCAGGAACTCCATATTTAGAGACAACAAACGTAGTCAACACTCCAGGTAATATAGGTGAAAGTAATGACTTTAATAAATGATTAACAATTTATAAATAATGTTTTGTTATAATTTCTATTAGGTGCAACTTACGGTAAAGAATGCCAACCGGACTGTAAGGCTTCCCGCAATGAACGCTGCCAGAGAATAGATGGAATAATGAAATGCGTGTGTAGACCTGGTTTCGCCAGAATGTTCCCCGACCGACCATGTAAACGTAAGTATTATAGTTTTGTAGGAGTGACACTAGTGACTATGGCAGAGGACTGCTTTTGTGTTCCTCATTGTCTAGTCTCTGACTAACTCTTCGGGGATAATAGCCGTGATTATATGTACGTATATGTCCACTAGATATTTGCACAAAGAAATGTCAATAATTTGCTTACAATAATTCTTCATCTAATTTAGCTGTAGTAAAGGAGCTGGCCGAATATACATTTTAATGTACTTATGCCCGATTCCAGCCACCTATACCTACTTAGTGAAATTAGCGCTCGGCTCCCAAGGCGGCGAACGTCTTCAATTCCACGAGAATCTCTCTGACAACTCCAGCAAACAGTACCACGCTTTAGCTGTGGCCACACACGAGGGAATCAACAGGATGGTGATGCAATCAGACTTGAGAGACGTCTACCATGGAGTTCACATCACAGGCTTCCATCCGGTACAGACGACAAGCAAAAATGGGGAGTATCAAGGCGTGGTAAACGACTTTTATGTACAGGTAATTAGATAATTTGTTGTTTTTGTTAATTTAATATTTTTTTTTTGTTTTTAAGTATTTAATGACAAAATCAAAAGGGATACTTACATTTCGATCATATATAAAATGTGATTAAAGTACATGAAAAACTAATTTCTATGAAGTAGGTACCTATGTTTTATTTCAGTGCCATGAGATTGTTGTCAAACTATCTCAAATATTAGCAATATTTAATCTTTTATTTTGAATGAATAAGGTTCAAATACTCAGTGCAATTATGATTCGGCAAACTTAATGATTGAAAGTTAACTTAATAAAATTAAGTTAACTTTCTTTGTTAGTTGGTAGACTAAAAGTTATTGGTAGTTGGTAGATTATCTGACTATTTTCACATCAGAAAGTAGCCTGAAATAAGTATCTATATTTTATTTATCTTTACTTTATTTAGACACTACATATTTAAAGAGATTTGGTCCCGTTCATTAAATTTATTCTTTTACCAAATTTCAGTTGTCCGACAACGCCCACGAGAGTCGTCTGAAGGAGGTTATCGAGAAATACCTGCGGAACAACAACTACAGCTTGGGCGGTACCGACGTCCATGCAGCTTCTGACTTGGTTGACAGGCTGGATGTCAGTGGTGAGTGGAGCTAAAATCTTATCTTAGTGGGGCCTGCAGAGGTCTCCTTCTCGCAGTAGCACGTCCACCCATAGCATGGGATCTTTTGTGTGTAGCTTGATCATTAAAATCTGCTCTGCTCCTACATCTTCCACCAACGGTCGCAGATTAAAATGTCCCGTGTTCCAATCCCAGCGAGAGTTAAAAGTGCTCTGTTTGATTGGCGTATCGCTTGTATCACCTTGTCCCCATGTCTGTCCCGACGAACCCTAGAGATTACTAATAATTTAATTTCTATTTTGTCTGGTTTTACGGCACTAGAGCTCTTACATAAGCCTGTCGTCTTAACAACAATGTTTGCATCGTTGTGTTCCGACGGTTCCAAAAGCTATACTCTAATCCTGAGCCCGGGCTAAGGATACCAACAGTAAAACATACTGATGGCTGTACGACTGCTTAGTTTATGTTTGCTTAAAATTTAAATGATTTTGCTAGATCTGGGCATACAACCAACAACAACCAATAAGAACATAGAGTGGCGTTGGGCTCAACACCTGTCACGCTGAGGACATATATGCAGTTATCATTTGGTAATACGTGGACTATGGCAGTAGACTGCTTTTGCGGTCCTTAATTCCTCATTGCCTGGTCTCTAAGGGGATAATAGTCGTAAATTTAAGTATGTATATATTTTGCCAGATTTCGACGAGTGCATCAGCGGTCAGTTCCATGATTGCTCCGAGCACGCGCAGTGCTTCAACTTGAGAGGAACATACACCTGCAGTTGCCTTGAGGGCTACGCAGACCTCAGCGTGAACACCCTCTACCCTGGAAGGATTTGCTCAGGTAAGATTGAAGTTTATCACCAGGTTTTGTTTCCTCGATGACCTAGCACGAACGGTTGGTACAAAAACACCAATCCGCTTTAGGTGATGTAGAAAGGGATGAACAAATGTTTTTTTTTTAAATAAAAGAAGGAGACAAGCGCCCATGTAACCCGCAAAACCAGGGGAACCACAGGCGCGTTGCCGTCCTTTAAGGAAGGAAAGGAATAGGAATTCTCGACCACTCAGTCGGTGTCACTCATTTAGCACCATCCAGGGGTCACGTGTAGGGTCTCAAGGGTAAACCTACGGACGCGAGGAACTTGAACCCCTAAAGTAGTAGTAATGTAGAAGAAAAGGTATGTCAGGAGTAGCAAATAAAAGCTGTGGTTGGCCTACTTCTCCGAGAAACGGGCGTGATGTATGTCACGAGCACCAATATGTATACACTTTGACTCTTATTGCATTGTATTAAGAGTTACAATTGTTTACATATTTTTGCTTGTGACTGTACTAATCATGGTGGCAGGATTCTGATTAAAATACGCCTGTATGACCTCTTTCCGCCGCCACGCATCATTGCTTTACATTGTTGCGTTCCGAATTGAATGGAAGATCCAGTGAAATTACAGGGCTTAGACATAAGAACTGTTGCTTCAAGGTGCATCTAAGGAACTGAAGCTTCTTACGCAAATAATTTGGTAACGACATATAGATTTGTAAATGTCGTTACCTCTATATTATTATAAAGCTGTGAAGTTTCTTGCGCCCGTTGTTCTCCACAGTTAAAGACGTCCTAAATCGGTGTTGCCGACCCATCCCATATAGAGTAGTAAAATTAGAAGTTTAGACGATTCAAAATGCATAATTTAGTTTACTAAATAAAGAAATTATGATTTTGATTTTTTTGATTTTTGAGATCTCATTAAAAGCTTTACTGAAACTAAAAGTGTTTGTGGAGAATATTTTTTTACCATAAACCATTCATATCACCATTCCCATCATCCTGCTTTATGCAAAGAAAATATGTACTACCTAGGTATTATCTTTTACTTGTCACTGGATGAATGATTTAACCTCACCAAGCCAGTACCAAAGAACAAAACTTCAATATGTGTGTGGCTACAATTGATGGGTAGAGATGACTTGATTTCAATAATGGAGGCTATCGCCCTGTGCAGTGAGACAGTATACAAGCTGTATTTTACCACAGAAAAACTAATAGTACTACGTACAGAAGGTTCACTCTCTAACGACTTTCACGCGAAATTGAAACTTATCGTGATAGCCGAGCGTTCATACTCCGCTAAGCAACGCTGACTCGATATCGATTTTACGTCATGACGTGACAGAGAGTAGGGGTGCTCTCGCGCTCGCGGCAACCTTTACTGTCATACGCCTAGGCGGCCTGCCTGGGAGGCGCGCCAAACGAACCTACCTAAACTGCGGAGTGACACCCCCCTGATTTTACTTTACTTTTGCGTTCCGAATTAAAGGGAAGATCCAGTGAAATAATAAGACATAAAGACATAAAGAACTGTATCTTCAAGATGCTTTGCGCCCTCGTGATTTCCTCGGTCGCGTGCATCCATATTCTGGTCAATCGGGTCAGTGTATATATATATATATATATATATAATAGAATATGTCATGAAACTTCAATTTGTATCTTTGTATGGTATTTCAGCGGAACCAGTGGGCTGCGAGAGGTGCAACTACCACGGCGCTTGCTACTCCCGAGACGATAGAAGAGTGCTTTGCGAATGCTTCCAGTGGTACTCGGGTAGCTCCTGCCAGATCAACTTGAAAGGTGACTTTGATTAGCAACTGTGTTGAAATGATGGTGTAAATGATCAGGCGGGTCTGAATATAAAGCAGCATTGAAGCCTAAAAGGCGGTAAAGGTTTAAAGAAAATACTATTACCTCACGTGGGAATCGAAACCACATCGCACATCCGCTCCGGCACCGAGGTATCGGTTCTTCATCTTTTTCATTTGCCTTTTCTCTGAATCGGTATCGGTTAGACTTACCGAAACTCTTCAACGCCTTTTACTTATGTTTTTTATAGCAGCATCATACCTCTACCTGACTCATTACATTGTAATGTTGCAACAAAGATATTTTCATTTTATTTTTTATTACTTGTGAAGTTCGGCTAGCGAACTTGCGCGCTAAGCAACTTTCGCAATGCCGTGTCGCTGGATGGGATACCAAACTAAAAACATCTTGAGCTCCTCCGTGCTTCGGAAGGCACGTTAAGCCGTTGGTCCCGGTTGTTGTCGTAAGATGACAGTAATTTAAAACTCACGAATTTTCATTGGGCCAGCAGCGTGGTGGTTTATGGCCTAATATCCCTAATACACCTGCTATTCGTGTCTGGCACTTACGGAAGACCAGCGTCGCGGTGTGTCAGCATACCACGACACTATGCTGAGAGCCATTTCAGTGACATTTATTTATTAATTACTATTTTTTTTGTTAATAACCTTGTAAATAACGTTGAATAAATAATTTTCTGTTTCTATTGTCCACGTGGGAGGCCTGTGCCCAGCATTGGGTCGTTTATAGGCTGATAATCATGATGATTACTTGTAAACAACCTCAAAATGTTCCTCAGTGGTGCTGATCTCGCTGGTGGTGGCGGGCGCATTGCTTTCCGTGGTGCTGGCCGCATGCGCCGCGCTGGCGTGCCGGCCGCGGCGCCCGCGCATCGCCGCCTGCATACAGGGCATGCCTAGCCTGCACCAGGTAACCCTTAAACCGGCACAGCATGTTTAAATATTTTATTAATTTTCGACCTTATCTCAATTGTATAAAGTTCAGAATATGATGGTAATATAGTAACACATACATACATTATCTCGACTAGGTCGTCATGAATGGGTGCGCTTGTTCCACGGTAAGGAGCGCTCTCATTATTTTGAACTGCATCGGCTGCTTACAGGATGTGGTGACTATGACAAGTCATTATGAAAAAAAGTTAGTCAGAGACTAGGCAATGAGGACAGCAAAAGCAGTCCTATAGCATAGTCTACCATGTCATCTCTGCACCACCCTATGGTTGACTGGTAGATAATGCCTCAGACATTAGGTTCCATGTAATATATTATGATGCAAAAGTTTAAATAAATAAATAAAATAGTTCACTTTTCACCAAATATGTACTCAGCGTAGCGTGACAGGTGGTGAGCCCATCGCCTGTGCTGTTGGATGTATGTGCAGTGTTTAGTCCATTAGTCGCCTTTTACGACACCCAAGGGAAGAGAGGGGGTGGTAGTATTCTTTCACCGCCACGCGATACGGTTAAAGTTAATAGCACGTTCTATAAAGCTTGAATTAGACTGCTTCTGGGCAAGCTCGCTTCATCGTCGGCCTCTTCTAAATCATATATATTTTATTTAAATATATTTCGTGACCATGGATAGTCCTTCAGTCGTAAAATTAGAGTTCATTGATTATGCTTAAACTGATGATAATGAGTGATGATAATATGAACGTTTAATGCTAAATGATATTCCCCCCTAAACCCCTTGAGTTCCAGTAACGATGTGGGGGGACTTTACTGAGATCATGCACGGACTCCTTGAGAGAATTTGAAAAGTGATGTTGCACTGTTTTGTTTTATTTGTCAACACTCATGCACGTTCACGAACACTTATCAGTAAATAATCCACCATTATTTTACATTAATATTCGACAAAACACAAATTATATAATTATAGAAAATAAAACAAAACTGCAGACATGACGCTTCACTTTCCCGCCAAGAAGTTCTTCTAAATCATGGGGTTAGGAATGTGGTTAGGAGCAAGCCCGTTTATTATTAAAAAAAAAAACTATGAAGGTTTGTTCGTTCTTTCCGATGTGGTCATTTGGCAGTTGACTCACTCGTGGCAATTTTCTAACACATAAATTGACGCAACTGTTAACGTCAAATTTGACAGAATCGGTTGACTATACGATATTTTGAGATCACGATGCATAAAATGTACCACAGAACCGAAATAATCAAACTTGAACATACTAAAGTAGTCTGTAAGTCTATGAAAACACGGTACAAGGTCAAGTGTGTTTTTGTAGGTGCGGTCTCATGCGACCGCTTGGGGGCTGAGGGGTTGCACGACAATGTACGATAGCCACAGGGGGAGCTTATTCCATAACCAACTATAGGTACTTGCCCAATGCAGGACGGTGGCAACAGCAAAATCATTCACAAAAATAGGGAAAACTTAGTTACCTAGTTGTCTCACATTACCATCAGGTGAGATGAATGCAAAAAGCATTTCCTAGTTGTGTAAAAAAGGAATAAAAATAATATCATGTATATAATATCTTTATCTAGGAGGTACAGTTAGCATCAGAAGTGCACACACTATTTTTACAGATATTGACTCTTATCAATAGTCTACGTCTTTGAGAATCATGGACGTAATGCTGGGAATAAAGATTACAAACTGTCAAATGTATGTCTCTACTTTTGTTTAAATTGCTTTTGGTTAGTAAATGTTTGTGATATTGTCTGTGGATGACTTGGCTAGTAAGATCATCTTTCTCTTCGTATGTATGTCTTCATACTAACTTTTTCAGGGTGCAATGACGTCGAAGCAGAGAACGGACAGGCGGGCCTTGATCAGCGAGAGAGGAGAGTCTGGGGACGCTTCCAGCATACAAAATGCATCTTTGCCGTACATGCCGTCAAAGGTACAGTTAAACCTTTTCACATTACAATTTGTTTATAATTTTTTTTAAGCATGTCGCGTATCGGTAAAAGAATACTACCACCCCTTCTCTTCTCTTGGGTGTAAAAGGTGACTACGGACTAAAGACTGCACATCCCACAGCGTAGAGCGGCGATGGGCTCACCACCTGTCACGCTAAGCACATGTGCAGTCGCTATTTGGTGATAAGTGGACTATGGCAGAGGACTGCTTTTGCGGTCCTCATTGCCTAGTCTCTGACTAACCCTTCGGGGATAATAGTCGTGATTATATGTATGTATGGACATTGCAATTTGTACTATTCATACCGTTAGTGGTACTTAAATAGCGTTAAATTGCGTTTTTGCTTAGAAAGCTTGATAGCCCACCAAGATGGCCCATACGGGGTTGGTGGTTAAAGGCTTTTTAATTGGCGCATTCACTAATCCTTATGATTTTATTCCAAGAGAAGGGTTGCTTGGTTGTTGTAAGGAAATTAGTTTAGTGTATCTTCTCTCCCCCTTGGTGACTGCGAAATTCATTCGTGACATTGCCATTGGTGATTGCGAAATTCATACGTGACATTGCCATGGTCTGCGGGACGGGGGCGTTGCGTTTGCATGGGCGGAGAAGAAGAGCGCGGGAGGCGGGGCGCGTAGTAGGAACGTCAAACGTCAGTTGTATGCAGATCAGATGTCACCCCTCCCCCGTCGCCCGTAGACCATGGGCCTGGCACTTTCGAGTTTGCCAGCCTATAACTATTGAATTTCTATTGTGCCTGGTTTACGTACAGTCACGAGACCAATATGTATACACTTTGGCTCTTATTCCATTGTATTAAGAGTTACAATTGTTTACTTAAATATTATTGGTCGTGACTGTACTTAGGTATCCCTATCTACCGACCTCAATAGATAGGGTATCGCAACTGGAACTACGGGTCCGGTTGTGTTTTCAGAGGTACTACGGGGTTCCGGTTCTAGCCCCCCGCTGGTCGTGCCTTTAACCAGGCGCCTCCGGCGGGATCAATCCTTATGATTTTATTCCAAGAGAAGGGTTGCTTGGTTGTTGTAAGGAAATTAGTTTAGTGTATCTTCTCTCCCCCTTGGTGACTGCGAAATTCATTCGTGACATTGCCATTGGTGACTGCGAAATTCATACGTGACATTGCCATGGTCTGCGGGACGGGGGCGTTGCGTTTGCATGGGCGGGGAAGAAGAGCGCGGGAGGCGGGGCGCGTAGTAGGAACGTCAAACGTCAGTTGTATGCAGATCAGATGTCACCCCTCCCCCGTCGCCCGTAGACCATGGGCCTGGCACTTTCGAGTTTGCCAGCCTTTAACTATTGAATTTCTATTGTGCCTGGTTTACGTACAGTCACGAGACCAATATGTATACACTTTGGCTCTTATTCCATTGTATTAAGAGTTACAATTGTTTACTTAAATATTTTTAGTCGTGACTGTACTTAGGTATCCCTATCTACCGACCTCAATAGATAGGGTATCGCAACTGGAACTACGGGTCCGGTTGTGTTTTCAGAGGTACTACGGGGTTCCGGTTCTAGCCCCCCGCTGGTCGTGCCTTTAACCAGGCGCCTCCGGCGGGATCCGGACATGGGTTGGACTCGTAGTGGCGTGTGGTTAGCTGTAGAGCTTGGGAATGTTCGTTTGTCCTGGTATTGTGTGCCAGGACTTCCAAACTCGTGCACAGCGAGCGGGGCCTAGTAGCGGTCTCTGAGGGGCCAGAAGCGAAAAGTCCTGCGGGGAACGTGAGTTTCCCTTATAGTTGGCAGCTTTGTCCGGTGGTTTTCATTGGACATTGGTGTTGACATCTCCGGTAATAGTCTGGAGAACTAGTAGAGGCGGCCTCCTAGATGCCGTAGCCTCCGGTCCAGCCAGCCGCGTAGGACGTGGGAACTGGCTAGGCGCCCGGATGGGTTCCGAGAAGTGAGTGTGCTTACTACTCCGCTACCAAGGTGGACACTTGGGAGTCGACTTTAGAGTCGACGACCCTAGCAGTGGCAACTGCGAGTTTTGCCCTTCGTGCAACGAGAAGTGAGCGAGCTTGACAGCTCCGGTTACCTATCTGGACAATAGGCAGTAAACTACACGTGTTCACGGGGATACTCTCCTGAGACACTAGTCTTATGAGTACCGAATGAAGAGCGCGCTGCGGCGGGCACTAATTTGGCGTCAAGACCTAACGTTGGTGGTCTCCTGCGCGAGTGTTCTACTGGCGCAGGGACGTCTGGCACTTCTTGCATAACCTAACGGTTGGTCTCGAGGTGCCAGTACAAATAAACTTAGTGAAATAAGGAGAGGGGATGTACTTAGGTAATATCGTTTTCTAAGGTTTACGCGAACACTACACATTGAAATGAAACACTGTTTACGGACGTAACTCGCGTTTATTTTATACATATTTAGGTTTTGTTTTAGTCCTGACGTTTCATACAGTCAGTCAGGGGAGACTATAAACCAAAACCGAACCCTAAAGTGTACTAAATAAACGCGAGTTATATCCGTAAAAAGGGTTACCCAACTTTATATACCTTTACCTTCTCTTCCAGCGCCCTCCTTCCGGCAAGAAGTGCATCATATCCGAGCCGCCGCAGCACGAGGCGCCGCCGCCGCCGCCCGCCGTGCTCATCCCACGGGCGAGGTTGCATCCTTTGCACGGTGACAGGTATCCAAACTCGCTCCATTTCGACCGCGCGTACGTACAGTAACCGGGAACTTTCTCGACTGGACTTTTCGCAAAATGCTTATCATTTTAATGACAGTATTTGTAGAACTTATTTTTTTTGTAAATTTCTTGTTTTTTTTATAAAAGAAAGAGGCAAACGAGCAGGTGGGTCACCTGATGAAGAGTAATCACCGCCGCCCGTGGACACCCGCAAAACCAGAAGAATCACAGACGCGTTGCCGGCCTTTAAGGAATAGGAATTGTGAGAAAGGGGGAGGTCTCCGGAACCCTCACTGGCCGGACGGAACACAACAGCACCAAGTGCCATTATTTCACGCCAAATATTCGTCAGAGAGTGGTATTACGCCGGGCGAGCCGGCCCAATGCAGCGTGGCTCTACCACTCAGTCAGTGTCACTCATTTAGCACCACCCAGGGGTCACGTGTAGGGTCTCAAGGGTAAACCTACGGACGCGAGTAAATTTAACCCCAATGTTTTTTCCTTTTTACATATTGAGAGATGTGTAATCTCCGATTATACCTTATGTACCTTATTTAATTATAAGTCCAAGATCTATACACCTGACGAGAGAAAATAAAATTATGAATTACCTCAGTTCTTGACTGAAGTGTTGTTTCTCCCCACAGCCGAGAAAACATATCCAAGAAGTTAAGTCTCGAGCTGAGCAGCGAGGCTAAACTGATAAGCTACCTAGAGTCAGGAGCTGCCAACAACAACGACGAGGTATGGACTCCACAATGGTTACACATTGAGTATTATAAACTAGGGGCGATACCGCGTAGCAAGTTTTTGCGCACCTAGTTGCAGCCCATGGGCTGCAAACGCCTCAGTAATTGCGCGTGATCCAAGCGATTGTGGACCTTGTGGCTGCAAATCAGTGCGCAACAAATTGCTTCGCGGTGTCGTATCTACGAGTAGTCTATAATACCTTAATAATATCGTAATGGTTGTATACTTTTAATCTTTTTGCATTCGAATATTTACAAATAACTCTTAACTTTGTCTTCTTTTGTAACCTACCCTTCTGCTTTTTGTAACCTGTGTGCCAATGTAATTCCTTTGTGCAAAAAAATACCTATTAATAATAATAAACTATATAGATATTTAAACAAGAGTTAATTGAAAAATAAATAGACAAAAAGAAATGTACTAAACATACAGTAATTAAAATACAGAGTTAAAGCTTACAAATTAAATTACTAGAACAAAATGGGTCTTTGAATGGTCTCTGCTCAGTATTAACCATGAGAACGTGTGTCAATCAATATGTCTGTAACGTGTGTTTGTTTTACAGATGAGGCGAAAACACAGCATGGAGTCTTCCTACAGTGCCAACAAAGACCGACACAACAAACAGGGTACGAAAATATATTTTCAATATACATATATCACATACATAATAGTCACGACTATTATCCCCGAAGGGTTAGTCAGAGACTAGGCAATGAGGACCGCAAAAGCATTCCTCTATCCTAGTCCACTGTAGGGCTCTTATTCTAAAACCAAACTCAAAATCAAATCAGTCAATCAGTTAAATAGGGAAGGCGATATATGCGATGAATAGCACCATCCCTTTCTAACGGTACTCAAGCAGAGATTTGAGTGTGAGTTTGGATTTAGAATACGAAATATCAACTATTATTATAAATAGGCTTACCATAATTTTGGAACTCCAAACCGGGACAGGAAGGAAAAACCAAAAAAAAGGTGAAGCTGAAGAAAAACACATTATGCTCTACCAAACAATGTTTTATTTTGTTAATAAAAAAACAGATATGTAAATAAAGAAAAGTAGAGATACCCACAGTACCGAAAGGCTGCTGAAGCAGAAAATGACATTGCTTTAGTTATTTATTACTGAGTTACAATACTTCTATGGCATTTAGTATGTTCGTTTTTTTAATACACGTTCCGACGGTTAACCGGGACTAAATACCAACCGACAATCTCGGTCAATCCGGGACGTATGGTAAGCCTAATTATAAATCTTGATTGCGATTTCGCAAGTTGTGGGTCAGTGGTGAGTGGTGAGCTATGACCCAATATCCCTATATGCTGTTGTCTACCTGGGAAGACCTATGCAGCAGTGGGACTAATAGGATAGGCTAATATTTTTTTTTAAACACTGAAAAAATGCGACAAGCTCAGGCGGGAATCGAACCACCGCACCTTCCGCAGGGCGGCTGCCTTTCTTTCTTTCGGATCTCAGAGGTGAAAACTTTTAAGATTTGATGAAGCAATGTTGACTAAAAACATAAGCATCAAGCACTGACAAATTTCGACGGTTGAAAGCCAGACCTCGGTAGCCAAGTGGTTAAGGTAGCCGCCGCGCCGCCCGGAATGCAAAAGGTGCGTGGTTCGATTCCCGCCTGAGGTTGTCGTCTTTTTATCAGTGTTTTAAAAAAAGTACTTAAGTATATAAGGTGACTGCTAGAAACCGCAAGAAACTTCAAGGGCTGGTCAGATCAAGTGTTTTAAACATGACAAAAATGACAAAAAAGGAATCGTGTTTCATTCATTTTTTAAGAAATAATTCATTTTGTGAATTTTAATTGTATTTTAAAGCGTAATCTTGCAGCATGCAGACGGGTCAACAGAAGGCCGTATGGCGGTCTGTTGACCCTTTCGCGTCAGCTGGGCGATAAGTACCTACGTTGACGGGTCAACAGACGGCCGGCCGTCCGGCCGTTGCCGCCGTCAGCTGGGCGATAAGTACCTACGAAAAGACACGAATTCCTTGTTTGTCATTTTTGTCATGTATAAAACACTTGACCTGACCAGCCCTTAAAGTTTCTTGCGGTTTCTAGCAGTCATCTTATATTTAAGCGTTAATAAAAACTCTAAAATATATATAAAATATTAATCCAATTTTTTTTTATAATGTTTCTACTACGGGTAAGCTTTTGGCATATATTTCACCTGATGGTAAGTGACGATAAAGCCGAAGGAAGCGTGCTTCCCCCGGAATCCTCAATTACTGAGGTATAGCCAATACCTCAGTGATTGAGGATTCCGGGGGATTCTTATCCCTAAACTGTCGGTACTTGGCACCCGACTTTAGATAAGATGGTGATAGATAGCCAGGCGGACTTAACAGCCCTACCACCAAGCAAACCGAGCACACAAAAATGTACCCCCCGCTGGAAATCGAAACCAGGACCTCTGGGCCTAAGACCGATGGCTTAGCTACTAGATCACAGAGGCGGTATAAGCGGAGGCGGTGTGTTATACAGCATATGATGATTTACAGGGTGTTTCTTGTCAGATGTCAAGCTGATGAGGAACTGCCATACCTAACGTATGTAAGTTCAGCGATTTTTGGTAGTTTTCGAGCAATTTTCTTCTTTTCTAAGTATTTTGAGACGAATGATTTTTTTTGTATCTTTTTTTCGCGTAGACAATACTTTGCACTTTTTTCTTTAACTAAGTAATCATCTTCCTAATATCAATACAAGTTACAAAAAATAATTTAAACTGATGTCGTAATAAAATACTTTATAATAGAAACAAAATATAGCTCTAAAACTACCCAAAATCGCTAAACATACATGGGGGTTCAATAGATGGTATGCTAGTTCCCTATCACCATAAATCGGATTGACACCTTATAAGAAACACCCTGTATATTACAGATATGATGATACAGCTTTTTTGTTTTTTCTCTGTCAGGGGCTCTAGTGTCCGCCGGCTTCAAGGTATCCACGACCATCCGTCCAGATGACGTGGGCAAAGATGACAGAGATGACGTATCGTCAGTGCACAAGGGCGACTTGGAGGCTGACCTGGCGAGGTTCGATTCGCTGAGGAAGTCTTACAGGTGAAGGTTTCAATAGAAAAGAATACATAAATGTAGACTATTACTAATTTTAACAGAAATCGCACTGGACCACCGTGGATAGTGAGTTTTGGGATGCGTTGCGTCGTCGCAGCGGATCAACGCATTGTATGCTACACCTCCGTAACGATGACGCAACGCATAATGTGGCATGTCACAAAATATGTATGTAAAATAAATCAAAAATGCCAAGTATTTATTAATAATGTATTTATTATAATCTTAACAAATCATGAGGAGCTCGATGGCGCAGCGGCTAGCGCTATCGCTAAGCCACTTTCGCAATGCCGGGTCGCTGGATGGGTGACCAAATTAAAAACATCTCGAGCTCCTCCGTGCTTCGGAAGGCACGTTAAGCCGTTGGTCCCGGTTGTTGTCGTACGATGACAGTCGTTCGCGTGGTGGGTTATGGCCCAATATCCCCACGTGCTATTGTCCACGTGGGAGGCCTGTGCCCAGTAGTGGGACGTTAATAGGCTGATGATGATGATGATAACAAATCATAAATATCCTCCTTGTGACAAGTTAGAACTGTTTGACGGGATGACGAATAGGAACAGATTTGCAGTGTGACCAATAGCTACAAAATTACAATGTGTCCTAATAGAAATAAATCAACTTGTGACGGGCTGGAACAAATAATACTTCTTTTGGCCGTATGACCGGTAAGAACAAAAATTTGGTGTGAAGAGTTGATGCCTGAATCTGTAAAACGACGCAGCGTTGGTGCTGCGACTTATGGGGCCTTAGACGCTGCTATTGTCCCTGTAGGAAAGCCTGTGTCACACAGCGGGGTTAATAGGCTGATATATAAGGTGACTGCAAGAAACCGCAAGAAACTTCAAGGGATGGTCATGTTAAGTGTTTTAAACATGACAAAGATGACAAAAAAGGAAATCGTGTTGTTTCCGCGTCAGCTGGGTAAGTACCTACGTTGACGGGTCAACAGACGGCCGGCCGTTGCCCTCGCGTTGTAGGTAATCGTTATTTTTAATTGTTTTAATTTTATTGTTATGTTATTGCTTTAAAATAAATTAGACACTCAAAGACTATCCAATTAATATTCACAAAATGAATTATTTAATTAATAATAAAAAAAAAAATCCTATTTTTGTCATTTTTGTCATGTTTTAAACACTTGACCTGACCAGCCCTTCAAGTTACTTGCGGTTTCTAGCAGTCGCCTTATATACGTATACACCCTCATTTTTTATTCGTTTTAATGAAATTAAAGGTGAGTTTCACCCATGAAACTGAACAACTTTGCCCTAGAAACCTATGTGCAAAAATGACAAAAAAAATTCGACCTCCCATGTTATTGTCGTCAGCTGATCGGAGAGTTTTGTATGGGAGGTCGAAAATTTTTTGTCAGTTTTGCACATAGGTTTCTTGGAGAAAGTTGTTCAGTTTCATGGGTGGACTTAATTTCATTAAAACGAATAAAAAATGAGGGTGTAAAGATTCACGACTATTGTCCCCAAAGGGGCAGTCCGAGAGTAGGCAATAAGTACCGCAGAAGCAGTCTACTGCGATAGTCCACGTTTCACCAAAAATGATAACTGCTTATGCAGAGCGTGACAGGTGGTGAACCCATCGCCGCTCTATGCTGTTGGATGGTATTTGCAGTATTTAGTCCGTTAGTCGCCATTTACAACACCTAAGGAGAGCTGGTAGTATTCTTTTAGTAAGCCATATACCACACGACTCGATAGAATAAAACAGAATGAAATTATTCTTAGTTATTTTAACAGAAATCTCACCGATCCGCAATGGGCCACCGTGCATGCTGGGTTTTGGTCCACTATGTGCTGATATCTCTTTGGGAAGGCCTGTGCCAAACAGTGGAAAGTTGATAGTCTAATGATGCAAAGACAATAGTAACATCAAATTTTAATCCTTACTACTTCTACTAACCATATTGAGCGCAATATGTACGGCAGTAGGGAATTGATTTTTGGTCTAAGTGGTGGTCATAAAATTAGAGACCGAGATTTGAATATCTATCTTTATTATTGAAATTTTTGCATTCACAATGCTATATATATAGATATAGGATAAAATGTTTACTAGAAAAAAAACAACCAGTCTCAGGAAAGCTCGTATGGGATTCGGATGGGACCGGCAATCCGAAGGTTTTCGAATCCCATTCGAGTTTTCCTGAGACTGGTTGTTTTTTTACAGTAAACATTTTATCCTATTTGAATATCTATCAATACTTGTAATAACTAAAATACACTGCTTTTTTCCAATTTTAATGGTTCTCCAACGAAATCAATTTAATGACTATTAATGATTCTTCTGAACAGTTTGAACTACACAAATAATGAGTATTTCATTACCAGCCAAGAAGATTTGTCGGAGTGGACCGATGCTGAGAGAAGGCTCGGAGAGCTGTAAGTGACTTTCAAATTGAAGAAATTACTATATAATAGTCTCACGTCTAAGGGCGGATTCGACCAAACTGGAATAAGGTCTTATACCTAGATTAAACGCCGAATTTGTATAGACTAATCTCCGAGTAATTCTTATTCCAATTTAGTGAAATTGGACCTAAGCAGTACAAAATTGCCTACACAACAATGTGTTCAGAGTTGTTTATTGGATTATAGTCACAAGTTTATAAACTTATTTACATTTTCTCTATATCATATCACATTGAATTCCTCTTTCCTTGAACACATTTATAAAAAATAATTAATTTTGAAGTATATAGTGAGTAATCTAAAAAGCAAGATAGGTACTGTAATTTCTATGCTTGCGAAGAAAGAACCTCATTTCTGTTCTCATAGAGTGATGTTGAAAAACTATTTTTTTTATAATAATTCAAGATGACCTAGGTATCGAATTCCATTAAAATCGTCAGCCCTTTTAGCTTTTTATCAGAATAAATAAACAATTTATATTTTTATGTCCTGTCACATCATCATCTTTACCGATGTTCCTAATATTTTTTATGCGTGAATAAAGTATGTTTTTTAGAGTAAAGTTTCATTCAATTCGTTTATATTTCACAGCACTCTATCCGAGGCTCGATCGGTGGGCGGGACGTTGCCTGCCAGCACTGGAAGAGCGGCGTCATCGACTCGTCTAACGCATCAGGTTTTGTATTTAATTTTAAAGACATCTTTTTCAAACTTTCGCGTTCTATTACGCAAAACTAATTAGTAAAGGCATCCGACGTTTCGGCCGAGTTGCACTGTGACCATGGCCAGTACAACTCGGTCAAAGCGTCGGGTATAAAAGGTGTGCATAAGAAGTTATGCGTTAAATCCCGTTTAAATATTGCACATCTTATATTTGCAAATGGCGACTATAGCGATACAACGGCACTAACCCGCAGTGAAACCTTTCAACATCGGCAAGTCTAGAGCAGGGCAGACACAGAGAAGTTCTTCCGCAATCCAGCGCTTATTTTTAATGTGTCGTTTTACATATTATTTTCTGTAATTATTCTATATCGCCGCTCGCCTTCAAGTTGCGCTTCTTCTTTTTCGATTATAAAATTAACATTTCTATCACACTTGCACATCAGAACACTTATTAGAAAAAAGCGTAATTTAGCTCAGTAAAAATTATATAGTATAAGCCCCAATAGCTATTAAAAAAATTAAAAACCATTTAACCTTACCTAGCACCAAAACTTTACCTTTTATGCTGACTCATTACTCAGTTCTTAAAGATTTAATTAAGTAGAATGCTAAAGATTTACTATTTATCTATTACTGTTAACTGTGATTAAACAATAGCGGACCCAATATGCACCCTTGCGGAGTTTCATTTGTAAATAACCAATTCTTGCATGCAGGAGGCCAACACCATGGCAGAACGAGACCTCGGCTCCACTTTCCTACTTCCACATGTGCACCTCTATAAGCCGGACCTTGTATGTATCACCACTTAGACTTATTTATTTATTTATTTTATAAGCACACAAACAATCTTGACAGGTAAAACCTAATGTGATAGTGTTGTTAAATTAAAAAATTTAATTAACGAAACCATTTGAAATGCCACTCTGTTGAGCTCATTCAGCGGACACGAGAAAAAATCTATTCGCTCAGCCATAGCGTTGAGCACTTAGTTGAAAGCTTTATAAAAATCCGAACATATTGATCTCTAAAGATTGTTCCATTCACCAGCTTTTGGTGATGTGCTGTGTTATTGGAAAGCAAGTTGTATTGTAGCTCTTATTTATATTTGAAACTATTTATAATTTATTATTGTTTTAATTTATTAAGTATTTGTTTTGCAAATTCTTTATTTATAGCACGCTGTGCATAGCTTTTAAAAAGTAACTCAGTGCAGGCTGTGAACTCTTTTTGCACCATAGATTCAAATTTTAAATACACTATCAATATATTATATCCATGGACATAATTATATAGTCCATGATTTTTAATGATTATGTCCATTAATCAGCTTTTTTTATTTCAGACGAGTGACGTGTCAGAGTTTGACTCCTTGTGAAATTTGAAACGAAGTCATGACCTATAGCAATACCTTTGTCTGTACTAATTAAAGTATTTTGTACTTTTATCAAATCTCTGGACCATTTTTAACTGTTATTCTTACCACCAAAGCGAAGACTTAATTGTAATCTATTTATTCTAATTTATTGCTTACTTTATTGATTTGTTGATTTAATTGTTAATATGACTCTGCATACAACCACATTAATGAAATTATATAATAGAATGCCATAGTAAATATAAGCATAATTAGATGTAGGATTTATAAGTAAACAAATGAAAATAATTTGAATGAGAAATCGTAAATGATTAAAATGTATATTTTGTTAGTTATTTTTAAATTAAATTTTACAGAACGATTTCTCGTTTGAAGCGTTTTCATTCGAAATGGTAAATTGAAATTTTCACCTTTTAGTGCCAATTCATGACATGTCACTTTATTTTTTGTATATGGCATCAGTTCTATTTTGTAAGTGTTTCTTAAATAACTTTTATACAATTTTTGTAAGTATTCCATATCAAAAAGAGCAAAACTGTTTGGATATTCTTTTAATTGTGTATATTATGAAAGCGTGCTATGACGTAATAATGACGCACATGATATCAGATTACAGTATTTTGTATTGTAATTAAATACAAATGTTTTTGTAAGTTTTGTTAATAAACATCTATTTCCTTACGTCAGACATTTTATTATTTTTTTAAGGGCAAGTAAGTATCTTACTAATAAACTCAAATGCTAATGATGATGATGATGATGATCCGATCGATTTCGACCAAGGCGACTACTTCAATATATATAACTGTCGTTCGTGAGCTCGCATGTGACTTACGTACCCTATTTTATTGGTGATGATTCTTGCAAAATGCGGGCACAAAAGCACTCCATTTATGACATTATAATTTACTGGCGCAGGTGGTCGAGCTTTTAATTGGTCCCTCTTGGCGTCCAGCTCAAGGCGACAAAGGTGTCGCCTTGAGCTCAAGACTACGAAGTAAGGACTTCGTAGTCTTGAACTTTGGTTTTAACCAAAGTCCTTCACTCCAGTCGATTAGCTGCCTGCTGCTCCCACAGAGAAGCAGCAGGCAAGTGCTATTATTCTTGTAGGAAAACCAGAACCCAGTAACGGAACTTCATAGGCTGTTGATGATGATGAAATAACGATTTAATAATTTTGAAATGAGTAGGCAATTAATTGTTAACAACCAATCATTATTATAACTATTTAAAGGAGATAATTAAAAAACACCAAACTAAATATGAGACATAGCATTTTATTAATAATATTCAATAATATTTTAGTTTAATTCATAGAATATTTAGCAATATTACAAATACAACGTGGAACAATAGAACAGGGCAACTTAATGGTTTTAGAAACTTAATACATACGACAGTATAGCAACATTATGTTAGCAGTAAATCCTTAACACCAAATCTTAAAGCACACTGACTTAATTAAATTATACTAATATGTATAAATATTTAGTTACAAGCAGACCTTCGATTATGGGGATGACTACATTCCACAATGACTCAAACCTCTTCACCATTTTTTCTTGAAACAATATTCAGCTAAGCCTTTCTAGACCTAAAACCATATTCAGTCTAATCCAGAAAACTTGTTGGTACAATAAAACTATCATAAGCGTAAGAATTAATTGGCAGCGAAAAATTACCAAATAAGAAGAACGCTCGACAAAAAAAATAAAAAGAAACATTTTTTTTTCGAATTTTATTGTAACATCAAGTTGAACTCTCCCCACACTTAGCCCAAATCCATTCCCATTCAACACCAATATACAAGAATACAAAACTTTGGAAGTGAGCAAGCATTACCAGTTTATCGGCTATATCTACGACCAAATCGAGAAATAACATAGTATCTAATTATAGAAATATTTAAATTCAAACTTAATTTCAAACGAAAAAGCTACCATTAAGATTCGTAGGAGTAACGTTACAAAAGTATCAATGCAGTTTCAGAAGGCTTAAATGGCCGTAGACGATTACCCTACATTTTGTATTTCTACCTATCTACTTATGTACGAAGTTGTGCAAGAATCGAAACTGAGTCCCCCTTTAAAACAATGCCGTCTGACTTGTCACGTTTCACTAAAAACACAGTTATTATAGTCATTATCACGTACTAGGTCACTTAGAGGTCCAATATCAAAAACGACAGAATCAGAATTCAATATACTTACCTTGTACCCTTATAAAATGTATAATATTCCTACAGTGTTAACTTTATATTGAGTAAGCTGTAAATTCCAAGACTAAAAGCTAAGCGCTATCTAGAAGGTTGAAACAACATGGACCATTGTCGTACAAAAACCGACTGTTCAGTACAAAAATGAGTACCAAAATACTATCCAACACTATAAATGTGCAGCCAACATTTTGATCAAACGTTGGAGCAAAGAATCAACCTGATATTCTCTTCTTGCTGGCTATTTCATCCAAGTCCACGACCCTTAACTTACACCGATAATAAAATTTCAGATGGAATCGTTTAGGTCAGTTCTTATAAACGAATTAGGACTTTAATACAAATACAATAAGTACCGCCTTCATTAGATACTAATCTGGAATGTCTTATAAATAGAAGTTGATATTTCAATCTACATTAACAAACATTTGACTAGGTATTACCATCTATTGCACTCTTCTGAGCGATACAAGAATATGAGATCATATCATTTTGGTATAAGTATAGCAGTGCACCGATTGCATTAAGCTATGATAGCTTCAGCTGCATTAGAAAAAATACTTATAGTTAAAAAAAAACATGATTCAACGACAATCAGTACAAATTTACTTCTTAGCGGCATCGTCCATGCTAGAAGGTGGAGATTTAGCGATCATTGTGAGGGATCTGAAAAGAATATGGACATATGTAAAACCCATATTGTCACTACACTTGTTTCTAATATTTTAATGAACACAACGAATATAATATGTATGAAACACAATAGTAACAACAAAACACCGTTAATATTTTAGTTAAATGCAAAACAAAACGATAAATAATCAAATTATAGGTGAATAGTAAATATTACAAAAACTCCAAGCAAAAACAGGCTTCCTTAGTTTTTAAATCATAACTTTTCAAGTCACTCAACATGCTATATATTCCAGATATAGATGTTAATTCACACGCTATGATTTCCGTAGAAAAGGCAAAAACAAATAAGTATATATTTGGAACTCAAACTGAATCAAACGATGTTTATGATGAAGCAATAATAAAACCAAATGAAGCTGTACAAGGCAAATTGGTGTACCTATTTGTGGAGTTGTTCTTGGGAGTGACTTAAACAATAGCAGCTGCAATGACAATAATAAATAACTTTTAGTTGATACAATTATTTCACTAAAAATAAAATGCGCATTAAGCTTTCATCTAAGTGCCTGAGTGCATAGTTATTTTTCACTAATATTTTAACGAAAACGAGAATTTGTATAGAAAAATAGGAACAGACATTGTTTTTTATCAGCACTTTTCTATTCCATCATACCAATTATCGTTTTCGTTAAATTGATCGAATACCTAGTTAATAATCTTTTAATGAGTGAAACAAATCACTGTACGCACACGGAGATTAAATTTAAAATAATAGTAATATGACTGCGGTGAATAAAAACGAAATATAAATACATTAATATAACTCAAATGAGAAGCTATAATGAAAACAAAAATTAATGATATTGTTATGAAATAAATCAACAAAAAATAGCGGCTACCACTTCTTGGATTAACAATTATTATAATTAATATATGCTAGTAAATAGTCTACTCCTTTTTTTGGGTTCTTGTCATCTTGGCAGTCGTTTAAACCCACCAACCCGCACTTGGCCAGCGTGGTGGCCTATGGCCCGAATTCCTAATGTGCTAATACCGTTCATTTGCTAGTGCCTGAACCCAGCAGGGGGATATTTATAGGCTGATGATGATGATGATGATGATAATGATGATGATAAACAATGACTTTAATGTTATACTAATCTATTATATCCTCGACAAGATGTTGAACAGTTCATTAACAGTTATGAAATAGATAGAGGAAATATATAAAAGAGAGCCAATAAAATTAGGGCCGCATACTAAAATCCAGACTCACTTTTAGGTCTTGAACTTTTTAATAGTCCCTGCAAATCAATCTCTGTTTACCATACTACATAAAAGTAATCGCAATTTTAATAACATAATACTTCAAACATAATTGTGTCGATACGATAGTAATTGCAAAATGTTTAACATTTCAAAGTAGTCGTATTTTCTAATGACATCGATAGAGTTTCCTCTGAAATGAATGACTTATGCTGTATCTTTAACAACTACTTCCTGAAGTAGTTTGGCATTGTATGAAGATTGTATGATACCTTCTTTGAGCGGGTACTGGCGGCGAAGGCTGTGCGGGGGGCAAAGATGCGGGGCAGCTTCCGGAAAGCGTCGGCTGCGGCTCTTCCTCATCGTCATATCTGTCGCCTACAAGGAAATAAGGTGCGATAAATCTTTATGTATGTTAATATGAATGTTCTGTGGTGTGCTGGAAGCTATTGGAACAATAGTTATCTGTGGAGCGGAAACGAAAGTTTTGGTATATCTGTAACCGTTCGTTCTATCTCTCTTGCCATCATGGCCGTCCGCTAGCCGCTGAGTAAATCGATTTAGAGTAACATTTCTATCCTATCCTACTAATATTATAAACGCGAAAGTTTGTAAGTATGTATGGATGTTTGTTACTCTTTCACGTAAATACTACTGAATGGATTTGGATGAAATTCGGCATAGATAGTTTACAACCTAGATTAACATATGAATACTTTTTATCCCGCTATTCCCACGGGAAGGGGAACTACGCGGGTGAAACCACGAGCGGCCGCTAGTATGCTAATTAAGTCGTGCCTGATTAGATCTGGGATTCTTTATTTATTTTACAATAGAAGCGGCTTTAATAAAATACCACCGTCCGTCCCACTGCCGGACCACCACCACTACCGCCACCTCTTCCCTTGGGTGTCGTAAAAGGCGACAGAACGGACTAATGACTGCACATACATCCAACAGCATAGAGCGGCGATTTATTGTATTTTAACCGCCCCTGTGGTCTAGTGGTTAAGCCACCGGTCTCAGACCCAGAGGTCCCTGGTTCGATTCCCTGCGGGGGGTACATCTTTGTGTGCTCGGTTTGGTTGGTGGTAGGGCTGTTAAGTCCGCCTGGCCGGCTAACACCATCTTATCTAAGTCTGTCACCATAACAAACGATGTTAATAGCATTGTTGTGTTACGACAGTTAGAGATAAGATAGCCAGTTCCTCAGTGGTTGAGGATTCCGGGTGAAGCGCGCTTCCACTTTCGGCCTTATAGTCACTTACCATCAGGTGAGATGAAGACCAAGCGCTTACCCGTTGTGGAATAAAAAACAAAAGTTGCTGGTCGGTGGCATAAATATACTATGTACTTAGGTGGTCGCCATCTATGTAGGGAGGCCGATGGTAGAATGGTTGGATGGATATGGATGCCGCATTGAGGAAGGCAAAGGGAAGATCTTCCTCCGAGCTGGGTGTTATAGCTCGGGGTATATGTGGCGAAGAAGGTGGTGAAACTTTGCTACCGCGATGCAGGCTTCCCATACTATTTTCTGTCGTCGTATGGAGATGTTGTTGAGCTGACTTTTTGTGGCGCCATCTGTTGACACGGTTGAGAAGCTTCTTGTCGAACTATGTGCGGCGTTTGCCGTAGGTGGCGCCGCCACATCACTCCCCCCTGAGACCGGAGGTCGATGTCAGTCAGATGTGTGCTCAGCAGTCAGTGCGTCAGAGCTTGCAAGTGCCAGTGGAGAATGCTGCTGTAGGATGCCCCAGTCTACGGTGAGTCGAGATGGGTGGGGTGAAGGCGTGATGCCAGTGATGCAGTGTGCTGCTCCTGTCTGCGGTGAGTCGAGACAGGTGATGACGGTGGGTCCGAGCTGCTGGTGTGCAAGGCTGCCACGCCGGAGTGATGCGGCCGACATTGATGCACCGATCGTGGGCTGCGGAGACCAGGTCGGGATGATGCCGTCGAGTGTGCCGAAGGTCCAGGAAGCGTCGTTCGAGATGCTGCGGTGGAACCTTTTGGCTTGAATGCTGGCTTGCTGTGTGACTGCTTTACAGTTTGTAAACTAGCATTTTTATGATAAGTGTGTATACGTGGACAGCAGTACAGCACAATATGTGCAGTTGTAATTTGGTGAAACGTGTACTATGGCAGTAGACTTTCTCTGCGGTAATCATTGTCTATATAGTCTCTGACTAACCCTTTGGGGATAATAGTCGTGAATCTCCGTATATAGTTAAAGGGTACGTACCTCTCGTGATGGGTGTGTCCCCGATGTAAAAGGTAGCCGCGGGAGCCTCCACAGCCGCCTCTTTGACGGAATTGTCCCCGCTGACGGCGCTCAGTGTGTCCGTGCTGTCAAACATTATAGTGCGCTCCTTCGCTCTTGGTACTCGGCCGTCGAGTTCCTTAAATAAAAAAAACGATTTGTAATAGAAAACTAGTGTAAACGCTGTAAAGTAGTATAACTGTATACTATCACACTGCTGAGCAAAGGAGTCTATTATTAATAAATAAAATAAATGAATATAAAAATAATTATTGAAAATGAATTTATCGCTACAAATGAAGAGTATTAACTGCGGGTTGGTGATAACAAATTCGGGCCATGCATCGAGAAATCCGAAACACACTATGCTCGTCCTGGGAATTGAACTCTGTACCTCCTCTCCTCTGTTTGTGATAGAATTCCTTAGTGGTCCTTAGAGGTCCTCACCCCCCAACGGTATTTGGATTGTCAGTGTGGAAAAAGACGGGAAATGTCCGACATAACCACACTCCTTTTTCGGAGGTGGGTTTGTATTAGGTTGTTATCACTAACCAAAAAAATGTGGTAGAGCTTTAAGTTAGCCTGGCTCACGACCACCATCTTATTTAAGTCTGTAGCCTATTCAGTATTAGTAGCGTGGTCATACGCTCTACATCGATAGAGCTATAAACAAATGAAAATGTGATAACGATAATTCATAAGAAACTCTCCGGGCCCCACCTGAGGAAGAATAAAGAAGCACTAATCAAGAACCGAGTTTTATTGAAGAATACAGTCCACATTGAAACAGAACGGCTGAACTGTTTAGTGGCTATGGCCCGTCACGAACAGCTTCTTTGGTTTTTTTATGCGAAAGGAGGCAAACGAGTAGGCAGTAAGTAGTAGTAGGTAGTAGTAGGAGTAGGGTCACCTGTTGGGAAGTAATCACTATAATCACTGCCGCCCATGTGCTAGAGGAGTCGCAGATGGAGGAAGGAGTAATAATTGTGGAGGTCGGCCTTTTATTATAATATAATAATAATTAATAATATAAGTAGTAAGTTCTAACTACTTCTTACCAGTCGTTCGGTGTCCGAATCGGGCTCCTGCACTTCGTAATCGTGTGAGTAGTGTTCACTAGTCGACTGGTGTTCAAGGCTCTCCATTTGGACGGCCGTCACCGCGTCCAAAGTGTCCAAGGAGGATACCATTGTGTTCGATCCTGGAGGGCGTAGCGCTGTTATCTTTCTGATTAGTATCAAGCTTGGTGGGGCAGCAACGGTATTAGTAACATACATAATGGTCTGTTCATTTCTACGCTGATAAAGTATCAAGATTGACAAGGCGACGAGAAGGTAGACAACTTTTAGAAGAAAGGCAGTGAATAGATTTAGAGGGTGAAACTTATTTGGGAAATATTATAACGTTCAATGACAAAGTTTTAAACGAAATCTCAGACCTCAGATTTTATGGACTTTTCACCATCTTTGAGTATATCATCACCAACATCATCAGCCTATAAACGTCACTGCTGAGCACTGGCCTCCCACGTAGACAATAGCACGTGGAGCCTTTAAGTATACATATAGGTAAAAGTTGTTAACGCAAAAAATAATATCAAAAATTACGATTTTAAAGTTATGCTGTTTTATAGAGTTGTTAACTTTATTTAATAAAATTTTTGATGTTTATGCATTCAAGATAACCTGTCAGTATATTTCAAGTTATTTTTTTTTATTAATTGTACTCCATATTTAGCATAGGAACTATTACTTGTTTTGAAAATGTTTAATAATTAATAATTTGGCAGGGTGTTACTAGTAAGTATTGTATTTATGCTGTTATTTGCCTTTTTCAATAAATGGTATCCATAATTTATTATTATTATCCGTATAAGCCCTAAAAATCTATAAAAGTATTACAGAATTTGAATATGCAATGGCTCTAGATTCGAACACTTGTAAGACGGGTGTGCTAAACTAAAATAAGTAGGTATTCGACTATAGCAATATCGCTAGATGGCGTTTTAACACATCACGATGAGGGGTTATGAGGAAAGGGTGAAACAAATAACTTTGCACTTCTCGTCGCCTCGAAGAAGTGAACAGGCAAGTAAAGCAGGGATGAGAGCAAGCATAAAGTTGAAATATAAAGAAAAAAAATTGCTGCATTTGCTTTCATGCAAGCAGTTAGTATTGATAGAGGTTTTAAAGCAGTTATTTTACCATTCAAGGGTTCTTAAATAACTTTGCTTTATAAATATTTGTAAATAAGAATATTTCTCATATAAGTAAAATCTGAGTAAATATAAGCATTCCGAAGCATTGTACATGTTGGCATTGCATAATCATAATTAATCATACGGTACCTCGACATTATGATCTCTTGCAGTCGTTTTAGTAGTTTTAAGATCATTTTTGTTAGTGCCATTTATGGCAATTAGAACAAAATAACAATTAGCACTAATCATATTTTAATCATTCACTCTTTCAACTTCAAACAATTTAACAAAAAAGCAAGAGTATTTGAAATATTTTGCAATTTTTGTCCAAGTTGGTAACAATTTATAACACTGTTTTGAATTCGTTCAAATTGGAATATTTTGAGTCGCGAGATTATCATAGAGGCAACACATTTTATCGTAAGAAAAAAATCTTCGTTTAGAATTTACTTCAGACTGTTGTTATTAATTAGTTTTCATAATTACGTTTAGTGCTAATCGTATTTAGAGAGAATAAGTGCCAATTAGCCGAACTGTAGCTTAGTGTGACTGTTGATAAATGCTATTTTTCAATGCTCTTGGGAAAACCAGTTAACCTCTATAAGAAGTCAAAGATTTCATTGATACACATTAATTAGTTGCTTTCATACGAGCTTTATTGAAACATTATTCATAAGCGAAAGTAAGTATTGGTAATTTATAACTAGTTAATGGTAGTTTAAACGTGCTATCTAGTTTAAAACTGTCTCTATCCGCCTTAACAAAAGAAAATGCAAAGCATTAGTTTAAAACAAGATTAACTTTAAGAATAAGACGGAGATCGTCTCAGTTCAAGTTAATACAATCCAGAGGTTCGATTCCCAGCGGGAGCAATATATTATTGTGCTTGGTTTTGATGGTAGTAAGTAAGGCCTGTTTAATTAAAATAAACCTTAGAACTGTTTAATTATCATATTAAGGGCATAAGTTAGGTTAGTAAAGAAAATAATGAACGTGCAACACTAAAGTTAAGAGTAAAGTGTGTAACCAGTTAACATGCCTTCGTTAAATTAAATTTGGAATTGATTTGCATACAAATAAAACAAGGTACTCAGAAATAGCAAAAAAACAAATCTTAGAGCTTTTTTGCAATTTTCGAGTTGCTCCCAAAAAAATGTTAGTCCCATTTCTCTTTTGTACTTTTTATAGTATGGCAAAGTTGCGGGAATATACAGGGTGATTAGTCACCGGCATCGGAGCCTTACAGGTATTTAAAACAATAAATTGTACCAACATACAACCCCCTTTAAGAGGTTTATCTCCGACCGTAGTCTGTTTAACTTTTACTACCAACACCCTGCATACCTTTTACTACTCTTGTTTAGAGGACATGACAGAAAAGCGAAGCGCTCACTTACCTCCTGAAGTCAGGCTTCCAGTCATCGGTGTGTCCACTTCGTAGTTGTATGTGGCGCGGGTCGCGTTCGAGCTGGTCGCTTCCAAGCTGTCGGTACTGCCTAACATCAAGTCGGCACGAGCCCTGTTACGCAGGAGCTTTAATTAAAATGTGTATGTGCACGTACGCAAGACGCCAGAATATGCTTGGTGGAAATGAAAAATTAAAGGAGAACCGGCACATTCCATAGAAAAAATGCTTAACTTGTAAGTATACAATAGAATTTGGTCATATAGTTAAGCTAATATTATTTACTACCTAAACCAAGTTTTGTCTTATTTTGTCGGATCGCGGATAAGAGTTATTTAATTATTAAAATTTTTTAGCATGGAAACAAAAAGTCTTCGAAAAACAGACATGTTACTTTAATAATGTCTAACGTGGCTGCATAAACCATAATTCTTTTGATTTTAAAAAATGGAAATGTCAACAATGCCGTCACGTCATGATTGATTTGACAGCTAGCGGCTGTCATTTATCAATAACTGTCATTTGTAGACAGATATTGCCAGATAGATAATGAATAACAGATTAAAAGTTAAAAAAGTATACAACTTAAGCATAAAACGCCGTGTCTCCATTAATTTAAGTAAATAAATAAATAAAAGTAATAGTCAGAGATGGGACATATATAGACCAGTATTTATTGTAGGATAAAAACTGTTTTTAATTTAAACTGTTGCAGCTATTAACGCTCACAAACGATGGAAGGCCGTGAACTTAAAATTCTTTTATTCTAAAAACTGAACAATATCTAAACAAACAATCAAAAGTAAATGATTAAAAGCTAGAAAATAAGAGTTGTACAAAACACTATTATTTATATTCTTAGTGCCTTACAAATAAACAGAGAATCAGGTCAGAATATTTATTCCGTGTTTTGTCTCTTTTACTCTAATTAAAATTACGTTTACATGACAGGAACAAAACACGGAATAACTATTCGTAGCTTATTCTTTGTTTATTTGTAAGGCACTTTGAAACCAACTTTTACGATGTTTTGTTTATTGCTAAGCAATGCTCTTTGTAATTTTATATTCCTCTCCCTAAGAAGTAATAATTATTGACATTTATTGATATTATACCTGCTAAAGCTGCCAGACGAGCTCAATTCTTCATCGTGACCGCTCCAGGAACCGCTGGCTGGATCTGTGAAAGGTTTTCCGGAGAACGATACTACACTGTGAGCGAGCGACCTCCCGGAGGAGGGCGAAAGCTCACGGACTACACTTCCTTCCCTAGAAAACTCCAAATCTTCGGGCTTGTCAGAGGACATCACAATAGTGTGCTTTGTAACCGTCACAATTTCGCCTTCAGACGTATGCCTATCCAGCACCGTCATTATGCTATCCATATCTGAAGACTGCGACACGATGGACGAGGACATATCGGAACCAACTGACATTTGTGCCAGTTCGTCAAACCGTTGGGGTCTTGAAGGTACATCTATAGCACCATCTCCGTCAGTACTCGTCACAGTCTCCGACACTTTCTTTCCGTCCACGAATTTCTGTTGTATAACAGTTGTTGTTCGGACAACTTCTATCGTTCCACTATCTGTAAAAGTCCTAGTGACAGCTTGTGTTTGTTTGGACTTCTCCTCTTGATCTAATATCTTCATCATTTCTTCGCAATCGCCAGGGATAGATTCCGCTGAACCGTCACTTGGAGCTGCAGCGCAAACAAATGAAGATGATTTGATGCATTCTTCTGTAACTTCAGCCGGTTTCGTATCGGTACCTTTCTCTACATCAGAATCGGGTACAAAAAAGGCTCCCCTATCATCAAACTTTTTTACTGTTACTACTTTAGGCGTGACTTGTTCTTGCAACTTCTGCTCTAGTGCCATTTGTTGATCTATAAGTTTACGTATTGCTGCTGATTCAGTTAAAAGTTTTTGAGAGGGGCTACCATAACTACCGACTTTTTGAGAAGGACTGCCACCCTTTTGCGATGGACTTCCACTTTTTTGCCCTGGGCTTCCACTTTTCTGTGGAGGACTGCTATCTGAGCTTCCACTGTATGAGCGTTTTTCTCGTTCAAGGAAGCTTCCACTAACTTCTTTAGGATCGGCTTGCAATAGTGCTTCTTTCTGCTTTGCTAGAATTTCAGCCCTTAAAGCTTCTAGACAAGCTGACTCAAGCCCTTCGAATTCTTTTAAGCTTGAAATAGAAATATCATCGCCTTGACTTCTACTGAGAATATACCGTCTTGGTAAAGATCCATTAAGGGATTCCTGAGATGACGATGAGTTTTGTTGGTATTGATCCATTAACGCCTTTTCAAGATTTTCGAATTCTTGTAGAGAGCTTATGGAAATGTCGTCATTTTCACCTTTTACTCTAAACCTGATACGAGATGCCATTTCAGATTCCGATAGACTACCATAAGAATTCCTAAAACTACCATAACTTCCAATAGATTCTTTTTGAGAACTCAAACTACCTATTCTACTAGCATCGAAATCAGTCATTTCCTCCTCTTTTATGTCTTCTAATGGAATCCTTTCGTAATCGTATCTTGGATCACCTTCAAATTGCATTTGTATCCAACGTTTTCCTGCTTCTATTTCAGCTAATTCCTGAGCTTGGAGACGTTTTTGCTCTGTTTCATATTGAAGCAATTCTTCATCTGATAAAGACCCAGACGTGCCACTACTTGTACTTTCCTGTTTTTTAGAAGCTTTTGATAAATATTCTTCAACTTCCGTATCATGTTTTTTTACATACTGTTGACTCTTTATTTGTACGCTTTTTCCTTCAGTATCCGTTTCTTGAGCTTCTTTTGCGACTTCTTCTATTACTACAAAATCATCCATTTCACTCGGTTTGTCAACCATTTCAAATTCATCACTAGTAGGTGATTCTTGTTCTTTTTCGTATGTGTGCATAGCTTTTTCCTCAGTAGTGATAACCAACTCTGATCTGCTACTTTCCGTAACTATGTCTGACTTTAATTCTGGTGTCTCGGATATATCATACATATCGTCAAGAACGTATTCTCTACCATTATCAGTAGACAATGAACTCTGGCTTGGAGCGGACAGCGGAGTATGAGGCGTTGATAAATGCTCATGAGTTCTTAAGCTTGAAGTTGAACTTTGTTTGCTCTCAAGTTGAGAATCTGGTGTTTTTACAATAGACTTTTCAGTTTTTGTTTTTGGTACTGAAGAATCACTTTTCGACTTTAATATTTCTTCATACTGTACTGATCCTTTTGGGATGATTTCAGCTTCAATATCAACAAATTCTCTTTGACTAGATGGAATTTCCGTTACCGGGAAAGGTATGACGCTTATTTCTTTAACAACTTTTTTAACACATTCTTCTGTCACTTCACACTGCCCCTGCTCAGAAAAACTAATTTCTTTTTTAGGAGCACTTTCAAGTGAACTAATAGTTGTAGTTTTAACAATTGACGTTTCTCCTTTTAAAGTGTTTTTAGTATCAGATGTAATACTTCCATATTTTACAATATCTTCGTATTCTGCAGAACCAACAGGTATAATTTCACTTTCTATGTCAACGAATTGCCTTTCTGGCTTTGTTATTTTTGTTACTGCAAATGGCGTTGCCTGTACTTCACAAACGGAGGACTTGGTGATTTCTTCCGTTACTATCTTGTTTACAGCTTCGGAAGCAGACTGTGAAGATGGCATTTCAATTTTTGAAATAGATGAAGATAATATCTCATCTGTTTTTAATTGACTTGAAATTGTAGTGTCTGAACCTTCTCGATCCTTTGATGAATCTTCATCAACTTCTACACTTTCAGATGGGGTTGTGGCAGGAAAATGTTCTGGAATCATATCTTTGGGTTGAAATCTCATTTCATGGGATCTTTTCATTTTTCCAACTGGTTCAGCACCATCTTCTTTTAAATCTTGTTCGTCACCTGACAATTCTTCATCGCTTACGTCTTTAACTTTAAGTACAAGATCTGTTTCACCTTCGTGAAGGAACTGTTCAACATATGTGCTACTCTCCATTAATTCCTCTTTCAATTCATTTGCAGATGGTACAAGCGTTTCTGATGCATCGGAAATGTCAATACTGGCCACATGACTAGAACCATCAGAGTCAAGACTTTTCATACTGTCTCTTGAAGCAAGCGAACTAGCGGCTGTGTAATAATCTTTTGAAGTTCTTAGTGAATGAGAAGATATGTCGTGACTAGTCATTGCCGTTTCAAACTCAGTAGCACTTTGAGCTGTCATCATTACATCCACATCAGACGATAGAGGTCTACTTTCGGTGGTATCAAAACTATGATAATGGCTTTCACCAGAACTTGACCAACCTTCGACCTCTGAAGCAGAACGCCTTTCTGCAATACCAAGTTTAGATTTTATGTGTTTTTGAACCCTAAGTTTGACTTCAGGACTACCTTTTAAAGACCCTTCTTTGTCAGAGAGAATAAAGTCACTCTCTGTTTCTAATATTGAATGGGGACCACTATCAGATTTAAATGATATATCAGCTCCATCTAACGGTGGGCTAGATTCTTTAATTTGAACGGTATCTTTTTCTCCGTCTGAAGTTATCGTTTCTTCTTGTGAACTAAGTTTTTGCGACAAGCTGTCTGATTTTTGACTATCGAAGTACTTCTCATCTTTAGGTACACTAGTAATCGTTTTATCAGTTTGGTCATCAGAATGTATCGGTTCTTCTGTTATGACTTCTGGTCTATCAGGACTTATTAAAAGTTTAAATTGAAATTCCGATGGCGATTGTTTGTATTTACTACTACCATCACTCTTCTCACTAATAATTTCTACTTGTGCTGCTTCAAGAGACTGCTTGACTTCATCAATAGTTTTTTCCAAAACTGACAAGTCAGCGAGTGGCTGCGCAGACATTAACGAATCAAAATCCACCCGTTCTGACTCAAGTTTCGTGGCGTGAAACTCGGCAGAGGAGAGGTCAGTGTCATAACCGCTACTACAAATATCCTCAAGGCTTTTTTCTTTGACTAATTTAACTTCTTCTTTTTTATCAGTACAAGTACCAGTCAAAAATGCTGAGTCTGCTTCTGTAGAAAACTCGGATGCATGTAATGTTTCCGCACTCATAGTTGAATCCATAGATTTCTGTAAAACTTCTCCTTCGTGGGACTCTAAAGATTTTATCATACATTCGGTGTCAACACTTTCACCTGATTTCATCATAACGTCTTTCGACGTATTACTTATATCATCTGATATTTCCATTGTGCTAGGTGACATGTCACTTCTTGCTGTTTTAGCTGTTACTTCTGGTTTCAGTTCTATCATTGTATCGCTGGTATCAATTTCGAAAGGTTTTGTGGTGCTTGCTGTTTTCTCAACAGTTGTAGTAGCTTTAAGTTTGAGTGATTTTGGAATATCATGAGCCATTTCGAAAGAATCGGCTTTTTGGATCGATACTTCCCAAACTTGGTCCTGTATTTGTTGAAGAGGAAGCTTAACAGGTGATTTAGTAAGTTTTTCTTTTTTAGGTGTATCACCAGTCTTGTCGTCATGTGGTAAATCGGGCGCTGCTTCTGATTCAGAATATGTGTCCTGACTACCTGTTCTGCTAAAAGTGCTTTTGATTGGAGAAGTAGAGATTTTAATTTCTTTAATGAAATCCACTTCATAAACTTCATCATCCTTTTTAAATGACTTTGATTTACTTTTAGGGCTAGTTTCAGAAGAGCCGCGTCTTTCAGATGTTTCAGTTTTAAAGCTTGGTGCATGAGACGCATCAGAACTAAGATCATCATGTTCTTTACTTTCAATAATAGATTCTTCTTTATGATGTTCGACTTTTGAACTTATGACTTTTCCTTTGGCTGTTAATTCGACACTAGATACTGTTTCATCTTTTTCTACAATTTTAAGAGAAGAATCAACAAATGCTATTCTTGGTTTTGAATCTTCATCCTCTCTTATATCTTCTAATTCCCCTGGTTCTGTGAAATACTCTTTACCCCATTGTTCGTGTGACATGTCTCGTTCAGAGATTTTTACTTCATGCTTCTTTTTGATTGTCTCGTCTTTAAGGGCAGTCATACGTTCTTCTGATTTAGTCTGACGTCCTGAATAAAGACCTTGTTCTAAAAACTGTCGTTCTACCTTTACTATGTCAGTGTCATCAGTGCTTTTGTAAACAGTTTTAGTTTCCACATCAGATCTCTTAGCGGTAGCTTCATGAGCCTTCTCCAGCTTCTTCTCTGATGTTTCTGTTTGATCGCCTTCTCTGCGTACTGTCGTTTTTTCTTTAACTTCATGTTCTTGCCCACGTAACTCATGCGTAATTTCAGTTTTAATAATAACTGAATCGTCATCAGAAGAGGATACTTGTTTAGTTTCTGAAAAGAATTCTTGTCCAGAAATTTTTCTCGTTTCAGTCTCCTTGTGTGACAGGATTACATTATATTCATCAGTAGTTCCAAATTTGGCAACCATGTCTGTCATCACAGATTGAGGGTCGATGGACTGAAACTTCAATTCAGATCCTTCATATTTCTTATGCACAGATGAAGATGAAGTAGATGTTTCTACTCTAGATTCTGAAAAGTAAGTGTCGGAAGATGTGGACTTCTGCATCTCTTCCATTTTTACAGCAAGTTGTTCTTTTTTAATCTGGTCTATGACATCGATGCTTTTTTCTATAGTTCGATCAACAAGTTCAATAGCTCCACTTGTGAGTGTCGGCTGATCAACATTTATAAACGATAGATTTTCAGCTACATGTTTTGTTGGAGATTTTGGTCTGGCCGCTTCAGTCAATACCTTAGACGCTTCCGTTAGTACATCTGAAAAAATAATGATTGTAAGACTCTATTACTGTAAATTATAAGTTTATTGGCATAAGGTCTACCAGTACTATACCATTAACAGAACTGGGCTTTTAAATCAAGTACAGTCTTATCTGATGTCGCAATAAATTTAGTTAAAAAATACTTAAATAAAATATTACGTCGACATATTTAACCTTTTGCGTATAAAGTAATTATTACACACATTATTGTTTATACAACGGATGCTGTTTTAAAACTGGTTTCTTGTAAACTTAATAAAATCTTAATAAACACTTTATTCATTTTTTGTGAAAGATTTTATAAACCCTGACATTTAAATTTAAACATTCAAAAATATTAATCTTGTTCAAGCGCCTATAGCGTGAAATATATCTATGTATGGTGAATGAAAGAAACGAAATAATTCATAGCGATGAAAGCTTTGTGTGTCGATGATGTAAAAAAAACAAAGAAGAAGAATTTAGAATCAAAGCGAAACGTTACTCAATGGTGATTAATAAACAGATGAAGAATTGCGAATTAAAGACAAGGAAATTAACCTGCCTCAATAAAAAGCGACAATAATAAAAATGTATGAAGTTTTGAATTTGCTTGTGGATCCACTTACCTTTTGCAACGTAAGGGCTCCGCAAGAAAGAAAGTAAAATTTACTGTGCTAACAATAACATAGGCGTTTTGTGTGTGACGGTTGCAAAGAAACTGCGAAAGTCTTGGAACTATTCAGAAAATATTATTTCTCTAGATTTTTTCAGTATTTGTGGGTTAATTAATTATGATGTGCTTCTAACTATATTTTATGACAATCGATGTACATTTAGATTGCAAATTTTTTAATAAGACGAATACTTATTATATTATAAATAGTATTTCATTTATGCCTTAACGTTAGTGTTAAACTTAACCACATGCGATAACTGGCGTGGAACTAAATAGTGTGGCAAACAAGGCTCTTAACAATGGTAGTCTCTACAAAATTAAGAGTAAAGTTTCGCTATGACTCTACTTTGCCACTACTTTGAATTCGCTAAGCTTGCGTTACTTTTAATGCAAGATTATTTTACTATTATGTAGCCTATGTATGTTAGATTTAGGGCTGTTTCTTTACAGGCAATTTGTATATTAAAATGATGGGCAGTCTACGTTTCGGTGGAGTACTAACCACTTTGATGAGCCTCAGTTTCACTGATTAGGCTATCTCCTGCTGATGATGCTCTCGGAGATTGACGGTTAGTGTCCAGGAACGACGAATCGGAACCTAGAGGATTCAAAAGTTAGCGTCTACATCTAATTAGCATCTACTTTGTTATATTTTCTACAGATATGTGTATTTTACTACTTGTCTTATTGTGTAAGATAAGAATACATGTTATGAAATGAGTGCATTACAGTGTTTGATAATATTTGAAGTGTAATTTTAAGTTATTTGATTTTTATTTCGATTTAATTCATGACGATACATAAAATAGCATAACAAACGTGTGAGTTTCTTCAAAATAAGTGACTAACAGTCGTAACTGCTATCAATTTGTAATGGAAATAGTTCTACAGTGTACCTCTTAGTTGTAGCCCGGTTTGCTTTTCGCCAGAACCTTCCTCCAACTTTGATTTGTCTCTTACATTTAGGTCCACAGGGGATGGAGGTGGTGTTTTAGAGAACTTCGATGCAAGGTCTGTAGGTGCATAAAACAACATAACATGAACTACTGTAAAAACAGCATTGTGCGCGCTAGCGTACAATCTTTCTAGTGGATTCCCAAATAATACCAACCGTGTGTAACGTGTGTGGAGTCTATTCTAATGAGAGCTCCATGTGATATATCTTCCAATAAATTTGAACATCTCCTGTTTAGTTCACACATGTCCGGTACTTCATCTTCGGCTTCCTTTGCCTCAATGTCATCAGTCGCTTTCTTTAAGACTTCCTCTTGTGGTTTATCTTGTTTTGAAGATATGCTATCTTCTTTTATAAATTCAGATTTTAGTTCAGCTATTCTTTCGTCCATTTCTCCAATAAAATCCTTCTCTGATTTCATTTCTAGTAACTTCGAATTATCATCTTGTTCACTTAGCAATTTACTCTCAGTCATAACAGAAGTTTCTTGTGAAGAACTAGTTGATACTCTAACTACTCTAGAAACAGATATTTCTTGTTCGATGAATTCTTTGCTTATTGTAATACCATCCGACACATCGGAAGCAAGAGTTTTTGATACGTCTAAAGAAGAATGATCTTCTGAAAAGGTCTTTTCATCGATAGATTTTGAAGTCTCTTTTACACTTTCAACTGAAGCTTTTGAATAGTCTTTTGTTAAATCAACAGTCGAGTCTTTTGATAATTCATTGGTAGCAAAATCTCTAGACGTATCTTTGCTATCAATTGATGACTTAGAATAATCTTTTGTTAAGTCAATCGACTTTTTAGATAAATCTGGAGTACCACGATCTTCAACTTGCTCTTCTAATTTAGAATCTTCTTTAGTATCTATTGAAGTTTTAGACGGATCTTTGACAAGTTCTGCTCCACTGATCTTGGAAAGTTCGGTGGAAGTACCCTCCTCTAAAATAGACTTCTGATCTTCATCAGAAGATTTAGTTAATGTTGATACGACTGTTGTAACTGATGATTCTGTTGTTGATTTTGAAACTAAGTCTGTATGCGATATTCTGTCAACGAAATGTGTTTTCTTAACCAACTTTTCTAATAATCTGTCGTCTTCTGTATCCGCTTGGGTTCTACTGCTACTTGGAGCACCATGGTCAGGCATTTTATGGTCATCAATTAACTTGGTTTCAAGAGCTTCATCCACATACTTTTCATCTTCACCGAAATATTCAGCCTGAATAGTAATAAAAATCGTTAAAATCTTACTACTTATAGCACTTATGTATAATAAGAATGTATTTAAGTATATGTTACAGTCAAAACTCATAACCGGTCAAAAACAATTTTGACTGTAATAATTGGTCAAAAGAGCGTTTCCGAATTTAATACTAAGTTTGGTTAGGTTAGATTCAGTGAGCAAAACAAGAGAACCGACTAGCGAAGTGAGCGTGCTGCGGCATTGGCCGGCGATGCACCAGAACCAATATTAAATGAAATAAAATAAAGTTGTTGTCTTACCAAACAAAGGGTCCTGCGTGTGATGTATGTAGGTAGTTAGTACGTATTAATTTTACATTTTGGTATACCGAGGGTACTTCTGTCGTGTGTCTTTCTCTCTCGCAAATTAGAGGCTATACAGAACGAACGTGTTTTATTGTGCTTTCTAAGTATCCTGGTTTTCGTCTGATCAACATATATCTCACTCGCGACGAGGATTTCATTGTGACCTACGTGTGTGTGAACGTGAATTACGCAAATATGGCAGTCGGGAAAGTATGCCATTTTGATATTGTGAAGGACAATTGGGACTTGTACGTCGACCCGCTGGAGCAATATTTTATTGTGAACGATGTAAAACAATCGCTAAAAGTGGCAACGCTAATTACGGTAATAGGAAGTGACGCTTATGAACTTATGGTGAATTTGTGTACACCAGATAAACCTTCATCAAAAACCTTTGAATTTTTCGTGACATTTATGAAGGCGCACTTACAACTACAACAGAGCCTGTTAGCAGAACGCTTTAGATTTTGGCTAAGAGTGCAAACTAGTAAAGAAAGTGTTGCAGATTTTGTTTCGGAGTTAAAGAAAGTGTCAAAGTATTTCAGATTTACAGCAGACAGCCTTAAAAAAGTTTTTCGTGACCAGTTTGTATGCGAGTTGAGAAATGAATACGTTTGGCAGCGGTTATTCGAAGAGGATGATATCACGTTTGATTAGGCGTTTAAGCTCGCCGTATCGATGGAGGCAGCAGAGGCAAACGCAGCTGCGGTGGATGACTGTACTCACGGGAGGGGTGACAGTACATCGGCGGCGGCGCAGGCGCTTTAACAAATGGGTGATAACGGGAAGGGCACTCTCCAATACATGCACCACCATAGTACGACTGATATCATCACATCCCACAGCCCTAGGCTTAATAGCGAAGACAGTTTTGAGAATCTCATCCTCGGTGACAGTGGTGAAACAAAATTGAGGGTCAGCAGGATTACCTGCTGACCCTCAATTTTGTTTTATAGCTTCTTGATTTATTTTATAGTTGTGTTATAGTTCGCTTACTGATATTGTTAGACCCTATATATGTTTGTTGCTTCTAATGAAGCAGAAGATAAAGCGAAAATAGCATCGCTAATGTTAATTGAAGAAGGGAGAACATTAACGGAAGTGAAATGCTTGTTTAAATCATTTAGGGGTAAAATAGTTTTTTGCTGAGTATGAACTTTACCAATACCAAGGGTAAGGAGAAATTTCTAAGAATGGGCAGGGGTCGAATCAAAAATATGGGTATGAATAAAGCGACGTTTAGCGGACCTCACCATCAGGTTGTAGCGATTTCTAGCAGTTTTGAAGGCGTCCCAGTTAAAATCGGTTCGGCACTTTTTAAATATATGGAATGCTTTGTTACGCCTTCTCATTGCGATGCGTACTAAAGGTGTTATTCAGGGCGCAGGGGGTCGTTTCAAGCGCACGTTCTTCAGCTGTGCGTGCATATCAAAAAGTTTTTTGATGATAACATTAAAAGCTGAAACCATACCGTCAACAGTGGTGGCGTTAAAGACGGACGACCAATCAATAGACTGTGCGTCGTCTTTAAAATATGGACATAATGTTTGTAGGACATGTAATAGAGAAGTAAGTCATTACTTAACACCGAAGAACGCTAGGCTTCAACCAACGAAGATACGGATAGTGACGAGGTAAACGATTTTTCTTTGTCATCCAACAAATTTAAAAAGTTTGGACCATACACCATCAATGTTTACAATGAACAGATGCTTTTGTCTATGGAGATTGACACCGGTAGTGATATTTCGTACATAGGTCATGATTGTTATTTACGATATTTTGTAACTGTAAACTAAAAGACACTAATTTGTTATTATAATTTTATACGGGTGAAATTGAGAAACCATTAGGAAAGATTTAAGGGCGGTATCTATACATCATTCTAAATACAATGACAAAAAATGTGCTCCAGTTTTATAGTGATTTTTTAAAGTTATGTTTTATAAAAAACTAAATCAATTAAAATAATGCACATCATAAAACATGCTGTATTTTTACTAACACGCAGGCAAGCGTCAGTAAAAAGATAGCTTAGTGTGCTCCGAGTTTAGTGTACATGTTTGGCTATCTTTATGTGCATGTAGTACAGCTGTACGGGTTTGGAAAGGGTGTATTTTTTGGTGAATTATGATAATGTTTTGTTGATTATCTTGGTAACGAGCCTGTAGTTTTGGACCAAATTTCGTAATCATGCTCAGTGTGATGTATAGATGTTCCCCTTAAACGTTCACTTACTGATATTGTTAGACCCTATAGATGTTTGTTTAGCTAATTGTAATAACGTAAAGGATAGTAAACACTCTTTTGATATAACGGAATTCAGTTCCAGATATTGTGAAGTTTTCACCGATGGCTTGGGAAGATACACCGGTGACAAAGTGGGTTTTCATTTGCGCGCGGACGCGGCCCACGTCCATGCGCGCGCGCCCGCTGGCGTACGCGCTGCGCGCTGAACCAGCTGGTGCGAGACGGCATCATCACGCCCGTCACTACTTCCGAATGGGCGACACCTATCGTGCCGGTGATGAAAAAGGACGGTACGATTAGGGTATGCGGTGATTTTAAACATTGAGAGCGAGTGCCGGCAGTGCACCACGTGCGCAGTCGAGAGCCCGACGCCGGCGCGCGCGCCCCCGCTGCCTTGGCCGTATATACCAGAACCGTGGTCCTGCCTACATGTGGACTTTTTGGTTTAATGTTGTATAATACCTAGGACATGATTTCCTTTACACACTTGTATTTTTTTTTTATAGCAGAAGGAGGCAAACGAGAAAGCGGGTCACCTGATGGAAAGTAATCACCGCCGCCCATGGACACTCGCAAAACCAGAGGAATCGCAGGCGCGCTGCCTGGCCTTTAAGGAAGGAATAGGCTCATTTCTTGAAGATCCCTAAGTCGTAACGATCCGGAAATACCGCCGCCGAGAGCTGGTTCCACAACACTGTAGTTCGAGACAAGAAATTTCTTGAAAAACGCACAGTAGTAGACCGCCATCCATCAAGGTGATGTGGATGGAATGACAGTCGATTGCGTGTAGTGCGGTGAAGGGAATCAGCGGCAGGGATCAAGCCGAACAATTCCTCAGAACACTCCCTATGATATATACGGTACAATATACAGAGAGACGCAACGTCTCTCCGAAGAGCCAGTAGATCGAGCCGACCTGAAATAACCACGTCGTCGACAATTCGAGCAGCTCTGCGTTGAATGCGGTCAAATGGAAGGAGTTGGTATTAGGGTGCTCCAGCCCAGAAATGGGAGCAGTATTCCATATGCGGCCTGACCTGTGCTTTATACAGTTGTAAACGGTGGGCCGGCGTGAAATACTGACCCGCTCTATTAAGCACACCCAGCTTTTTCGAAGCTAATTTAGCTTTACCTTCCAAATGACCACAAAACTGAACGTCACTCGAAATATCGACGCCAAGGATTCCAATAGTCGGATTGGTATCAAGGGGAGCTCCCTCAAAGTTCAGAGTTATGACGAAGGGATGTTTTTTCGCGGTAAATGCGCAAACTTGTGTTTTGGAGGGGTTAAAGTGGACTAGGTTATGTCGGCCCCAATCCGAGACATGACTTAACATGTCAGTCACAAGTTTATTCCGGCTCTCGATGACGCTTTCCAGAGAAATATTAGCTCGCCCGGTGTAGAGCGTATCCCCAGTACTGTGGTCTGCATAGCAATGAATGCTGTTGTTATGCAGCATGTCATTGATATGCAGAAGAAACAGAGTAGGGGACAACACACACCCCTGCGGGACTCCAGCATTTACGGCCTTCATGTCGGAGCACGAACCGTCGACTGCGACTCTGATGCTACGCCCAGTAAGAAAGCTGGCAACCCATGAACACAATTTCTCAGGAAGCCCGTATGATGGAAGTTTAGAGAGAAGAGCTCTGTGCCATACCCTGTCAAAAGCTTTCGCTACGTCCAAGCTAACTGCCAGTGCCTCCCCTTTACTCTCGACTGCCTCCGCCCATCGGTGAGTAAAATACACTAAAAGATCACCAGCCGAACGACCGCGACGAAAACCATACTGGCGGTCACTTAGTAGCTGGTTCTCTTCTAGGTACCTTAAGAGCTGGCGGTTTGTAATGAACTCCATTACTTTGGAGAGTAAAGAGGTAATAGCTATTGGCCTGTAGTTGGACGGATCTGAGCGATCGCCTTTTTTTGGAATCGGGTGGACAAGGGCTGTCTTCCAAGAGCTCGGGACGACGCCAGTAGTATAAGAGAGCCGGAAAAGGCGCGTTAGAACTGGTGCCAATCAGGCCCACTCGCCTTATGGATATCAAGGGAAAAAAGAGCCTTACGAACTGACCTTTACAGGAACTGAACGTTTGGCATTGTACAAGCGCAATGCGGTATGGTTGGTGGAGAGTTTTCCTTATCGTCCAAGGTCGTGTTTGATGCGAAAAGAGAGCCCAAAAGATCAGCTTTCTCCTTTGCAGTATGGGCCAGGCAGTCATCGGTCTTGTGCAATGGTGGTAGGGACGGCTGACAAAAAATCCCTAAGATAGCTTTGGCGAGAGACCAGAACGCACGCGTCCCCGAAGGAAGACGCACTAGCCTCTCGCCGATTCTACCTATGAATGATGACTTCGCCTTGGCAATGTCCTTCTTAAAGGATCTGGCGGCAAAGTTGTACTTCTTTCTGAGCGCACTGGTGTTTGGATCCTTTGATGACACCGCATTAGCCCAGGCTTGGTAATGTTGTCGCTTTTGGTGAGACGCCATTTTGCAGCAACGACCAAACCATGGTTTGGACTTGCCGCCAATGGGAACCACAGAGTTTGGAATGAAAAGTTCCATTCCCTGCAGTATCACATCAACGACAGAGTCAGCGGCGACATCAGGATCATCCAGCGAGAAGCAAACTCGCCACCACGGGTAGGACGCAAAGAAACTTCGCATCCCATCCCAGTCCGCTGACCTATAATGCCAGACTCGACGGATAGCCGCTGGTTGCAGTTTTGAAGTTTCTGTGAGAGGCATTATTAGCTACTTTAAGGAAATTTCATGTATAAAAACAGCTTTCGATTAAGATTTTGAAATTGCAATAATTTCGTATAAAATCACCAAATAGCTATTCTTGTAGTTAAAAGTGATTTTACGGGTTATGATATGAATTTTGACTGTAATAAATAAAAATATCTGTTAAGTAGTTAACAATTAAAAAAAGTTTCAATGAAACTTAACTTGGTTTAGATGTAAGACGATTGAATCGGTGTAAGTAATTTATCACTTGCGAGTTGCGCGTGGGTTGTTGCGAAAAGAACACCTGTGTGTGTTGTCTGTGTGTGTGTGTGTGTGCGCGCTCAATGTAAGTATGTGTGCCATGTATTTATAACAGTTTAATTAGTCACTTTGTGAGTTTGTTACATTGAAACACGGGATAATCTATAAAAATGTTACACGGGAGCTGCTGCCGACAAAATGCACATGTAGTTTGGCAGAGTTTAAAAGCTTAAAATGTATTATTTTTGATAAATAAATAAAAAAAAACTTATTTACGAGGGCCACACCGAAATGATCGGGAATAGAAAAAACTACAAAGATAACACAATAATATTTACTTTCATTGTTTTTCGAAGTATTCTCCGTGACAATCAATGCACTTTTGCATTCGTTCAAACCAATAATTGTAACAGTAATTCCAGTCTGAAGTAGACATAGTCGAAACGGCCGATTTATAAGCTTGGACTGCCTCTTCTGGACCTGGAAACCGTTGACCACGTAGCAAATCTTTAGTTCTTGGGAATGTAAAGTAATCGTTGGGGCTCAGGTCAGGGCTGTATGGAGGATGGTCCATCAACTCCACGTTTTCCTGATTTAAAAACGCGATCGTTTGCCGAGCGGTGTGGGAACTCGCATTATCGTGGTGAAGGATTATGCGACGGTTCGGATTACTTTTACGAAGTTCTCTTATGACTTCCGGCAAACAAACTGTTGTGTACCATTTAGCAGTAACCGTTTTCCGTTCCTGTAAAGGAATTGTAGCCACATGTCCGGTTTTCGATACAAACGAAGCGACCATTTTTTTCGACACGCTACGAGAGCGCACAACTTTTGTTGGTTTGACCTCACCTTCGTAGACCCAAACAGCCGATTGGTGTTTTCTTTCGGGCTCATATGAATAAATCCACGATTCATCACCCGAGACGATATTGTAAACAGCATTTGAGCTCCCTCTATCGAACCGTTGCAGAGAAGACCGACACCAATTAACACGAGCCGACTTTTGTTCTTCGGTCAAGCGATGGGGCACCCAGCGGGAAAATAACTTCCTGACACCCAGTTCATCATGCAATATTATTTGAATGGCTGTCATACCAATGCTGAGGGAAGCCCGTATCTGCTCGTATGTCACATGTCTATCTTCTTGTATTAATTGGCGTACAGCATCGATGTTTTCTTGTGTTACCGCTGTTTTTGGCCGACCAGTAGAAGGAACTGTGGTAAGAGATAAACGTCCTCGACGGAACTCAGAATACCAGCGATATATAGTCGTTTTACTAGGTGCTTCAAGTTCATAAATAGAAACAAGCTCGGCAAGACATTGTTCTTGAGATAAACCTCGGCGAAAGTTGTGAAAAATTATCGCACGGAAATGTTCCCGCGTAAGCTCCATTTTCTCACTGACTTCTTAATTTGAAATAGCTACCACTCTTCTTTTATTGAAAATTTTTATTTTTCAAAAATGGAATTAAGTTCGTAAGAATACTAAATTTCAAATACCAAAAAGATTTTAAGTCTAATTTATTCAAAAGTATTCCATTCCCGATCTTTTCGGTGTGGCCCTCGTACAATTATGAATAATGTACTTGCTTCGACCGTGTTGCGAAGCGGTGAAAGAATACTACCACCTCCTCTCCTGCTTTGGGTGCCGTAAAAGGCGACTAACGGACTAAAGACAGCAACATACATCCAACAGCATAGAGCGTCGATGGGCTCACCACCTATCACGCTGATCACATGTGCAGTCGCTATTTGGTGGAAAGTGAATTATGGTACAGGACTGCTTTTGCTGTCCTCATTGCCTAGTTTCTGTCTGGTTATATGTATGTACTTACTTCGATCACATAGTGATTGCAACTTGAGAAATTAAATAAATTCTTACCTCTTTTTCAGGGAAATCATCCGCATCATCTAATGAATCAGTTCTTATTTTTCTAGCATCAAAACTTGACACAACAATTTTACCGTCTAAGTCAGAACTAGGTTCAATTATTTCCAGAACCTTTGCTTTATCCATATCTGTAATTATGTCGACAGTGTTATAAATAGTTACCATCTATAGTAAAATACATGCTTATTACCAGACAGCAGACTTACCAGATTCTGAGTCAGTATATATTTGCTCTTCAACTTCATCTGGAGAACTTTGTACTGAAAATGTCCTAGGGTGTTTCTTCTTTGGCATTATAACAATTTCCCCGCTGTCTCTTGATAATGATTTAATCAAACCCGGTCTTTCTTTAACAAACTTTTTAGTTTCTTCGTATACGATTTCTTTTTTAGCTTCTATTTCCCTTTCTTTCGCTTCTTTAGATGACTCTAAATATCCTTCAACAGTATTTACAGCTTCTTCTATAATAGAATCAACGGAAACCTGCCCAGCGATGTCTTGTGAGTCAGTAGGCTCAATTATCTGTTCTTCTGAGGAACCGTCTATATCTTCAGAAGCTTGTTTTATGATTATTTCAATGTTGTCTGCCATTTGTTTCATTGCTGAGTCTGATTTTTTCATTTCCATACTCGCTGAATCAGTGATTGAACGCGTTGCAGTGATAACCTTATTTACTTTAGGTAGTTCCTCTTCAGTTTCTACTTCTGATTCAGCTATTCTTTCTAAAGATATTGCAGGACTTATGCAAGAGTGTCTACGTTCCTCTTTTTGAGGAACTTTAGCATCGTATGATCTCTTTTCGGATTCAATTACATCTTTTGTGATTATTTTAATTTCTTTGTCAAGAATTGGACTCCTGGCAGCTGCAGCAATTGTGCCCTTTTGTAAAATATCGTCAATCACTGGTTTAACTTGTTCTTTAGTTATTTCAGGAACCTCCTTTAGGTCTAAATCTTTAGGTACAAATCTTGTTGTTTCTTCAGTGTCGTCATCTAAGTCAAATTTTCCTAAAGTATCAGTGCGTATTTTTGAGACGTCAAATTTTCCGTTACTTTCGCCGCTGATAACAGTTTTTTTTAAAGTAACAACACTGGTTTTATAGCTGTGTTCAGTTGATCTATAATCAACATCTTTAACCTCTGTAGCATCCTGAATTTGTACGATTGGCTCTTGTTTAAAGGTTACTGTAGCCGATTTTACTGAATCTGTGGATTTTACAGTAGATTCTTTAGCTGGTTTTTCATCTAAAGTGTGTAGAGTAACTTCAGCTGTCTTTGATGTGACATGTAAACTTTCACGTTTGAGTTGTTCCTCTCTTTCTCTACTGATAAATTCCTGAGTTATGTCTTTGTCTTGTAATGATCTGAAGAATAAATTAAAACCTAAATAATTTTTATACTACAATACTAGAAATATAGAAATAAATACTTATATATGTACAGTCACCAGCATTATTAAGATGTGACTATCGACGGCGTGCAAAAATATTTGATCTTTGGTGGAAGGCATATATGCCTATATATCTGCCATCCACCAATGATCAGATATTTTTACACATCACATCTTAATGCTGGTGACTGTACAATTAGTTTGACTTATTGTCCTATTTTTTTTTATAAAAAGTCTTTAAGTACCTTATTTCTGTTATTTGCGGAAGTTTATGCACGTAATCAGTAACATGATCTTCAGGGAATCCTTCCACGTCATCTAACGAATCTCCATGCGTTAATTTTGCTAGTTTAGATTGCTCACTTGTTTTTCCTAGTAGTTTGAAATAAGGTTTGGAAAATTACAATAGATATTACATTGGAACAAATAAAAACATTAATAAAGTATTGTATTTTCAAATTATATTAGCATTTTATTATAGCATTATTTTGTATCATCAATAACCTAACCATGATTGTATCTCGCGAAAAATACATACATACATATAATCACGACAATTATCCCCGAAGGGTTAGTCAGAGACTAGGCAATGAGGACAGCAAGACTGCAGTCCTCTGCCATTGTCCACTTTTCACCAAACAGCGACTGCACATGTGCTCAGCGTGGCAGGTCGTAAGACCATCACCGCTCTATTCTGTTGGATGTATGTGCTGTCTTTAGTCTGTTAGTCGCCATTTACGACATTCAAGGGAAAAGAGGGGTTGGTAGTATTTTTCCACCGCTACGCGACACGGTATTATTACACAGTCAGATCATAAATTCTGTCACATGTTTAATATAAAATAATTGAGACAAGTTTATTCATTATGTAACCATTTATATATCAAAATGAACTTAACAAAACATAGGTTCTTATGACAATAAAGTTTATTTAAAATGACCTCCGTGTTTTGAATACAGACCTTCAATCTGCGCGGTCAGTCGTCTATCGCAGCACGAACGAGGTCCATGTCAATATCGGCGGCTGCCTTAATCAAGGATGTCTTGAGTGACTCCAAATTGGGATGAGGCTTTGAGCACGCCTTTTCCTCCAAGTGTTGCCATATCTTGTAATCTAACGGACTCAAATCTGGACTGGAGGAGCGCCAGTCTTCGTGCCGGATGAAGTCAATTTCACGTGCCGCCAGCCAGTCTTGTGTGCTCTTCGCTCTATGAGCTGGCGCCGAATTTTGTTGGAATACCCAGTGCCTGTTATTGAACATGGTATGAGAAACAGGTTCCACAAGGTTTGTCAAGACTGTATTTTGATACACAACTGAATGCAGTTGTGTATCAAAAACGAATGCGTTTTTACACCTTTCTCACAAAAATGTACCTCTGTTAAGCCCCAATGAGAAACTCCCAACCATACCATGAGCGAGGATGGAAAATGACCTCGTTGGACACGCGGAATACGGTTTCTCGCTTCTTCACGACTGTGTGCGTACACCTTATCATTTTGTTCTCTCTTCTACGGTAAAATTTTTTTCATCCGAAAAAAGAATTTCCCGATATTTTTTTCCTGCGTACCGCTTCAACAAAGCGCGGCATCTCTTTAGTATCAGGTCCATTAGACGAGCATTCAAACGATGTCCTGTTTTTCTTCGATATGCCCGAAGCCCTAAGTCTTCATTTAACACTCTTTTCACTGTGGTTCTGCTTAACCCCATCTGAAGAGCCAACAGTTTCTGCTTACGTTTGGGTTTTCTTTGAATTCGCGCCTTCACAGCTTTTATCACTGCTGGAGTCCTAACAGACCGAAGGCGACCACTTCTTGACCTGTCATCTACACTAGAGTCTTTATTGTATCGTTTGATGGTACGATAAACGAATCTTTTGGTTATATTCAAATTTTTCAGTAAGTATGTCAAAAATTTGAATTGGCGCGTAACCGCAACCATGCAACGCAATAACTGCAACACGGTTTTCTTTAAGCGTCCACTTCATATTTAAAAATGAGTGAAATTCTAAAAGTATACTATTTGATTTTCATAAACAATTCGAAATTCGAATTCAATAAACTTTTTTGTGGCCAGCATTCTAAAAGAAAAGTTTTTACTGTGTGACAATACTTATGACCTGACTGTGTATATATATTATATCACGAAAACGAACAAGAAAGGAAAGTTTTTGCTTACCAATTTTGGTCTTATCATCTTCCACTTTAGTTTCAACTTTATCTTTAGACGCATCTACATGAGGTCCCAGCGTGCCAATGTCATCTTCTGATTCTTCAAATGTATAATCTCTAGATTCAGTCAAGCTATATGCGTCAGACAAACGTTTCTCCTCTAAACGTAGTTCACTTATCGAACCTGATCCCGCGGATGTTACCGATTGGCGTTTAATCGGATCCACTGTAATAACATGGTTAGAACTTTTAAAAAAATACATTAAAAGATTTCACCGCCGATTGATAAAGATAATATTGAAGAAAGAAGTGCACATCAGCCAATATTATCAACATCGGACACAACGTGGACACAACACATTCACCTTTTACTGTTTAACAGTTAACCTTTGATACTCTAAACACTAGCTAGACACACAATCCCATACAAAATAATACGTTTGAAAAAGTGATTCCAACTATTCTATACAATTTTGATTTCGAATAATAACATCTAATTTTGATAGTCGGCCCTACCATCACCACAATAGGTATTAAATTTGGACGGCAATGCCAAATGACAACTGAGAGCAATCCAATGCTCCCTCTTGGTTAGAGCTTTAGTTCGAGGCGACTTTGAGAGCGCTAATGCTGCACCTATCTATTGTTTAGATAACCGAAGGTTCAAACACAATAATTGCTGCTAAATAAAATTTAAATAGAAATATTTTTCCATTAGTGCTTTGTAATATTATACTTTTCTTAATGCTTGTAAAGTTCTATAACTTTAACTTCAAAAGTAAGTATCTGTTCCTATAAAAAGATACTTAGCTTTAATTTAAATCTCTGTGTCACTTAACAATATCAAATACAATAGATTTTTTAATATTATGATTTTTGAATAGCAAACCTGTTAGTATATACAGGGTATGAAAAGAAGCTTAACGAAGCCGTAATATACACATAGTGTACATCAAACTAAGAAACATTCAGTAAAAATAATTGCTGGGAAACTACTTTAATTTTTAGATATTAAAAAACGGGTGTTTTCTAAGACACGCAATGAAACGCGTGCAACAAAGTGTGCATGTGTGTGTGTTACGGGACGAGAGAGAAGTCAATAGGCGTATAAGTGGGATAAAAAAGCGCGCGCCATGTCTGTACCGTACCACGCACCCTGCGCGGTTTTATTCATGAACTCAATGTTTTCGCTTCATGATTGTTTGTAGAAAATTTTTGTTTAAGTCTAGGCTAGTCTACCTACTTACCTACTCTCCATCAATGTCATCAAGGGACCTTTCGACACTGACGAGCTGCGTTTCAAACTGCCGACCTCCCACGTGTAGGCATAAGCGCGCCCGTTCTAGATTTTCCTGGTGGACCAACTCCAGGATTCCTTCTCGTAGAGACCGCTGCTTAAGCTCTTCGAAAACAGCGACAATTTTTTGATGCATCTCATCAGCTATTTGGCAAGGGCGGTCAAAAACCCTGTCTTTGACGTGGCCCCACAAAAAAAAAATCCAGAGGGGTTAAATCCGGCGATCGTGGAGGCCATTCATGAGGCCCATACCGCCCAATCCAATGGTCGCCGAATAGCTCCGTAAGCCGCTCGCGGACCGGCCTCACGATATGTGGGGGTGCGCCATCATGCTGGAACCAAGTTACTTGCAGCTGTGCCAGTGGCATATCGTCGAGAGTATCCGCTAAATAATTGCTTATCAATTCTAGATACGCAGAACCGTCCATTCTAGGTGGTAAGAAGACGGGTCCCAGAATCTGGTTACGGACTATACCTGCCCAAACATTGTGTTTCCAGCGTGTCTGAAATCCAGTCTCTTGCATCTGGTGTGGGTTTTGCGAGCACCAATAATGGGCGTTTCGGCGGTTCCACATTCCGTTATTGGTGAACGTGCACTCGTCGGTAAAAATAATATTTTCCACAAACCGACGGCTCTGGCCTAGGACCCACGCACAATAAGCCATTCGACGTTGCCTGTCTCCTGGCACAATCGCATGAACCCTGTAAATTTTATAGGGTCGTTGCCTGTCTCTCGTGAGCACTTTGTGCACCGTGTTATACGACACTACATGTCGTGCGCGATGGCCATGGCGTCTCCTTAAAACTTTTGCTGCCGTTCGCGTTCCAAGGCGTGGGTTTTCGCGCACCACGTCCAAAATCGCTTGTTCTGTCGCTAAACGTATTGGCCTGCCACCTCCCTCTGAAACCGGCATTATCGGCTGATTGTCCAGCAGGCGCTGTACAGCCCGAGTAAAAACTCGCGGGCCGCGAGGCTGAACTGCGGTTGGGTGTTCAATTCCGTAAAGTCTTAGTGCCTCGGAGGCATTTCCATGGGCCATGCCGTAACACAGCACAATATTAACGTATTCGCGAACACTAAATGCATGGAAAGGCATCTTTCACAGAAAATACGCAAACACACACACACACAAACTACACAACCACGAACCACAACGCGAAGAGAAGAGATAAAATAGACGAAAGAATCAGTCAAGTTATCAAACTATGCGCTTGCGCTTTCGATCACAGAAGAAACCGAACTGAAAGAATTTAAAAGCCGCCCTACTAGTAGGTAACTAGGTACTCCTTTGACTTATGCCGCCCGCCGCGGCGGCGCCGTGGCGGGGGACGGGGGGTAGGGGGAGGGTGCGCGGAGGCGCGCCCCCCGTACACCCCTTCAAAAGCAGCGCGCGCGCTAGACGGCTGGGGGCTGGCTAGTCATTCATTATGACTAGGTTGAGCTTCATTCTTTTAGTTTATCATTACAATCAGAACTTCAAATTAGTTTTCCATAATTGTAATTTCGAAAGTCCATTATTTTTATTTTAGCAGTGGGATAAACTGGCTATCTCACCTCTAACTAACAAAACACAACAATGAAAACGACGTTATTGTTATGACACCAGACTTAATTAAAATGGTGGTAGAGAGCTAGCCAAACGGACTAGGAAGAAGCCTTTGCTGTCTAGTGGTTAGCGCTAAGTCCGCCTGGCAAGCTACTACCATCTTACATAAAGTCTGGCGCAATGTGTTCCAAGTATGAGATAAGATAGCCAGCCTCTCAGTGGTTGAGGGATGCAGATGAAGTGCGCTTCCGCCTTTTCGTCATTTATCACCCTCCAGGTGAGATGAAGGCCAAGCGCTTCCTCGTTTTGGAATGAATAAATACTCAGCTCCTTCGGAGATCCAAAGTGCGTTATCGTCTTATTCCTTATCGTCACTTACCATCAGGTTGAGATTAAGGCCATGAGAGCTTTCAAATGTACCTACAGGAAAAATGGAATGAAATGAAATTTTTTATTTCATTGGTAAATTAAGTACTGTCTTTACTTTATGGTAGGTACCTATTCAATTCAAAAGACTCTTTTTATTTCGTAACGGGTAAGCACTTGTAGTAATTGTAGTATTGTGTAGTACGATGGCCGTTGGGGCAGAACGGTTCTCGAGTGGCGACCGCGCACCGGAAGACGCAGTGTGGGCAGGCCTCCAACAAGGTGGTCCGACGATCTGGTGAAGGTCGAGGGTAGCCGCTGGATGCAAGCAGCACAGGACCGGTCGTGGTGGAGATTGTACTCTGTGCCAGGTGGAAGCGCACTATAACCAAATCCCCGGAAATAACCATTTTACTGACAACTGACGGTACACAAAAATGAAAACGACATACATTGTTGCTACTGTGCCGATGGAGAATAAATTAAACAAATAAATTATTAAAACTTGTGGCAAAAGAAAAAGTGTTTACAATTGGTGGACTCCATGGTTGTCAATTTATGCATGATTTTAAATAAACATCTTTATTTTTCATACTCCTAGTACAAAGCCTAAACGTAGCATTAAACTCCTAGAGAGAAAAAATAGCAATGCTCACTGTCGTTTAAACAGGAATGTGTTCTATCTGTGAAAGGCACTTGGAAATATCTATCTCGCTATCAAAGTATAAAATAACCCTTTACATCAAATCATAATAAATTACATAATACCACTTACATACTTTCTTTCTAATTTACTAAAAATCATACTGCTTATCACGCAGAATTTCTAATAAACGTAACTTCATTTTTCCATACAATTGAAAGCAATCAGAGCGCCTTAGTGAAATGTGTAGCAATTTCCCTTTGATCATTTGAAAGAGAAGAGCGATTCGATTACCTATTATTACCCTACTAGATAACAATATTGTCGATCTATTCCATTAATTTTAGTAAAAGTAATTTGTATACCTAGACTAAATTTGTAACTGTTAGTAGCTTGTCCGTTCGCGTCTTATTATTTGTATTCCGTGTTTGCTGTACTTGCATGCAACCCACATACCTACCGAGCCATCGAGCTCCTAGTTCTTCCTAGTTTAGTTAATGAAACTTAATTTAGGACGGTAATCTTACTTTTTAACATGCAGAAGACCTGTTAGTAACTCGTAATTGTTAAGTTTGCGTAAGTAGTAGGTTAGGAGCTCGATGGCGCAGCGGCTAGCGCGTTTGGCTTGCGATCTTGCCCGCTAAGCAACTTTCGCAATGCAGGGTCACCTGATGGGTGACCAATTAAAAATATTTCGAGCTTCCTCCGTGCTTCGGAAGGCACGTTAAACTGATGGTCCCGGTTGTTGTCGTAAGGTGGCAGTCGTTAAAACCCACCAACCCGCATTAGGCCAGCGTGGTGAGTTATGGCCCAATATCCCCACGTGCTATTGTTCACGTGGGAGGCCTGTGCCCAGCAGTGGGACGTTTATAGGCTGATGATGATGATGAAGTATTAGGTTCGGTCAAAAATAAAAAACCGCTCGATCAAATAAAGTGATAAATAAGTTAACAGTTACTGAGATGTAGGTACTTATTTATCTAAATTATGGTGAGGTTTGCCCGCGGCGGCGAGACGTGCTGAGTCGTGTATCTTCGCGTGCTGCCGGTACAGCTGATTTGGACTGATATACGTGTGCATTTGTGTGCGTGTGCGGCAGTGGCTGCGCTGCCTGCGCTCGACATTCATTGCGTTTTGAAATTTCATAAGCCTATTTGACTAAGAAAAATAAATAATTTTGGTAATGTTTCTTTAGCAGAAAGTTTAGTAATCATGTTTTACATTTATTTTTGTCAAAACCAAAGTCACAATATTGTGACTTTAACACTTAATATCTCCCTAATTAGAAGGTTCCCAGGTATGGCCCAGTACAGAAAAAACTTCGTAATAATGGACAGATTACGTGGCTCTCGGCTTCGTTAAGCTTCTTTTCATACTCTGTATTTTAAAAGTGGTTTGGATTGATGATTGTTAGAATTTGTCTATAAAGCACATGGTAAGTGTAATTACCCATCCTTACCTTTCTCCACAACTTCATCTCTGAGAATCTTGCACTCTACCTTTTCACTTATTTTAACAGATTCTTTCAAAGCTGATACTGGTTTGTCTTTATCGTCACTTAATATTTGATCGCCTTCTTTTAAAATGTCCTCTTCAGATGAAGTTTTCTTTTCAGTTACAGCATCTTCAGAACTTATTTTATCAGAGATACCTTCAGATGATTTCCGTTCTGATATTTCAATTTCCCTACTACTTTCAGATGAAATTTTATCAGAAGTTTCATCTTTTTCAAAAGATTTATCGATTTCTTCAGCTTCCGTCACAATAATTTGAAACTCTTGTTTAAGCGGCGGAGGCTCAACATCCATTTGTAAGTCACTTAGCTTAGTGATCGATATTGATTCAGTCCTGGAATGTCGTTTTGAAGTCATTTTCTTAAATACTAATTCAGGTTCTTTGTCAGACTCAGAATCATGCTTCTCTAAGTCTAGCGACTTTGGTTCGATTCGCATCGAAGTAAAACCAACGCTTTCTTCAAATTTCTCATCACCAAATCCGCTACCAGAATCAATTGTTTCTTCATATTCTGCTCTCTCGTCAAAGTCACTTGAAGTCTCTACTTTAGCTTTAATATCTGATTGATCAGATTTTAATGATTCTGCTTCAGAATGTCGCCTTGAATCAGTGTGTTCAGAGTCTTCTAAGGAATCTGAGTAAATACGCTTAGAGAAGAAACATTCCTGTACTGAATCATCTTCTGGCACTGTCTCAATAAACTGTCGGGCTTTAGCACTTATTACTGGAGATTCTTTAGGAGATATCTAATAGAGTAAAAATATGTTTGTAACAAGTAAATATTTTATATTAGTGTAATAGAAAAATGGAAAATCTCAACTTATTTCTAGAAATTTGATTTCATAATTTGTTTTAAAAGTGATTTTAAAAAGATTTTCCTAATTATAAAAAGTAAAAATTTACATAGCAGGATAAAGGAGCAACTTCTCCACTTAAAAACGTACCTTGTCAGTATCAGTTGATTCCATAAGCGGCGCATGTATCTGTGCACTGTATTCACTCTCATATTTAAGGAATTCTAGTGTTTGGTCTTTTGCCTCTGATTTAGCTGATATTTTTGCTGTAATAGTTTTCACTTCAGTTTTTGATGTAACAACGCGGTCTAGTTCCTTATCTTGTAAAAGCCTTTGAGCTGGACTGGTACCGATCTGGTCATCCAAATCAGAAAATAAAGAAGCTTCATCAAGCGAATCACTTCGGTGTTTTGAATCTTTAGAATATACCTACAAATAATAAATCAAAAAATAATGAGAATTTTCGTTAGGTTAGTAAAATGCTTCAACAAAATATGTAGAAAATAGAACTGCAGACAAACAAGCAAACCAGGTATTTTATAAGACCCTTTTTATATGAATTGCATTTTTCTAAAGAGTTGTGATGGCCGTAATATTAGCATCAAACACAAATAATAATTTTACCTTGGATTCAGTTTGGGAAATAAAACTGAAGTCTTTTTCAGTACTTTGCTGTAAGTCAGCTAAAGAATCAGCTTTGTCTATACCAGATGGGACTGACTCTTGGGATATTTTTCGAGCGATCAAGTCTTGAACGTCTGATCCCATTGAATCAGTCTTGGTATGTTTACTTATTTCTGATTTTGTACTTGCAAATGATGACTGAGTTTCAATCTACAATAAAATATAAAACATAATGTAGGAATCCACTACCGTACCTGATGGTACGGTGGCCGTAAAGAAAATATATATAAGCCCTATAAGTTAAAAATAAATCGACAGAGTAGCAAGACAGACCTAAAAGACAGTTGATAAAAAAAATTTCTTACTTTATTTTTGCTCTTTTCGCTTACGGAAACATCCTTTTCTTCTAAAGTTTCCGTTATTTCTTCTTCGCTAACTTTTGTTCTTAATTCTTCAGTCAGTTGTTTTTCCAGCTTCATAATTACAGCATGATCATCTTTTTTGTCATCATCATCATCATCAGAGGGCTTGTCTTGTTTTCCTTTTTTTAAATCTAATGGCTTATGATCTAAACCATTTTTAATTCCAAATTTATCAAATTGGTCTTTGAACTTATCTTTTTGTTCCATTTTATCAACTTTTACGGTAGTTTGAGACTCTGTCTCAGTCTCCGAATCAGTTGATTTTTTCAAGAACTCGCTATCTTCTTCCGATGAAAATTGAACAAGAGTAGAATCAGTTCTAACAGCCTTTGTAAATGTTTTACTTTTATCCACCTGTTTTACTTTAGAGTCAAATTGTTGTATGGTTTCTTTCACTGATTTAACAGTTTCAGTTTCAATTGATACTTTATGAGTAATTTGTTCTTGAGTTTCAATACTTGATATTTGTTTGGATTGCTCTCTTACAAATTCTTGTGTATATTCTACACCTTGGTCTTGTTCCATAGTATGTTTTTTTAGAGCCTCTTTTGTTAATTTTACTGTTGTCTTAGGTAGTTCTATTGACGGTTCTTTAATGATTTTAGATTCAAAGGAGCTTATTTTTTGCCTCAAAGGTGCTTCAGCTACATCTTTGTCGCCTTCAGCAATTAAATCGGGCGAACGATCGCCGTCATCAAATTTTTCTTCCATTCTGGAACTTACGATTTCTTTTTGTGAAATTGTTTCCCTTGTAAATGTATCTAACTTTTCAGATACATGTTTAGACTCTGTCGTTTCTGTGACTGATTTTCGTGGAGTAATAGTAACATTGGAGAAGTCTCCAGATGGAAATCTCATAGATTCGTTTCTCATGTGTCTTTGAAGATGTTTAGGGGTTGGCTTTGCTGGTGATGATGGGTCAAATTTTCTAAATTGTTCAGGTGGTCGCTCCACCACTTTATGTTCATCTGTTTTAATCAGTTCTACCATTTCTTCTCTATGAATTTCAACTTCTTTTTCTTCTTCAACGGTGTCTGGAGATGTTTTGGAGCGTGCTCTCTCTAGTTTGGGATCTTTTTCTTTTACCTAAAATAAATCACAAGAAATTAAATTATCAGTCTTATTTTATAAACTGGTAGGTAGTGCGACCCTGTCTAAAAGTGCGGAAACCAATCCCACTCGTGTAAATGTTTAATAATTTTTCTGGACAATTACCTGTTGTTCAATATCATGGAATTTCTTTATATCGGGTTTGATTTGTGTCTTAATTTCGATAATTTCTTCGCGAATCTCTTTTTTCTGCTTTGAAGCAGGGATTTTACTTGAACTTAACTTTCTTGTTATTTGCTCTTTTCTTTCAGCGACACTTCTCTTGACGTCTACAAAATAATTAATTAGTTAAAAATGTTTTATTAGTTAACCTCATAACTTTAAAACAGATAGTTAGTGGTCCAACTACAAAATTCTATGCATTCTCCTAGACAAACTCACCTTCATCTTCTTCACTATCTTCACTAGGGGTTGGTGTCCTTTCTATCTCACTCTTTTCGACAATAGACTTTTCTTCCGGAGAGTATTTAGCTTCATCTTCATGGTCCTGGTCTGATTCTCTTGTTAAACGTTCTTCAATTTGATTTTCATCATAACTCCTTTCTTTGAGCTTGTTATCCTCTTCGGCTAGAAAACATTTTCAATTATTACGATTATTTGCTTTTCGAATTTTTTGCAGGATAGGAGAGGCGCAATGGATTTGATAATGTTATTAATCATTTTTGTTAAAATATCCAACAAGTCACAAGAACTTTTCATTTTTAAATGATTTAGTTTAAATAACATAGGTATTCGAATTTGAACTTTTCTTTACACATGACAATAATTTACCTTTGTAAGCTTCTATTTCTTCGGAGGCCTGTCTTTCTTGGTAAATGTTGCGTTGGATGCGCCTCTCATTGGTGACGTCAGATTGGGGTGCAATTATGTCGTCTCGACCAATACGACATAGAGCCAATTCGAGGCATGTATCTATTAAAATATAATTATTTCATATTACATAAAAACTTAATTAAAATTAAATTCAAATAAATTAGTATCTGAGACCATTTTGATATTTAACACACAGGCAGTTTGAATTGATTAATTTCAACCCAAACTATAGTCACAAAGGCATTGACTGTGATTGAGGAGCTAGATGGAGCGAAAGAGAGCAAGAGCGATCTTGCAAGTTAATAAATTTTCACAGAGCACTGTCTGAGTGATATAATTAAAAATACTCAGCTCCGCCGTGTTTTGGAAGGCGCGAGTTTTAAGACGTTGGTCTCAGTTGTTGTAGCAAGATAGCATTCGTTAAACGAAATCCTCCAACCCACTTATGAGGCCTATTACATCTCGACTGTGATTTTTACATAAAATGCTCATTTTCGCATTTGTAGTAATTTTGCAGTTGTATTTATCGTTTTTATTGAAATAAGATAATAAATTAATTATAAAGTTCGAAGATTCATCATTTTCATACATTTATTGATTCCAATTTTTTTTATGAACGGAACAGATGTGACCACAGCTTTTGCGCTGCAATGACATCTGCTTCAGATCATTAGTTCTAGCAATATCTATCATTATTTTATGTTTCCCAGTTCCAGCACTTTCAGAAATCAATAAATGTATGAAAATGATGAATCATCGAACTTGTATAACTTGGCTCAGAGCAATCCTACAACTTTTGTGCCATATTAACTATTACTCCAAATGGCTAGTTCTAACAATACGTACTATTTTTTTTTGTTGGCCGGCACTTTCAGAAAAGGCCCAAAAATGTATGGAGCCTGAATGATCTCCTTTATATATAACAAGTTTTGAAGTAGCTTAACTTTGGCCAGATAAAAAAAAAGCCAAAGTAGGTCAAGGCCAAGTTTAGGTACTAGGTGCCTCATTTTTTTTTGAGCTAGGTACTAATTATATTGTACTAGCGGACCGCTCGCGACTTCGTCCGCGTGGCTGGACTAGAGATGCCACGAATAGTGAATTGGCCGAATATCGAATATTCGGCAACGCTGTCGGCCGAAGCGCCGAATATTCGGCCGCCGAATGCTTGGTGGGGGCGCGTTAGCTGGAATAAGACAAGTCACAACCTGTTTTTCTCCTTGCGTTCGCGCGGCAGGCGACGACGGCGCGCGCGCTGGGCGGGGTGCAAGCAAACATTGTTTGTATTTGTTTCAATTGCGAGTAAATCGCGTCACGGAGCGCTTTGTTAGTTTATAAATAATACGTTAAGTGAAACTTAATTACTATTTTGCTAAGAAGTTTGTTCCTTAGTTCATTTTCAATTGTTTTTTCGTCAAAAGGCTTATAAAATGACACCGGTTAATAAAAAATCGCCCATATAGGAATATTATGAGATTTGTAGTGAAAATAATAAACTGGCCCAGTGTTTGTTATGTAGCATCAAGATCTCAAGAGGCGGAGAAGGAAAGAAAGCAAGTAAGTAAAACGTATTTAAATTTATGTTATGTTTTATTGTTTTTGTTGAAGTGAATAAAGTTTAGACAACGTTGTTGTTATATAAATCTTATAAAAAGTAAAACGTTAGGTTAATTTAATAGTTTCGAAATAGTTTTATTCACTTAATACGTTTACGTAGATAGGTGGTTGTTTGTTAACTGGTTCTGTCTTTAACTACGTACCTACTTACCTTGAAGTTGTACTGTACCTCTTTGTAGATACCTACTTACAAAAGAAAGGAGATCGATTTGCCCTAGTTGTTTCGGAATAAAGTTTTATGAGAAATTATTTATATACCTATATTTATTTGATTTTCTATAAGATAGATAAGGGAAATAAAATAACTTATTTAATTATAATTAATTTCATTTTCTTTTATTTACAGCTACAACCTCTTTAAAAAACCATCTTAAAACCAAACATGCTGACCAATACGCTGCCTTAATTAATGTTCCATCGACAAGTGGCAGCAACATCGGCGGTATTTCTACTTCTACCGATGCCAAGATGCCAGCAGAACCTGGAACGTCCAGATCAAAAGAACGGCAGCTCACCCTGAAGGAAACATAGAAAGGAAATTGCTCTGGGACATTAATGATCCGAAATCAATAAAATATCATTACTAGATTGGCGAAATGATTGCTTTGGACAACGAACCATTGTCACTTGTGGAACGAGTTGGATTTAAGAGACTTATGGCAAACGCTTTGCCCCATTATAAAGTACCTGGTCGCACTTACATGACCGTGAAAATTGTTCCGGATATATACAACAGAATTTGTGCTAAAATAGAAGCCAGTATTTCACAGGCAGCAGCATTATCAGTGACATCTGATATATGGACATGCCAGTACAATAACGAGAGCTTTCTGAGCTTCACTGCGCACTGGATATCTCCAGAGTTCATTCTGGAACATGGCGTTTTAGCTATGAAATCATTTCCTGGCTCACATTTTGGTATTAATATTGCAAAAGAACTCAATGCTATTACAGAAAGATGGAATATTCCTCAATCCAAGCTTCATTTACTTGTCCATGATAGTGGCTCTAATATGATAAAAGGTGTGCGAGATGCAGGATATGATTCAGGCAGGTGCTTTATTCATTCACTACAACGAGCTATAGATCATTCGCTAAAATCTCAACCAGAAGTACAACAGATGATAGCTGCTGCGAGACGAATTGTTACCCATTTTAATCATTCTGGCTTAGCAGAGCAGAAACTTAAATCTATTCAACAAGAAATTAACTTGCCAAACCACCAACTAGTACAAGATGTGAGCACACGCTGGAATTCTACCTATTATTAAATGGAGCGATTATTAGAACAAAAGCGAGCTGTCTCCTTGTACATAACATATTTTATTATTTATTATTATTATTATTTATGAAACGTTAATAAATCTGACACATGCTCAATGGGAACTATTGGAACAGTGTATCAAACACCTCAAACCATTCAAAGAAATAACAAAAATAACTAGCTCAGGTATCTCTTGCATCTCTGAAGTGATTCCACATGCAGTTTCAACTTTATTAAAATATCTGGAAAAGGAGAGACAGCTGAGAAAGTACCTAATTTAGTCACGATGAGATCTTCACTGCAGGCCGAGCTAGAAAGGCGATTCAGCTTCGATGATAAAAACAAATATCTGGTTGCTACTTTTCTGGATCCTCGATTTAAAACGAGTTTTCTAGGATTGGTCCAAGCAGAAAGAGCAAGACAAAATATTCTTCTAGAAGCTCTAAAAAATAGTTGTGATGAAATAAGTAGTACCGATGACGATTCTTCTCCAGCGCGTAAGAAAAGAAACTTGAATGAAAAAAATGATAGGACTGTTGAAATACACGACAGTTTCTGGAACTGCTTTGAAGAAGTCGCTACAGATAATATGGGAGATGCTAATGATGAGGAGGACGTGGAGAAGAATGCTGTGGCAAACGAGTTGGATTTTTATTTGAAAACAGTTCGCCTAGATCGGAAGGCCGATTCTTACAAGTGGTGGTCAGCAAACGAAAAACAATACCCGAACTTTTCGAAATTTGCAAAAGTTTATCTTTTTTCGCCTGGAAGTAGCGTTTATAGTGAGAGGTTATTTTCTGAAGCTGGTAACGTTTACGATGAAAAGCGCAATCGTTTGCTACCAAAAAATGCTGAAAAGCTCGTTTTTATCCATCACAACTTACCACTGATTAATTTTAAGTACTAAAATGTTGTAATTTGGAAATAAATACATAATTTTGAGTTAAATAACGTGTCTTTTTTTACATGATTTGCTATTCGGTATTCGGCCGAATAGTACGCACTATTCGGCCGAATACCGAATAGCAAAAAAGTGGCCGAATAGGCCGAATACCGAATAGTTGCCGAATATTCGTAGCATCTTTAGGGTGGACCCCATACGCCGTGAAGAATTTTTGAAAATATTATATAGCTTGTCGCCCGGAGAAAGTATAGCTTCCCAACGGTGAAAGAATTTTTCAAATCGGTCTAGTAGTTTCGGAGCCTATTCAATGCAAACAAACAAACAATCAAATCTTTCCTCTTTATAAAATTGGTATAGATTATGTCATATTAAGAGCTCGATGGCGCAGCGGCTAGCGCGTTCGGCTTGCGATCTTGCTCGCTAAGCAACTTTCGCAATGCCGGGTTACGACCGGGCCGACCAAATTTAAAACATCTCGAGCTCCTCCGTGCTTCGGAAGGCACGTTAAGCCGTTGGTCCTGGTTGTTGTCGTAAGATGATAGTCGTTAAAACCCACCAACCCGCATTGGGCCAGCGTGGTGGGTTATGGCCCAATTTCCCTACGTGCTATTGTCCACGTGGGAGGCCTGTGCCCAGCAGTGGGACGTTTATAGACTGATGATGATATCATAATCTATCTTACCTTGGGCTTTAGTTCCCGATTGGGTCTTCCACAGCTTCAGCATTAGTTGGGCCTGCTCAGGCGCCGTTATCCTCTTGGCCTGTATCTGGTTGACGGTGGCGACACTAACTCCCAGCTCATACGCCAGTGCCACCCAATCCTTGCCAAGTAAGTTGCAGATGTCTTCCAACCTTATAAAAGAGAATTGGTGTTGAAAGTTACATCCTAAGCTATTGACGGTGTCATCATGAAGTTTTGTAGAGGGTTGCGTCATTTCCATTACAAAACTACTAAACAACAACTAAAACTATAAACCGTATCGCGTCGCGGTGAAAAATACTTCAACACCGTCTCTTCCCTTGGGTGTCGTAAAAGACGACTAACGGACTAAACACTGCACCTACTTCTAACAGCATAGAGCGGCGATGGGCTTACCACCAGTCACGCTGAACACATCGTTCATTGCTGCATCATTGCATAGTCTCTGCCTAACCCTTCGGGCATAATAGTCCTCCATTATATGTAAGTATGTATGTAATTTTGTTATCTATGTTGCGTTAACTAGGATTAGACTTCAGTTTTAAGTCTCTATCGTCCTCGTAGTCGTCATAAACCAAATTAAATAAATGAATGTTATTTTTGTTTTTCATTTTACTTATTTAACTGATCTAAGCTTCTTACCTACTGATACGCAAAGTAATTTGAAACGGAGGACCATAACTTTAATATTTTGAAAAAAAAACGACAATCATAAAGAATGATAAAAATATAGAAATAAGGTATGTCATGATCATACTAAATGGAAAGCAAGCAGACTATTCTCTGCTCGGACCAAATATGGTCCGAGATTCTCTGTCTATCATTCTGTGAAACCGGCATGATGTTCGAGTTTAAAGGACATAATTTTTTTACTATGGGGTTTGGTACTAAATTTCAAAGTCTTTTAACTTAACGCCAATATATAAATACTTGAAGAATAAATTATTACTAACATATTTATGACCGTATTATTAATTTAAAGACCTCGGTTTTTTTGTATAAATTAAAAACCAACATTGATTTTCACTCGAAAATAGCAACATTATATTTTGATTGTGACACATTATTATTTAAAAAAAAAGTGAAGCTTGTTTGTCGTTTTATATCAATACGCATCGTAGACAGATGTCAGACAGTCAGCCGCCGATAGACGATTCCCGGCCGAATTGGGATATCTTTGTCATCACATGAGACTGTTCTGATACGAGGGAGGATCAAATCCCGTCATCACAGAAATACTGTGCATTATACATACATACTTTTAAATCTGCAAGAGAATAACTGGCAAGAAAGGATCTGGATGTTGCTCATACACTAGAGGCAAAAGAACAGTTGGAAGCTGTGGTCATGTTATGACAATTGTATGGTACCATAATTGAACTCGGCATCAAGAAACTATTTTAGCACCTGCTACCTGCTACATTTCTTTATGGAATTTTAGTAAGATAAGATGAATAAAACACAAAAACTACTTTTGTTCACCTAAGTATTCTTATTTCTCCTGCCACTCTTACGTCTGCCATGGGTTGGCTTTTTTATATTAATTCAAATAAGATCATTGTTGAACTTTTTTCATCAGCGTCTAATGTACTTTCTGGGCATCTGGCTCGCACATTCTTTACGAATTGGAAACAAAGTAAGTATAACAAAGACACAAAATATGTTGATATTTCTAAAACTGGATAGAGTTCTTGCTGGCACAGTTACTCCTAATCCTACAATACAGCACACGTAAAGGCGACACAGCAGACGCCGCAAGTCGGAGCGATTAAATTCAATTAAGATTGTACCTACATAAAAAAGCGTAAAAATAAACTAACACTGTTATTACAGCTGACCTGTCAACGGCAGAAACACTAACGGACGAAATTAATAACCGATCTCGAGATAGAGATAGGCCTACTTGAGATTTGTTGCCTAGATATTTCTGATATATGATGGGAAATAACAACAGTTGCCTAGTAACAAATCCAAAATCGGCATATATCTCTATCTCAGGATCGGTTATTAATTTCGGCCGTAAATAATTAAGGGTATCATTTAAGCTATCGCCAATTTAATTAGTTTTGTGTATCCTAAATAATAGGGTTTGCCCGCAAAATAGTAGATTTGTCACCAAAATGTAGTCACCAAACAATAAAAAATCAATTCCAAAATAAATCACCTAAAATCATGAAAATATAGGGTCCAGTACCAAATAAATGTTTTTGTATATATTCTAATAGGTTTGTCCTAATAAGTATTTAAGCAAACTTATTTAAAGAGATCACCAATAAATCATATATTATGTCACTAGAAAATTTCATAAAGTTAAAAAAAAACTTTAGTTTCTACATATTTTTGGAACTTTATGATATTTTCTAGTGACATAATATATTATTTATTGGTGATCTCTTTAATTTAGTTTGCTTAACTGGACATATGCCTCCCCCAAGGATCTTAATTTCCACAGGTAGTATAAATATATTTAAATAAAATTTCTAACAGAATAGTAAATAAAACACTTAATTAAAGTCAAAATAATCAATATTTATTGTTAAAAATAATAATCACTGAATAATCAGCGCTGGTTTGGATTTTGAAGGGCTTTTTCTTTTCTGGCCGATAAGCGCCGCATTGTATGATCGTACCTAGTTACCTACGACCCATCGTTGAGGCCGGATTGGTCAATTTTTAAAAGCGCGCCAATTTGTCTCCGCCTCTTTGAACATATTTTCATTAAAATTATAAATTGATGTATTAAATTAGTAACAAATACTATAATTTTAATAATTGAACGAAATAAAATGTAACTACTGTATTGGCGACAAAATAACAAATAAAAAGGAGTCGCAGTCAGGGATCGATAATCGATTTATTTGGTGACAGATCTACCATTCTGAGCACAAAGCTATTATTTAAGTAATGAAACTATTACTATAAGAACGAAGTTCTAGTTACCTACAACCCATCGTTGAGGCCGGATTTGTCAATTTTTAAAAGCGCGCCAATTTGTCTCCGCCTCTTTGAACATATTTTCATTAAAATTATAAATTGATGTATTAAATTGGTAACAAATACTATAATTTTAATAATTGAACGAAATAAAATGTAACTACTGTATTGGTGACAAAATAACAAATAAAAAGGAGTCGCAGTCAGGGATCGATAATCGATTTATTTGGTGACAGATCTACCATTCTGAGCACAAAGCTATTATTTAAGTAATAAAACTATTAGTATAAGAACGAAGTTTATATTCATCTAATGCACTACAATTTTATTGGTAATCCATCTCTTATTTTACACATATATTAACATTAATTTGATAGATTATTTTTTTTATATTTTAGCGTTTTATTAACGCTTAAACATACTTAAGTAAAATTTTAAACACTGAATAAAGACGACAACCTCAGGCGTAAGTAAACAGGCGTAAACATAAGCATCAAGCACTGACAAATTTCGACGGTTGAAAGCCAGACCTCGGTAGCCAAGTGGTTAAGGCAGCCGCCCGGAATGCGGAAGGTGCGTGGTTCGATTCCCGCCTGAGGTTGTCGTCTTTTTTCAGTGTTTAAAATTTTAATTAATTTGATAATTCATACCTGGGATCACTTTTTGTTTATCTGAGAACGAAAATATTTCGTGGCGATAGATCTATTTATTAGGTGATACAACTTGATGACAAATATAAATTTTGGTGACAAGAAATATAGTCCCCAATAATTAACATCTATCACTGTCACACTTTTGTTAAATACTATACGTGCGAAAAAGATAACTGTATTAACGATATCGTTTCTACTTAACCATAGACCTTTTAGACTTACCTACTTAATAACCCTGCGTTCGTTAACATTAAAAAAACCGGAGCTTTTGTACAGAAACGTACAAACTTATCAAAATACAATATTCTTTAACAGAGGTAATTAAAAATCTAAAAAATATACAAAATGAAAGCATTTAGTCTCTTGGGCAAGGAAGTATATTAATTGTTGCAGTTAATTTTTCTTTTATTTTAGTACCAATAAAAACTATGTCCTTTCTATTTATAATTGAACTATGTTTATCACCAGAATGTTTTATCTAGATCAATTCGCATGGTTCTTAATTCTTAACCATTCTTAAAGTATTAGTAATGATTATGTTTTTTACAGTTTATTTTCTACCTTGGGATACCTAGTCTTTACCTCGGGTCGCTAAGCCTTTGCCGCCAAATGAGCTCCTGTTCCTCGGTACGTCTCGGCACTTCTGTATCAGCCGGCTGCGGGCTGGTCCTCTCGATTGACGCGTCGTCTGGCACCATTATGTTCAGAATCGCAATCTGATAAAGAGTAACCAACTGAGTATATAGCTCTGAATAACTGATAGTAACCATGCCTGTCACCCACACCTTTCTATCATTATAATGTTCAAAACATAATTGCTATAAAGAAGTTCTATTCTATTCTATTCTATAAAAAGTTTAAAATACGTGGAACTTCGTATTTTGTCATTAGGTCATTTTAACCACGTCGCGTAACGGTGAAAGAATACTACCACCCTCTCCCTTGGGTATCAAAGGCGACTAATACTGCACATACTTCCAACAGCACAGAGCGGCGATGGGATCACCACCTGTCACGCTGAGCCATGTGCAGTCGCTATTTGGTAAAAAGTGGACTATGGTAGAGGACTGCTTTTGCAGTATTCATTACCTTGTCTCTCACTAACCCTTCGGGGATAATAGTCGTGATTATATGTATCTATGTATGTTAAGTCCTTAGTCCGGGTTGGTTGTTATCGCCGCTTGACAGTCTTTAAAACCCACTAACCCCAATTGAGCCGTCGTCGCGTCGTAAAGGTTAATGAATCGATCTTCCTCGATGCAGAATGGCCAAAGTCCAGCAGTTGCACGTTTATGAACTCAGCTACCATAAAACCAGACACAGTAACCTCTAGGAGTCTTCGTGACAGACAAGGGGCTACAGGTTAATGATGATGGTAGCTAATGTACATACCGGTGTAGGCGACGGTTCTCCCTTGGGAACCTTGGGATCCCTCATGAATTGACACCTGCAGATCGGCTCCAAGTCCTGAGTCTTGATCATCACCGGGAACGCAACCCGGTTCTCACGGAACGCGCGGAATGGTATCGCCAGTTGCTCCCCGGATTTGGCGATAGGCACCAAATTGCCACCAAACTCTAGGTAGATAGATTTTCCTTCGTGGACCTAGAGAAAAAACAAGAAATTACAGTTTTCTCCTATCATGCTCTATCACAACTTATGCAAGTAACAATTTTTTTTATTTATTTAAATAACAGAGGTGATATTTACGTATAGTACTCCGTATCATTACTGATAGGCTTATTCTAATATGATTATCTTCAGGAGTCAAAGCCAAATGCTCTGCGTCTGGATGACAGCTGGTCCAAGGTACCCCAAAACCTAAGCTTGGTTTTCTTCTTCAACTCCATTTAACCAAATTACAGCTACTGTTACAGCAACTGTTACAGCTTACCTCTACATCTCGGCTTTTGGCAACTTGGATGAATCGCTCGATGCGCTCCAAAGCTTTGTCCTCTTTGTCATCGGTGACGCAGAACATTCGCAACTGCGCTTGACATTCGTCAGTGCGCTTGGCGTAGACGACGAAGCGGGCCATGAAGGGCACGTGGATGGCTTCTCTATAATTAAGCAGAAAGTAGTTATTAAAGTAGGTATTAAAAAAAACATAACTTATTTGATGGATTAAGAATCTTAGCATATATAAAATAAGATTCGTATAAGATAGTAGAACTTCTGATGTAACAATTGAAGCAAGATACAACGAACATGATAAGCCACCTGATGTAGACAGCTGCAGGATCAAAGGATATACATATAGTTATCTCATCGTCTACATAAAAGTTAATATGTCTAACGTTAAATACCTGTATAACTCAGTCGCCATTTTGGTGGCTTCTTCAATATGACGACAGTCGATAAGCCAGTATCTGGCCGACACCGTTGTGGTAAACGATACGCAGTCGTTGACGAAGGTAAGTGGTGTGTTCTCTGTGACGTCTTCCCAGTGCGCTCGGTTGGTTCCACCTGCCACCACACAACATCTTTATTCACAACCCGACAGACTCCCGTTGCCAGAAGACATGCTTTTTCCAGCTTACAACAATACTATACATCGCAAACGACTTCTTTAATGCTGTTAGATTTGGACCCAATATCATCATACTCTGTTAGTTTAACTTTTTGTTCCAATTTTTGGAAATAGCTGTTAAGTGTAATATGAGAGTTCCACAATACACAAATTCATTATTAGCTCATTATTGCATTATTAGCTAACGAACAGAGTGAATTTTGGTCTTATGGAGCTAAAAGGCAGTATCCAGCAGTAACTACTGCTGTAATGAACATGATTTTTCTACTTTGAATAAATAGTCACATGCCAAAGCAGGCCTTTATACTTCTTCTACTGTGTTTTTTGTTTATAAATTACTTTATTATACTACCTACAATAATGTATATAATATAAGCCTTACTTTATTACAGAGACATTTTACTTCACGAATATGAATCAGAAAATAAGAAAGTTCATTTTGACAGTCAAAATAAGAATTCTCATTTTAAGTATGTCACCGATGTAGAAGAAAGATTCGGAAAGATAGCTTAATAAGAAATCAAAATAAGAATAAACTGAAATATTTCCAAAACGGCCTATAGCAAACACACAACAAGCAAGACAACGCATCACACAAAAAAAAACAATAAATAACGTACCATTTTGTTTTTTAACAAATGAAAAAAGTGACTGATAATGTGGCACACTGTGTACTGTCACCTGTTCTTAGAAATATTGTGCTTTAGCCTCAAAAAAAATCAATGAATCTACAATATCAAACGAATCACTTAAATTGCTGGTCTGGTTCGGAAAACAGATCTCTCGAAGGAAATTCACTGACCATAACCCAAATTACAACCAAAACGAAATAAAAAGGTGGAACTTAAAACGTGTTAAGTGGAAAATGATAAGAACAGAAATGAGAAAAAACGGAGAGAAGATGAAATGGAACAAAACTGATAGGCCGTTTTGGAAAAGAACTTTGATCATTACAAGCAACTAAAGGAAAATTGGGTACATTGACGCAGAAGAATGAAATGGAAATGGCGTAAGTGGCACCGCATCGACTGACTCGTTTAAGATCACGCTTATCTAAACAAACAAGTATTTTGTGACAACAACCTTTTACAATGTGCCCATACAGTTGTAACAGTACTAGTTTTCGTATTATTTTTACATAGTTCTATACCGACAGCGTCCAGTGAACAAATCGCAGTGCATTCTTGACGTTCCAAGACTCCATAATGGTTATGATACAGAGTGTAGTGATTTAACAAAGCGTAAAAGTTTCAGCCCGTGCAAAGAGGAAGAATGAATGAGAAGCAGATTATGGTAAAGCATTCAAAAAGTGATAGAGGGAAGAAAACAATGTGTCTGATAGTTATACTCTTAGTAAAGATGAAGCTCAAGAGTACAAATATCGCTTTGAAACAATGACTTGTGATAAATTAACAACGTAAAAGTTTCGTACCAAAAAGAAATTTAGAACTCAAAATAATGAAACTGAAACCGACAGTTCGATTCTGTTTTATTGTATTTGTATAATATTTCTAATTTTTTACCTTCGAGAGATCGTTTGCGAAATACCCCTGTTGGTGCGCGCCGAAAGATGGCAGCACATTATTTAGCGCCACACACGGTGAGCGTGCAACACACACAAACACACGAGAACAAAGACAATGTAGACACGCACAAAACGCACACACAGGGATGCGTCCCCTTTAGCTGCTTGGTGTATTTGCTATAAGCGCCTTTGTTATGAGTTGATATTTCGTGAATTCGGTGTTATAGTTTTTTATATTTATCAATTTTTTTACTGTTAGTCTCGTATGCCATTTTCATTAATTAAATAAGGTTATGAATATACGCTATTTTTTCAAAATAACATGCTCATCCCTTTGTCTATAAAGTTGGGAGTTTTAATTCTAAATCTGTAATGTATTCTTAGCTACTCTATTCAATAAATTTATCAAGGAGAAAAAAAACTATAATATATTACTGTCTGATTGAAATCTAATGTATTAACTATTGATACTCTAACAGTTTTTGATTTGTAAAATGATCAAATCTATTAAAATATTATCTACCGATTTCATTATAAATTATACGGCAGTATAATTAAGACTATTCGATACTAATAACGATTTAGTTAAATGTTTGGTATTCCTATTTAGTTCTACGTCACTAACGTGTTGTAATGGAATATCGGTGTAACATTTACTTAAATACCTATTGTTTTTACTAAAGCGGAGTATATCCAAGCCTAATTATCAAGGCACACTTACCTTTCTGTTCGCAAGCATACATTATTATTAATTTATCAAGTTAGCGAGTACAAGCCATACTCCATTGCAACACTTTGACAGACTGCTGTTGATTATTTTTAGCAATAGGGGCTTTTATCAATTCATTCGATATAAAAAACGAGATGCAACCAACAGTTTTAGTGTCATTTTTAAAATAAGTAGCAACGTTATTACAAAATTAATTTGATAAAAGCCCCTGCTAACATCATAACCAAACAAATCTGCAGACAATAAGATAAATTTGGCCGTACCTGATATAGAGCACAGCAATCTTAGGGTGGGTGCAGACGATGTGCTGTATTGATTCGTCATTCCTTGAGTATGAGGCCTAGGAGCAGGCATACTCAAAGTTATGGCTTTGTGGAACTTTCTTCGTCTCGGCTCTACAGTCACAACTGGAGACACTGCAACGCCTCGCCCTAAGAGTTTTGCAGTTAACTCCGAGTCTATAATTTGAGCCTGTGAACGAAATTGTTTTATGAAATAAAGTAATTCTTCCATATCAACTCGTATATTCATTGTTCGCTAAAGACCAAACGCACCATTTTCACTGAAGCTTCTAAAGTTTAAAGTGATTGGCAACATATTTAATGTAAGTGCAATAAATTAAAACAACAAAATTATATTACTTACCGTTAGAGAAAATAATAAAAACGCTTTGTTAGCATGTATTAGTACTTTAATGTTGGTAATCCATTAAATGAACTATTTTTTTTCACTTTATTTATAATTACTATGAGCCTTGTTTGTGGCTTTTAACACTTTTTAAAATAAAAGGTGATTGGCTTAGAGCTTGGTGCAGAATTAAGCAAATATGAACATATGAAATCACAGGGAAAGCATTAATAATTATACTTGTAGGTGTACAACAGCATCATCTATTTCTCACACATGCGCTTCAAAATCAAAATGCCACACTTTGATACTAATAAAGAAGCTTGAAACATTCAAAATAATAGCAAACAAAGAAAATTTAAACATGCAATCTCACGTTTGGTCTTTAGGATACAATTCACATATTTGCATAACATTAACATTGTACACTTCAGTTTAAAAGCTCAGACATTACCCAATAAATTTAGCAATTACCTTAATATACTTATTACGTCTACTTAACAAACTAAATATCAATATGTCACTCCAAAATTATGTCAACTATATATTATAAAACCACACAGCAGTAGTAGTAAGTATTACGCACATAGTTCAAAGATATCAGTTACACAATTGATAATAATATAATTCCAAATACATTTGAGTCATGCTAAATGCTTCTCGCCTAAAGACCAACTAGAGAATGTTTCACGTCATAACAAACGCAGTGTGAGAATACTGCCATTTGACATACCTAGTGATTTCATATAATTCGTTTTTGCTTAAATATAAATCAAACAATTCGTTTTGTGATACTTTTATTGAAATCCCAGCTACATTTTATGATTGCCACCTAACATTTAAAGGTTATTTCTAAATTTATTGGGTATGAAATGATCCCTATAGGAGCAACGTACTACACTTAAACTATGTTATCTAACAAAAGTGTTTGCCTTATATTAGTAATCACATTGGTTTAAACGTTAAATGACCTTGAATTATATTTATGAGCTATAGTTACGATATGTGATACAATTGGAATCCAAATAAATACAATTATTTATGGAGCTGTTTAATAGTAATAACGCTAGGACTCTAAATGATCTTAAAAAGTGACTCTCTGGTAATATTCTGTTCCACCGGAGACAAATAGCGAGCTGAATATGAGGGGACTACTGATAGTTGGCGAGAAACGAGAAGGCAGTGTGTTGTTAGATAATATGGTAGTATATTTTATACAACGGGTAAACACCTTCAATCCTTATTTACTCAGGAATTGCCTATCTTATCCATGCAACAGCCGTAACACAACAATGCTACTAACTGTCCGGAGATCTTCTCGTGTATGCCACCCATCTTTGGAGTGAAGCGATCGAGAAACACGGCGAATCCCTTTCCGTCTCGCTTGATATCTCCAAAGCCTTTGATATGGTCTGGCATAGCAGCCTAATTAGTAAGCTCTTCGCATATGGAATCTCTGAAGGCCTCTGCATCTGGATCACTTCCTCGGGAAACGCTTAATATGAGTCCTGGTGAATGTTCAATCGTCCAACCTAATGGAAATCGGTGCAGGAGTTCCCCAAGGTTCAGTGTTATCTGCGACACTGTTTCTCCTGCATATCAATGACCTGCTGGTACCGAGTACCATTAGGTACGCAGATGATACCACTATAACTAGCAGATATCTATCGGATGCAAAGGCCACCAAAGATGAAATCCAGTCTTGTCGAGAGTCCTTGGTTAAGCAAACGAATCAGGCACTTCAGGCTGTCTCTGACTGGGGCAGCGCCAATCTTGTCAGTTTCAATACCGCCAAAACACAGGCGTGTTTATTTACCGCCAAACGGAGTCTTTTCTAACTGACTCCGACTATCCAAGGTGTTTCGTTACCGGTGACCGAAAACCTGCAGCTCCTTAACCTGAAAATGTCGTCCAATCTAAACTTTGGTGATTATATCGAGTCCATCACAAAATGTGCTGCAAAAAAATTAGGCGTCCGCTAAGGGCTAAGCGGTACTTCTCGCCGGATCAACTACTGTTGCTTTATAAAGCGCATATCCGACCGTGCATGGAGTACTGCTGTCACCTTTGGGATGGTTCTGCTAAGTACCAGCTAGCAGTTTTGGACTCGATCGAAAACCGTGCTAGGAGGCTCATCGGAGACTCGAAACTAGCTACGACTGAACTTCAGAGCCTCAGTCATCGCCGCAAAGTTGCTAATTTATCAGTGTTTTACAGAATACACCTTGGAGAGTGTGCGAAGGAACTAAGCGATCTCGTTCCTCCAGCCTCCTTCCACCATCGGTACACTAGACGCAGGCTTGCCTACCACCCCTACATAGTTGACATTCTACCTGTCCGTACCAAGCGTTATGCAAGTTCGTTTCTTATGCGAACCGCCAAAGAATGGAACGCACTGCCTGCTCATGTGTTTCCCGATCACTACAACCTTGGTCTTTTCAAGGCAAGAGTGAATAGGCATCTCCTGGGTAAGCATGTTGTTAACCTAGACTACATCCTGCTCACCAAGCAGGTTGGTGGTCAAATGTTTGTCCAGTTTATTAAAAAAAAAAATTGTTATAGCGACAGAATTAGATAAAATGGTGGTAGCTAGCCAGGTACTTTAAGGCCTACAACTAATTACACCGAATACAACAATAACTACTTCCTATCTGGGAAATAAACCGGGCTTCTGTCCAGCCGACACGAGCGTTTCGACTAACAAGAGAGCGACGCTAAGCGGTATTTACCTTGATAGTCTAGTACTTTAACGACAAAACAGCAAAGAAAGAGCTAAAAGCACCGCTTAATCACCACTGGCATACAATAGTTAACTACCATCGTCTTATCTAGGTATATCGCCATAACAACATTGTTAGCATTGTTGCATTCCGACAGTCAGAGATTTTTTTTATAATTAGCCCGGCAAATGACTCACTCCACCTGATGTTAAGTGGAAGTAAAGTTCAGACGCGAGGACTACTGGTGCAGCGTAATAGACGTAGCATCAGTCAACCTCACTCTGCCGGCCCTCAAAGTGCCTCTTCACGCCTCGTTTAAAGGACCCTATATCATACGTAGGAGGAAATACGTGTGCTGGTAGACTATTCCATCTTTTGGAGGTGCGACAAAAAACGGATCACCAAATTTCTTTGTGCGTGATGGAATATTAGAGACTGTAAATTGGTGACTCCGGAGAGCAGCACACGTACTCCTATGGAGGAAGGGAGAAGAAGGGATGAGGTATAAACGGTAAAAGACGCTGAGTGACGCAATATATCTACGCAATTGCAAAGACTCGAGAGTGTTAGTGACCTCAGCATTGCCGATAATTCGCACAACGCGGCGCTGCAATCTATCCAAAGCATCAAGAAGGTACTATGCGGAGCTGTCCCAAAGGTGAGAGCAATACTCAACGTAAGACTGCACCTGTGTCTTGTATAATAGACACAACTGATCAGGCATGAAGAATTGCTGCACCTTGTTCAGGACACCGAGTTTACGTGAGGCATTTTTAATCACAGTTTCGATGTAGTCTTTTTGGTTCAGATCGCAGCGGATACCCATACCTAGCATATTAATACTGCTATGCAGGCCTAAAGATGTACTTTGAAGAGAGGGAAGGGGAAGGAATGGCGACTTATTCGCTGTGAACGCGCACACCTGTGTTTTCTTGGCATTGAACTCCACCAGATTATCGGAGCCCCATTTAGAAATGAGGTCCAACACCCGATTGAGCTCAATGACAAGATTAAGTCGTTGCATTTTGGTTTCTACCCGACAAGCCGTTGGGTGACCGTTATATGCCCCATGCACTATGCTATCATCTACATAGCAATGAATGTTTCCAAGAGGAAGCATGTCATTGATATGCAGAAGGAACATCGTGGAGGATAGAACGGAGCCTTGTGGAACACCAGCGTTCACTGACATGAACCGCGAAGCGCATCCATCCGAGAGGACACGGATTCTACGCTCATGCAGGAAGCCAGCGATCCAGGTACAGAACTGAGCGGGCAAACACAGATAAGACAGTTTCTTCGGAATGGACGAATCCGCGTAAAGAGCGCTGCCATTATCAGCATTATCTTCCATATTCATTGAGAGAAGGCAGCTGTACGGAGTTAAGTGGCAGATATATGTTTCTCGAGCGAAAAAACGTTGAATCAGACGCTTTTAGTCGGCGGTGGTACCTAGTAATGCAGCAAACAATATACTAAGCTCATGAGCAATTCTTATATTTAACAAACGTAGTTAAAATTTGGCAATACTTTTTGTACTTTTGTTGAAAAATTTTGTATAAACTTTTTTTTTAATATAACTACAGAACACAATCGTTTTGGCAAAACAACCGATTTACAACGAACTACCTACGTTAGAAAGGGAAATTATTTAATAAGACGATGACATAACATTTAATGAGTAATTTTTCACTATAAAAATAGTACAAAAGTGTATAGTTAAAAATATTACAATGGTTATGAGAGCGCGTGTGCACCATATTAAAAAGTTAAATATTTAGAATATAATTATTGTTAAAATGGTTATCTTATTTCGTTACAATATTCATAAGCTTCTTATAAACTGACTTTGTCAGTGTAAGAACTATAATATAAATATAATAACTACGTGGTAAAGTTCAATTTAAGACACCAAATTCATTAAATCATATAGATAAATTATTAAATAAACACATCAGTCAGAAGAATTTAAATGGGTCTTAAAATAACAAAACACAGTGACTACCGGTAAATAAATTTTCGTTATCAAAAACATTTTTAATTAGAAATGTGATAAAATTAACATAGCGACGTTTGGCAGTAACTATGTAGTCAATTATAATTATGTTGAATGCAATACATGCATTGCATTTAATTGTCAGACGGTGAATCTCTACAGCTGAAGAAACGTTACACTACAAGACACTCTTCAAATCCTACAGGAGTTTAAATGAACATCACATCTCACAAATAAAATTATTATATTCTATTCTCACACAGAACTCTCATCTGACTATCAATGGTAATCAACTGTGGTGACTAAAATTTTGTCTTCTGACAACACTTAATACACCCCCATAAATGCATGCTTTTACCAGTGATATTATAATAAAAAGAGGCATTTACTCTTAATTTTTAAGTTTATATCAAAAGCCTTCATGTACGAAGGTGGTTGGGTGCCTGCGAGCACGAGACATTGCTTTTGTAAATGTATGAATTTTACTCAACTTTTATGTTACATAGAACCGGAGTAAGAAATAGCTCTTGCAGTTCTTGCGGCTTCTTCTCTGTACAAAATCTTTGCCGTAGGGTTTACTAAGAATGACTTAAATATTTAAGTTAAAAAAACTTTGTGTAGAGTAAGTTTTGGATATAAACATTTAGTAAGATACTAACTGTATGAATGAGTTTTCTCCGAGGACAGATAATTCAGCCCCATATTCAAAATTAACATTGTACACAAAATTTAATACAAAATTCTAATTGTTTGACGTGAAATCACAATACAAATACCTAATAATAATATACTAGTGTGATGTTTCAAAGTTTTACATTATTCCTTTACTATGTCAATTCTAAATAATCATTTTACTTGGACGTCTACGCAGTATACAGTATTAAAGCCTTCAAAAACCTGTTTTGAAAATCTAGCACACGCTGTGAAAGAGTTCAAGATATCTTATTATTATTATTATTTTCTCGTGTCTCTAAGTTTTCCCTAAAAAGTCGGTTGGATACTACACTAAACCGAGATGAAATATACAAAATAATTTAAATACATTTAAAAACACACGCCATTTTTTGCCCTAATTTATTGAATCTGGTCGCAGGAGCGCCTTCAGTTATAAAATAAATAAAAAAAGAAAACTGTAAAACCTATTTGACCTAGATTAGATACCTAATGATTCACCAAAATTTTCAATCATGAACTTAAAACGCATAACTTAGATCGTCCAAATAATCGTTGGCATAAAGCTTACCAGCAATGAATACTCATCAAAGTGGTACGAGGTTACTTCTAAATCAAGTGTAACATAGGTCGCAGCTATAAAACTTTCAGTAACTGTTAAAATTGGTGTCTCGTTCTAGAATCATACCTTGTCTAAAGACAAATTAATAGAAGAGGAGCTGTGAATAATGTTTCGCTTGATGCAAAAGAAATCCCTTTTTGACAGTATTTACAATGTTATTTTTGGAAAGGGTTACTTTTACCAAATCAACGAGAAACGTTTCTTCTTCGAAACGTTGTTAACGGTGATCTTCCTAAGATTCTTGTCTTTTACACCTTTGCGGGGTTTGAATAGATTTACCTGGAGGCCGACTTTGATCTTCTTGGTGAGAGCGCCTTGCGGGAAGACGGCTTGCACTTGCGGGACGACGGAACTGGACACCATGCCACCTGGAACCGAGAAGACGGCAACTTAGCTTAAATGGTAGACGGCAGACTTTGATTTGAAGATCACTATTATAATAATAGTGTCCAAACAAAATCTAGTGAGTTTTGTCAACTTAAGAAGAACTGACTTTTGCTACACAAGTATTTTTTCAAAAGTCATACATTAATATGTAAATTGGTGACTGTTCCAATTGGTTGCAATAAACATTTTTTTATTTCTTTTGTCGAGTTCCTAACTTTTAAAGGTACTTCTGGGTTTCTGTTCTCGTAGCCCGGCACGAATGCATCATATAATTTCTTGGGTATTTCTAGCTTGTCTCTATATTTTCTACGATAGTAGGTAAGAAGACAAAGGTCGAAGATCCACCTAAATTCTCTTCGTCTCGTTCGGCTACGTTTTAAAGATACGGTTACAGCTTAAGCTTTACGCTTCGATCAACAGTTGGTATTGTTGATCGAAGGCAAAGCCGACAAAATATGTCCCAATAAAGAAATAGTTTTGATGTTTCTAACCTTCAGGGCCGATAGCATGAACCTCCTGCCTGATGCGGGATATGACGGCGAAGTACTGAGGGAAGTCGTGGGTGAGGATTCGCGTCACGCGTGGGGCATCCCAGCCTTTCTCGTCTTCGTTGGTTTCTGTCGAATAGTCATTGATTTATTTCACATTGTAATTTCAATTATCAGGAACATCGGGAAGTAGTCAGGTCAACACATAGATTGTCAACAGACGAGCATATATGAAAAACGTTATCAGAGTAAATGAAGTAAATGATGTGTGTGTGTTCAGATTACAGCAAATGGAAAACAGTGGTCTCTGCCCACCATATCTGGAAACGGACGTGACGTATGCATGAATTTTCATTTATTTTATCAGGCAGTGATATGGTTTACAATGGTCCGTAATAAAAGAAACGTTATTAAAAAGAGATTATCCATTTTTGTATGGACGTTAGACCAAGAGTGCTGCCCAACATTGAATCATAGTGCATAATGTTCTTTAGACTAATACTAGTATGTAACCCAAAGCGCTTCAGAATTTATCCGAGGAGTATCGAGAAAAAAATCTGTTGTATAGGTTTTACATTAACAAAAAAATAATAAACAACGTCTTATTTTTAAAATAAAAGACAGTATGTATTATAAACAATGGATTTTATTAATAGAACAACACTTAGTTATGGATAGTCATTCAATCAATCAACCATATAAAGCCATAAGATACGTTTTTAGGTACAATATAACCCCGTGGATGTTTTTTAAAATATTTTTTATCTCTCTACTCTATCCATGCTTGGGCAGCATTTGGTCCAAAATGGTTAATCTCCTTTATCTTAATTAGTAAAATCACATTAAAAAACTGCTTTTGATTAACTGATAGTGACAATATCGCTGTACCTTCAATCTCCAGGGTTTCGTGAAGTATATCTTGAACGACGTCATCAGTCGCGTCTGCATTGTGCTCCCTCCAACTGGTGCCATTGTCGGAGCGCAGTATGACTATCTCTCTTTCTTTGCCACGGAGGGACGCGTAGTGGGGTACTTCGAGTATGACGGGCCTGGATAGTAAATTATTCAATGTGACACGATCAACTATCAAAAAAACTGTTTTAAGTATTCACAGTTCGCCAAGTTGAAGCTGCTAGAGAGCTGGAATTCTAACAAAGGATACTTTATGATGCCCAAAAAACAGTCAGTTGACGTATAAGTAAGCGAATTGGTCCTTCGAACGAGGCGTGTAGAGGCACTTTTTGGGCCGGCAGTTGATGAAGACTGATGCTACGACATCTCTTGCGCTGCACCAGTTGTCCTTGCGCCTGGACTTCACTTGCACTTAAGATTAGGAGAAATGGAGTCATTTGCCGGGCTTATTATAAAAAAAATACTCACCCCAAAAACTTGGCTGAAACTGGGCCCATCTCGAGAACTCTGGAGGCTAAAGCCTCGCCTTCCATCAATGGAGGCATGTGGTTTATACGTGATGGCTTCAAGTATCTGTAAGCATAATACAAATGTGTAAATTTGACTTTAGTCACGGCTAGGAGGAGTATGCATTCCCATTCAGACGATTCAGACAATAATAAACTATAATCATAGTCTGTAAAGACTATTCTTTTAACGTTGACATGATTGTTGACCACTAAAACATAAGGATCTGCCAAGAACTTGCCTTGCCATCTCTTAATTTAAGCACCGAAAAATAAAGGTATCACTTACAAGCCAGACGTGGTAAATTATTATAACAGCAGCTAACGCTAATAACAGTTGAATCAGAATTCAATCACTTAGATAAATAATTAAATCAGAAATCAGAAACATATTGTTTCATAATAGATGCTCCTTAGAGTTGCAACCACCAAACCCACGAACTCGCATTGGACCAGCGCGGTGGGTTATGGTCCAAAATCCCTATATGCTGTTGTCCTTGAAAGTCTGTGTCTAGCAGTGGGACGTGTATAGGATGATGAAGATGTTGAAAGTTTCATACCTGCAAGTGATTCTGGTAGGTTGCTGTGCTGACAGAGGAGGTACTATGACCCTCACGCCTCCGCCGCGGCAGCCGCGCAACGCGCCGCCTCTTGCATCCACCAGGAATGACACCAGGAAACTGGGGAAATTAAATAATATAAAAACTTAAGACATAAAACCAACATTTTTTAGCGATACCTCTGGTGTTGCAAACGTCGGCTACGGTAACCGTTTGCTATTCAGTAGAGTTGTATGCCTGTATGCTGTGTGGCTGTATGCCAATTTTACCATGTAATGTATTATGCTTGTGAACATTTTCCTTATTCTGTTAAAATTGACATTGCTCTTAATATTATATACCTAATTCGTAATATTTGATTGTTTGCGTTGAAAAAAAGTCTACCTCAGGTGGGAATTTTTTTTAACGTTTCGTTATCTTCGTTATCATATACCTACTTACCTAAGTTTGCCGAGTGATTTTTTTTTAAATTACCTATTTATATTTTTTATTTTTTTAAACAAAACATGTATTTTGTAACAAGAAATTTTAAAAGTATACTTACTTTTTCCATTGCAATTTTTTCCTGTAGATCCGTGTTCAGAGAGCGTGCGTGAGAATCAGACGCATTAGTGATATTGACAATCTGGAATATATTCAGGCGTACTCGTCAACAATACATAAAAGTAATCCTTTTTTCATGAATAAAAAATATTAAAAAACTACCTATTGGTTTTTTACAAGTGAGTACTTTATTACGGCCGAACCTTTTCTTTTTTTTCCATTTACTGGGGTCATCAAACAGTTTCACAATAAGGATTACATTAGTAACACACGTATTTAGGTAAGTAATTGTGAAACCAACACCGTTAACCTCGGCTTATAAAATAGTGAGTAAAACGTGTTCCTATATATACTTACAAAGAATAATAGAAAAGAAGCTTATTTGGGAAACAAAAAAAAGTCTCACTTTATTCATTTAGTTGCTCGTTTAGAGCGTTTTTATCATTGGTCACAATCAGGACTAGCAGTCGTTACTTACTGCCACTTAGGTAGGCACTTATCTCTTATTATTATTTATTATATTATTTTCTTATTTTTAATAGATAGTGACGTCTCAATCTTATAAAGTATTGGCAGCCTTGACGGTCAATAGCCGTAGAGCCGCCGGTAGAAAATCAAATTGTAAATAATGCATCATAACAGTCTCCTACACTGCTCATCGTAATTTAATTATGATGTGTGTCATTGTGCTCATAACATAATTCCATAACTTATCTTATGTAGGCTGTAGGCCTTGCATGCGCAACACGAGATATGTCGCGGACGATTTTCTCTCTTCCTTCGATGGCGGGAACGACAAACTATCTCGGTTACAGTTGTCAAAACTCGATAAAATTATGTATGAAATAAAACTACCATACCAGAACGCACCCACTGTATTTTTAATTTCTGTGACAGACCGGCTGTCAGTGTGACTTTTGCGACGTTGCGCAGCGCGAAAAGGTTGAACTTGGAATTTGGAGATGTGAAAGGCACATAATTTTGGTTCGGCGGCCCGTAATAATTAGTAATTAAGTGTATAACAGTGTTTAAAACACTAGTTATATTTGTATCCAGGGCGGGCCAGTAGTAAATTACTGATTTGAGTGGAGTTCGACGGATCGACACTGAAACACGTGGCGTGGCGTGACGGACGCGGTTCATCACATATTTGTCTGGGTTTAAGAGCTCTTAGGGGTAGCCAAGGGTTGGTTTAGGGCCTTATCACCACCAGCGCCATCAGGGGCGCAGTCTACCACAGCGGCAGCCGGGGGCGCGGCGAGCCAACAATACCACACGGCCGAAGGATCGGCGTGCTTCACAGAACATTAGATGTAAGTTATTTTGTATTAATTATAGTTTCATAAGTAGTTAGTAGGAGGCTCAGTCGCTGACCTCTCTATAGCATACTATTATGTTGCAAGTTAGGGTTTGTACACAAAAATACCACAGATAAGCAAAAACTACTATTATGTTTATTTTGATATATCGTGTATAGACATAACACGAGAAAACGGGTCGAGAAAAATTTGTCGTGTTGCGCATGCTAAGCCTACAAGTTAATGATATTATAAACTACAGTATGTTACGTTCATAGTAATTTGCGTTTTAAATGTGTTCCGCGCTGCACACATTGACAAGTTTCACTGATAAGTAAAACAAAAGATACGAAATAGCAAGCAAATGAAAAAGATATTTATAATTTTAATTATTACACTTCAAATGTTTCTTGTGCAATAGAGTTACATACAAGACGTCCCAATTGGGACGTATTTGAGTCTTCACTTAATCACTTCGCGCGCGTTTATAACATTACTGCTTCTAGTTTTATTATAATATCATGCTGGTAATATTATCTGAATAATACTGACTTGGGTTGCGTCGGGTCTACGTTGTAGCAGTATCCCTCGGGAGCATGCGCGGTGCTGTAACGGCTGACGCTCTTCACCACCACCTCCTGCGCCGGCTGGTACGGTATACCGTTCATTGATCCTGGCAACAAACGGATTGATGAAAACAATAAAAAATTTGGTGAACAACGTATTCACTCGTTGTTTGGGTATTCCGTGGTTCTGGAGACAATTTCGGGACCACAAAAAAAAAACATTTTATTTTTGTTTAAACAAAAAGATGAAAAGCGCTGACACAGATCCCTAACTAGGCCACACATGTCAAATATAATTATTTGCAATCCACGGTAACGCCGACGCTGCACAACGTGACCGCGCCGTGTGTAAGATCGCGGGATCGATTCCCGCTGTGAATAAAAATATGTCTATTTAAGAATTGGCCTTTTAAAGAATTGGTCCTTTCAAGAATTGGTCTTTTTAAGAATTGGTCCTTTCAAGAATTGGTGTTTTTAAGAAACAGGTATTTCCAGAACTAGGTATTTAGCGAATTAGTCCTAAGAATTAGGCATTTATCGACTAAGCCATCGCCGGCTGCCGACCGGACGCCGCGGGCCCGCCATCAATGACGAGTCACTTCGATAGTTGCCTTCATCGGGTCATTAGCTTATTTAAATTTCTCTTTAATAAACTTATTCAAATAATTTTCGGTTTTTTTCGCTCCTGCGGCTGCGACTTTCATAATTAGTATTATTAATGTGCGTTTAACTCATTAATAATAGTCCTGAACCCATCCTGTTAATCTAAATGACTGTGTCGGAGTGGGTTCATGTCAGTGGTGTAACGGAGCTATGTGGATTGAACCACGATTTGTCGCGTTCAAGCCGAGCATATTATATCCGCTCGTCTACCGACGCATCGTAGCAATCCTATCCTACTACGCAAAAGTTTGTAAGTATGGATGTTTGTTACTCTTTCGAGTAAAAACTACAGAATGGATTTGGATAAAATTCGGCATATAGATAGTTTATAACCTGGATAAACACATAGGATACTTTTTATCCTGATATTCCCACGGGAACGGGAACCACGCGGGTGAAACCGCGAGAAGCCGCTAGTAAGTAATATATGTAGCAATAATTGTGTGCTAATTCAAACTCAAAATATATTTATTCAATAAACTCAATTAATAAGTACTTTCAATCGTCCAAATCTTTTTGAACCTACCTCCCGTTCAGGACGTCATCTTTAGCTGTGGCAAAGAACGGGAACGTGCAAAACATAATTGTGTAATTTAGGCTTTAATCACGGCAAGAAGTAGTATTTATTCGTGCCTGCTGGTACAGTATATTATTCATCGACCCTGGCAACGGCAAATAGTTCGATGGATTTAATAAAAAATTTGGTGTGTAGTTCTGGGGTATCGCTCGATGTAGGAGTTGCTTTTTTATCAGCTCAACAGGTAAGCATTTGCCTTTCATCTCACCTGGTGGTAAATGAGGATAAGGCCAAGGTGGAAGCGCGTTTCACCCGGAATCCTCAACCACTGAGGAGGAACTGGCTATCTTATCTCTTAACTGTCGGAACACAACATTGACATTGTTGTTAGGGCGCCAGACTCTAGATGATATGAGATGATGAACTTTAGGGGCTAGATGGTGGTAGCTAACTAGGTGGACTTAACAAAGCCCTACCATAAATAAACCAAGTACACAAAGATCCTCCCCCCCCCTTACTGGGAATAGAAAAGAATAGAATTTCCTTTTTGCTTTTCTTGAATCGAACACGGCACCCCTGGGTATAAGACCGGTGGCTTAGCCAGTAGACCAAAGAAGCGATCATTAAAGACATTGAGTTGATTCACTCAGCTTCATAGTAACATTCTTAGTAAAACATAGACCAAACTTAAAATTTTGATTTACTGAAATAGTGACTTTAAAAAGAAGACTTAACAACTTAGTTTAAAAAAATTAAGTTAGGCCAGTATTTTATTACGAATGGCGACGTATGCGCGAAGGAAATACCTTGAGATATCTCCATAATATTCTTGTGGCTCATCGCCGACTCGGTCCTCTCGTCCTTGGTCACGTCGATGGGAAGAGAGTCGTCTCCAAGCGACTTCATGTCGTCAGCAGTCAGGTAACGGTACGGCTGGTCGTTCAAGATCGTGTCTTCGCCTGGGAAAAGGGAGGATTCCTGTATTTTATACACTTGCATACACACATATTGCCCGCTTCCTGGAGGGATAGGCAAAGACCCCAACTTTCTATATACCACAATCCTGACACACATCCTTGTTGTATATTAACGCCATCTGGCGCAGACAAGGGGATTTAGCTAGGAATGCAATCTGCACAATTGTTACAATAACTCTTGTCTCATAGGTGGCGCTAGGATCGCTGTTTGCATTGTAGTTTCCGTATTTACCGTAGACCGTAGACAGCGCCAATCCATTAGCTTTTAAGGGCCTGCGCGCCTGCCACTCTCTCTCATTTTCGACGGCTGTATAGTTAACACAATAAATGTCTCAGTTACAGGTCTATTATTACCAGTCCGCGTCACAATCCTTTGCTTCACTTACTCTCATAACGTTCTTCATACATGCTCGTCGCTTTAGGGTAATCTTGACCTGACCTTTAACAAGAACTTCACCGATCTGATCTAAGTACATTCGCCGAGGTCTTCATTTTCCAACTATCACATTCACTCTGTATTTTACTGTAGTAACATTTCACAGAAAGACTGAACAGTCAAGAGACATTGTCTCTTGAGAGAAGGAAAGATTGTCAGTGCATCATAAAAATGTTGCCTTAAGTTATTTGCATTATGGAGCAAAATGATAATGGTTTCTTTAACAGTGAATTCGTAATAGATTTATTATAATTACAATTTTTAATAAGAACTAACGAAGAGACTAACAAATAAATCGGCTCATTCTTGTTGGAGGCTGTTGCATGCAAGAAGTAGAATGGTATAATGGTAACCTAACTGATTTATGGTAACTTAGGTAGCTAGATAGTACATCTTATTCTTCATTTTAGTAAGCGGTTGCAATGGTAAAATCATTGTAGTCACATACCTCCTTCTTCCTCAGAATCTGACATGAAAGTCTCCAGCATGGTCTCCGGGGCCACCACCTTGTACTTCTCCTGGGTTGCTGCGGCTATGGAGGGCTCGGAAACCTCCTTCAGAGTCTCCATGACGGTCACGTAGCCGAGTTTGGACGCAATATCCAGGGGAGTTTGGCCCATCTGTGAAATTTTGAGGTCTCTGAACTGGTTTTTAACAATGGAGAAGGTATCACTAAGACAGAAGAACGACGTGGTCTTCTAACTGACTTTGAAAAAAGAGGCTCATTCGTCTATCTGTATTTTGCTATACAAGAAACAGATGACAGGTTTGTTAGTAATCATTTCAGAAAAAATTATTGCAGTACAGACAGCGTTGTGTTTTCAAATATCATGATTTTAATTGAGCGGTTCTCAATTGCAACGTCATCGGCGCGGGAAGCGGTACTCGTCGAGCGAGCACAAGAGCCTTGCAACGCATTAAGCGGATTTTAAATGTTTTTTTTTTAATTTATATTAAGCCCTGCATATTACCCCATTCCACTTGATGTTAAGTGGAAGGGGAGTCCAGGTGCGAGGACAACTGGTACAGCGTAAGAGACGTAGCATCAGTCCACTCACACTCTGCCGGCCAACAAAGTGCCTCGTTTGAAGGTTTCAGTTTCCATTTAATAGCGCTTTACGGCCTCCTCAGTCAAAAGTAATAGAATTAACTCAAGGAGCAGAGAAATCGCGCGTAGCGTCGCAGTCGCCAGTGCTCGTAACTTAGCGGTATGAGAACGATCAATGCCGTCACGCTACTGCCATTACCTTCCAGTTTCGTCCAGTAGTGGGACGTTTATGCTGATGATGTAGAGCCACGCTGCGTTGCTCACGGTATATCGGCATGAAAAAGGCACTCGTTGCTATTGTAATTCTCCGGTAAGTGAAAGTACCGAAGGCCTATAATATCCCTCCCCTCCCTTTACAATTCCTACTTCCTCAAAGATCCTCGGCAACGCATCTGCAACTCCTCTGGTTTTGAGCGTGTCCATGGGCGGCGGTGATTCGTTCCCATCAGATCAGCCGCCAGTACTTTTGCCTCCTTTTCAAAAAAAAAAATACATTTAGTCCTAAACTGTAAGCTCACCTCGGTAGTAGCATTGGCGTCAGATTTGTGTTCCAGCAGTATCTTCACAATGTTGATGTGACCTTGCTGAGCGGCGTGATGCAGTGCTGTATATCTGTAAACATAGACTTCGTAGATCAAAAAGATATTGTAGGGAAGCGGATGGTACGTAGGATGGATGCCACATTGTAGGAAGACCAAATGGAAGATCTTCCGAGCTGGGTGGTATAACTCGGGGACCAAAGGACGACGGATGTTAGTTAGAGATGCTATATATAGCGAAGGAGACGATGAAACTTCGCTACCGCGATGCAAGCTTCCCATACTATTTTATCGTCGTAGTATAGCGACGTCGTTGGTATGCATTTGTAGCGCCATCTGTTGACACGGTTGAGAAGGTGTTTGCTTCGTGTCAAACAATCTGCGGCGTATGCGGTATGTGGCACCGCCACAGATAGATAGATAGATAGATAACCGCGCTCATGCGCTCTTAGCAACAATCGCAAATGTCAAGCTAACCTGTGCGCGATTACTACGCGGCTGGGTAACTCGAAATTGAAAGGTGTTTCGTTGCTATCATGAGATTGCAGGCGATAAAACTTGGAATGAAACTTGGGCGGTGATCATTGTCTAGTCTCTGACCCTTTGGGGATTATAGTCGTAACTATAATATACCTATGTTATGTATGTAAATATATGTATTTATGTACAAACTCACCCGTGGGAAGTTCGAGTCTTGACTGAGGCGTTGTTGTCCAACAGGAACCGCACCATGTTGGATTGGCCGTAGTGGCTGGCGATATGCAGGGGGGTATACCCACCCTTGGTGCAACTGTCCTCCTGTGAAGAACAGATGTTGAAGAGCACAGACGAATAAACACACTGCATTTTTTTATTAGATATTCTTTTGTATGTGTTGTGTTGTCTTGTAATCGCATTAAATGTTTTTTTTTATGTTGTACGATGTTGACGCTGTAAAAGAAAGGGAGAAAAGAAATGCCCTTGCTGAGTATCATGTCGGTTCTTCTCAGTACAAGGCTCCCGCCCCATATAGTTAGGATTTACGAACCGATGGCATAGCGACATTCATAAGACGTAAGTAGTTAAATATTGTAGCCTAAATTGAATAAATGATTTTGAATTTTGAATTTTTTTGAATAACCGTCTGACCCGTTTTGGTCAGGGCAGCGACCGGCGTGGTGGGTTATGGCCCGATCTTCCCATGGGCTGTTATTCATTTGGGAGGGGATTTGCTCAGGAAGTTTATAAGCTGATGATGATGATGGTGACGATGATGATGAAGATGACCGAAAGAGCAAGGGTGGCAACTTCTTGAACACTCAACAGGTAAAAAGGCTTTCAGAAGCAGTTTGGGGCTTTTGTCCACATGGATATGTCAGACCCATTGTATCTTCCTAATTACACTCTTAGACTTATGAAATATAAGTATGATTAATTGTTACAGGAATCACTGTTTAGCTATATTTACCAACTTAATTTTTTTTTAGCCAGATCTGATTTAGGTTTTGATAAAATATTCTGAATTAATCCAACGTCATCGCATTTTAAAATAATCTTAGTTAAAATTATACTAGCTAGCTAGCTTACCTTAGCCCCATTTTTGACCAGTAACTGAGCGACAGGCACCCGGTCTTCCTGGGCAGCCAGGTGCAAAGCCCTGAGGCCGTTCTTGGCCTGCTGGTCTACCTTGGCCTCTCGCTCCAGGAGAAGCGCACACATGTCTGTGTGACCCTGTTGATAAAAAAGTGACTTTAGGATATGAAATAAATCCTTATATTATTACATTATCATCTTTATCATAATTTACCTGTTTGCCACTAAGTGGTGTAAAAAACAACAAGCTCTTTGTCTTGATAAAACAAAGTTTAAGCCACATTTAAGAGTTCAGTGCATCAAAAGCTACGGTGAGCTACTGTCGCGTTAGAGCCTAATTCTTAACTAATTAGGTTTTCCTCAATGGCTGTGATTGAACATCTAGATTATCAAACTTAAGACTTTGTATTCAACAGAGGCTTGATTGCTTTGGCGTTGTCGCTGGCGTCTAATAAGAAAAGGGCATCGAAGGGTTTACTAAGATACTACACAATATGCCAGTGTTTTCTTGCTGCATGTTAAAGGTCTCTAATCCTTCTAATTATTATTAAAGCGGGCAAATGACTCCTCTTGACTTAATGCTTAGCGGAAGGGAAGTCAAGAAATACGATTGTGATGCGATTTGGCGCTACCCCATTACCAAGATACCAGAATGTCGGCGTCACCGTCACACAGTCCTTCAGGAAGATTATACGAAGGTAATTCTTTTATTTAAGCCCTACTCAAGCGGGCAGAGTGAGCGATCCGTAGGTATACCCTCCCTAAGAGTTTTGTCAATTCTTTCTAGAAGAATAAGAATAAACTTTGTTACCTATTCGCTGTTTCATTCCTATTCTGAAGCAGGGACTAAACCGCTACATACTAATTGGCTATTACAATAAATTTTATCTTATCTTATCTGCTGACAGTTGTAACAATAAAATTTGAAATATGTCGGAAATGGTAGTTTATGATTTAACGGTAATTATCCAATAGTTTTTTTATTATGATAATTTGTAAATATTTTATTTTTACAAAATAAATTTGCAATTTCTTATCTATGGATTACAAGACCCGAAACACGGGCGGCCATGATTGAGCTTCGTGTGACGTCACATTTCACAAAATATACAAAAACTATCTGTCAGGTTTCATTTCTATATTTATTGAAATGTGACGTCACAGAGCCAAATGTCACGTGACCAACCGTTTTTGCACGAAATTTGAAATTAATGAAGAAAAATAAGTTTTTTTCTATTAAATAAAGCTTTTTCGAGAAAAAATTATTGTACGGGGTATAAAATAAGCGTTTGTAATTTTTAAAATGATTTTCCGAAAACTGTCAAGTAGCCAATTGTAGGAGGTTTAGCCCTCTAACCCGCTTCATGTTCCAAACCTGTTGAGCCGCCAAATGCAGGGGCGTGAACCCAGCCTTGGACTCTGCGCAGGTGAGCGCGCCGTATTCCAGGAGTGTGGCCGCTGTCTCCATCTGGTTCTTGCGGGCCGCTATGTGGAGCGGGGTGTGGCCGTTCTTAGCCACCGCCTGTAACAACCACCGTACTGTTATTTTTTTTATTTTTTTTACGTCTTTCACCAAGAAGATCGATGTCTTATTTGTAATGCTAAATTCTCTTTCATACAAGTTCTTGCATTAATTCCTCTTGCACATTTATACAGCATACTTACACATTTATCCATCACCATTCATTCCATAACGGGGGGAGTTCCGCTTATTTTGTTCCCTAATCTGTCCTTTATTGGTTTTTTTCTTAGTTCTATGTACACGGGGTAAATGACTTGGTACTCTTACATTATTATATGTTCTATCTTACATCTTATTCTTCTACATATTTTCTTATCACTATGTTCCAATTACTGTTGGGTTATTGTCTAGTTTTATCTTGTGGAATATTTTTGTATGATCTTGTAATGATAGTAACCTGTCAGTGTACCTTTTAGAAATAAATAAATAAATACTGTACTGTTAGAATACTGTACACTATTCAGAATCGAATACAGAAGACAGAAAGATTACATACACACATACGAAATGCTTCCCGGTGGGGTAGGCAAAGACTAAAGCTTTTCAATTGCTACGATTCTGACACACCTCCTCGGCTTCACTTACTCTCATAACGTTATTCATACGAGCTCGTTGGTTTAGGGTAACCTTGACCTGACCTTTAACGAGGACGTCTGTGATCTGATCCAAGTTCGCCGTGCTCATCATCAAACTCAAACTCAATATTTATTTATTTTATTTATTCAATAAACTCAATTAATAAGTACTTTGAAACGTCCAAATCTCTTTTTACCGACCACCCATTTAGGACGTAATTTTTTAGCTGTGGCAAAGAACGGGCGCAAGAAACCACAGCGCACAGAAGCAAAGACATTTAAAATAAATATACATATATTATGTCGTTACCAGGTTCACTATCCCATCTTATAACTATACTTTCGCTTCATGCACCTTAATTACGTAATTCTTTTTTCATCCTTCCTCTCTACCAAACCAGGTGCTAAGATTAGCAAGCCTTTCTCCATTTTTGTCACGACATGTTCATTCCTTCCACATAAGTACTTTCTTATCACGCTTATTAGTTGACTACCTTAGCGTCGGCCCCCTTCTCCAGCAGCGTAATGGCGACCGCTTGCTGGTCATACTGCGCCGCCACGTGGAGAGGCGTCATACCATTCTTTCCGGCTTGGTCGGGCGGTGCGCCGTGAGCCAGTAGTAGGTTCGCTACCTGTAGAACAAGAATGGTGTTAATGGTTTTTAGAAAGAAATATATAGTATTCACGACTTGGGGATAAATATTTGACTTTGGGAATAAATATCCCCAAAGGATAAGTCAGAGACTAGGCAAGGAGGACCGCAGAAGCAGTCCTCAACCATAGTTCACGGCACACCAAATGACAGCTGCACATGTGCTCAGCGTGATATGTGGTGAGCCCATCGCCGGTCTATGCTGTTGGATGTATGTGCAGTATTTAGTCCGTTAGTTGCCTTTTACGACAGCCAAGGGAAGTCTCCGTAAAGAACTGTAATTTTGACAATTTGACATTGTAAAACTCGGCACTACTACAATACATCTTCTCTAATGTTTTACACAGAAATGAAGAGTAAAGATGTAGTGATTTTTCTATGTAGTTACAGGGCCAGCTCAGAATAACAACTAAAGCATGACTAAAGGGCCAGAAAGTGATTCACTATTCGAGCATTTCATTAGAACAATATTTTATTCAACAGGAATCTTCAAGGAACTTGCTATCTTATATCTAACTATCGAATGCTATGTACTTACATTGTTTTAATGGTAAAACACTTAAATAGAATGGTGGTAACTATTCAAGTAGACTTAATACAAGCCTTTTTTTCAACTATGTAATGAAATGCTCTACGCATACACCCAGGCCAGGGGCGACTTAGGGTTATGTGGGAATCATAGTGACTCCGTCTATGCATATTTTAATTAAAGTTCTATGGCATTATTTGTTGGTTAACTTACCTCAGCAGACTTTCCTCACTCTTTCCCGCCCAAACAGAAAAAAAGGAAAGGGGAGGCAGGCCTACCGAGGCCTACCCACTAAAAAGCCTAGTACCATCCCTAGTTCTATGCCACGGGGATGGCTCGGGACCACGAAAGACAAGCGACGACAATTAAAATAAACACACTTACTTTGAGGTTTCCATACTTGGCAGCCAAATGTAGCGCCGTGAATCCTTTCTTGGTCGTCGCCGATAGCGGAGCGTTATGCTCTATAAGGGCAGCTGCGACCTACAACAAAAGAAGACACTATATTGTAATATATGCGTTGCAAACAATAACATAGTTACATTACCGTAGTCAATTGAATACAAATGAATTATACATATGAATCAGGGTCGCATTTTATAAATCTAATACTACACACTACTTCTGCACGTCGATTCTCTTAAGCTCTATCATAAACTCGCCTCTTACTTACCCTCACGTTCCGATCAAGAGTTACCTATATGACTTTTGTGAGTCGAATTTAGAGAAGGTGGATTTCATAAGTCACTGCGAGTTCTGGATCGAGTTTTGGACAAGCCTTTACAGGATTAGACTGTTGAAAAAAAATAACAGAGACGTAAACGTGGCCATCTATCCGTGAATTAACGATTAACATTAAGAGTTAGTCCTCTCACACCATAATTCGCTGTAATACGCAGTGCGTTACACACACACCCGTATTAGGTAATACGAAACGCACTGAGAAATGTCTTACTTCGCATAGCATTTCTACCTTGCTTAGACAATTACTGTTTGTAAATACGGGTGTTACTCAGCACTCGCCCCCTTAGCGCCATGTAGCGCGACTATGTCAGCTAGCGCGATTAATGTAGCTACAGTGCCATCTATTGGTGAATGAGTGAACCAAACTTGATATTTCTCATAAAGGATTACCCTATTTACATCATGATTCTCTTGCGTCGCAGCTAAGTGCAGCGCATTGTATTCACCAATAGGTAATTTGGTTATCGCGCTTGTCGCAACAATGTGCAGCGAATTTTAGTCAGTGCTATGCTGAATCCAAAATAAATTAGTCGATTGGTGCGATTCAATAAAGTTCAGCGCCATCTATCATTGACTAAAGGAACCAATCATAAGAAACAAAAATTTGCCGACTCACATCATGATTCTGTTGCTTCGCAGCAATATGCAGTGCGTTGTAATGGTCGGCAGTCATAGCCCGTACGGTCGGGGTCACCGTCGCTTTACCACTTTGCCGCGATTTTCGTATGAAGCGCGCCGCCCGCCCGGGTGCGTGCGCGTACCAAATAGTCGACGCGGTGTGCAAGGGATTTTGACCTTTAGACTGGTAAAGCGACGAAGTCCGCCATTGTACGTCGGCGCCGTGCTGCAGCAGCAGCACACCAATGTAGACTAGCGCGATTCACGAAAGTTCAGCTCCATCTAACAATGACTAAAGGAACCAAACATAAGTTACAAAAATTTGCCCACTCACATCATGATTGTGTTGCTTCGCAGCAATATGCAGGGCGTTGTAATGATCGGCAGTCATTGCACGCACATCCGCGCCGTGCTGCAGCAGCAGAACAGCAATATCTACGTTGCCGAGCCGGGACGCGATGTGCAATGGCGTCTGGCGTTCACGAGCCTTTGCTTCCACCGCTGCGCCGTTGCGGAGTAGAATGCGGATGATGTCCGTCTGTTGAGGATGGGGCAATTACTGTGGTGATCTGAATTAGTAATAGTCATAAATACATAGTACTCTGTCAAGAAAGTACCGGGAAAAGATTAATAATACACAAAATGTTAGTTATTCATCCAAATTTATTTTATCGCCTTCAAAGTATGCTCCTTCAGAAACGATACACTTACGCCAACGAATAATCCAATCATCAAAACATTTTTAAACGCTTTTTCCGGAATTGAGTACAGTTCTCGCCGCGAATTCTCCTTTATGTCTTCCACCGAATGAAAACGGGTGCCACGAAGTGGTAATTTGAGTTTAGGAAAAAGAAAGAAGTCGGCTGGAGCCATATCTGGTGAATAAGGTGGTTGCTCGATGGTATTTGTTGAGTTTTTGGTCAAAAATTCGTTCACAATGATGGCCTTGTGCGAAGGCGCATTATCGTGGTGCAAAAATCCACGAATTTTCTTTCCAGAAATTTGGCCCTTTTCGTCGAATTTGTTCTCTTAAACGCCGCATAACGCTCAAATAATATTCTTTATTTACCGTTTGACCTTCCGGCAAGAGTTCCGAGTGCACAACACCGCGATAGTCAAAAAAATTGACTTGCTCTAGCATGTCCTCAGCGACTTTTATGCGATTGAGTTTTTGGAGAAAATTCAGGTCTTTTGGGACTAGCCGAGCGGCAACATGTTTCATACCCAAGTGATTAATTAAAATGGTACGGATCGACTCGTGAGACACAGAAATTTTAGCGGCTATCTCTCTCAAACTTAAATAAGGATTTTCAGTCACCATTTCCTTCACTTTTGCGATGTTAACTTCAGTTGAAGACGTTGATGGCCTACCAGTACGAACCAAATCTTCCATCACATCTCGACCGCTTTTGAACGCTTTGTACTACTCAATAAGCACGTGTTTTTGATAAAGTCGATTCACCGTAAGCCTTCTGTAATATTTTCAATGACCCCAAACACGAAATTCCATTGGCGACGCAAAATTTAAGACAAACTCTTTGTTCGTCGCAATACACACTAGATAAACTAACTAAAAACAGCACTGTATTTAATCTAATTAACAGATGCAACTCAAATTCCGCGCCAACACAGATAACAGTTGTGTAAATCTAACAAAAAAAAAACAGAATTTGGAATCATAAACAAATCCTCCGTTCCCGAAACTTTTTTGACAGAATGTATATTTACGACTATTATCCCCGAAGGGTAAGTCAGAGACCAGCCGGCCTAGCATGCGCAACACGAGAACTTTTCTCGACCCGTTTTCTCGTGTTTAATTCATTTATCTCTATTTTATATCCACACTTAAGACACATGGATGTGCTTAGAACTCTACATAATATGCCAAAAATAGACTTAATATTAGTTTTTGCATAAGCTGTGGTATTTTTGTCTACAAACCATAACATGACAACTTAAAATGATTTGTCGTTTCTCGTCCGCGACATATCTCTTGTTGCGCATGCTAGGCCTATAGGCAATGAGGACTGGCGGTGAGCCTACATCTGTGCAATATTTAGTTTGTTAGTCGCCTTTTACACACAAGGGAAGAGATGGGTTGTTAGTATTCTCCTAATGAGCTGCCACCCCACACAGCTCAGTGGACCTCCAAGTTAAAAAAGGACATACCTGGTTGGCTCTAGCCGCCAGGTGGAGAGGCGTCTCCCCCCTCACAGTGGGCACGTCAGGGTTGGCCTCATGCTGAAGCAGGTAGATGACGATGTTCATGCAGCCCATGAAAGCCGCTACATGCAATGGCGTCAGCCCTGACTCCGTGGTAGCTTGGATACCTGGAAGAGGTGACTGATTAGTGCGATGACTCTCAGAGATAATCGTAAGCAAGTCATTCGATATCTAGTTGCGTTTCATATATTTTTATGTCAACGTCTAGTGTTCGCGTTATTGTAAGGTCTATTTCGTTTTAGATTTATTTTAAGAATAGCTGATTTTCTTGTCGCTTTTTCAGGTTGCTCCCATTAAAAAAGTTGTTCTTTGGACTTATTACGGAACACCCTGTATAACGTAACGCTAATACAAAATCTATTTTTCACTCTATCTCATACTTACTGGCTCCATATTTCAAAAGCAGTTCCACCACCTTGATCCTGTTTTTCTTACAAGCGATATGCAGTGGGGTGAACCCGTTCAAGGCACGGGCGTTAGCGTCAGCGTTTCTGTAACAATGTACAATCTTAAAACATGGATTCCTTGCAAATCCTGCAATGTGGGGGAAAAAACACAGTTCGTTGATGCTAATAATTGTGGATTATTTACAGTGTTAAGTGTTCGGAAACGTGTATAACTGTTGGCAAACAAAACAAAACAGTGTAATATCTATTATCAAATTGTCTCAAGAAGTCCGTGTCCAAAGTCCCACAACTTTACTGTAACACAAAAGGTTCGGGGGCAATGTTCTACTTATAATTGACTTTGGCTAAACGTGTCAACCATATCAAGCCAGAAAAAGACAAAAAAGAAATGACAGCAGGAAGGTTGCTTACCTACTCGTCTAGCAGAAGCTTGGATTCTTTAATAATTGACAAAATTAACCGCCTCTTTAACCGCCTCTGTGGTCTAGTGGCTAAGCTACCGGTTTCAGACCCAGAGGTCCCGGGTTCGATTCCCAGCGGGGGGTACATCTTTGTGTGCTCGGTTTGGTTGGTGGTAGAGCTGTTAAGTCCGCCTGGCTAGCTACCACCATCTTATCTAAGTCTGTCGCCATAACAACGATGTTTATAGCATTGTTGTGTTCCGGCAGTTTGAGATAAGATAGCCAGTTCCTCAGTGGTTGAGGATTCCGGGTGAAGCGCGTTTCCACCTTCGGCCTTATCGTCACTTACCATCAGGTGAGATGAAGGCCAAGCGCTTAACCGTTGCCAATAAAAAAAAAAAAAAAAAAAAAATTAAACACTCGCAGCTTCTGCAGTGTCCAACATGACGTCATCAAAAAAAGCTTATCGGGAGTTGAGCATTGCCTGAGTCAAAGTCAATCACCGGTCCAGCAGTAGCTTGGCTACTTTAGCGTGGCTTTGGTGAGCCGCCACGTGCAATGCGATGAGATAGTCCACTGTGAAGTCATCAACATAAGTTTGTCAGTAGTTGAGTATTGACTGCGTAAAAGTCACTTACCAGGCCAGCAGTAACTTGAATTCTTTAGTATGTGCACAATGCTCTAAACGATGAGGTAGTTCACTGTGACGTCATCGAGGGGAATTTCGGAGGAGTTAAACACTGACAGCAGTAAGGTTACTTAATTGTCTAGCAGAAGCCTCGATTCATAACAATGTCCATAGTAAGCAGCAAGCAATGAAGTTGTCCACATACGTCATTAAAAGAAGTAAGACACTGGCATCCTTACAGGTCCTGAGGTCTCCAATATGATGTCATCGTCATAAGCAGACTTACATACAGGTCCTGCAGTAGCTTGGCTACTTTATCGTGTCCGCAGTAATCAGCCACATGCATGGCGATGATGTAAACTGTGTCGTCATCGAAGGGCCTTCCTAAAGAGATGAGCAATGAGTGAGTCAAAGTCTCTCACCGGTCCAGCAGTAGCTTGGCCACTTTAGCGTGGCCGCAGTGAGCAGCCACGTGCAATGCGGTGAGGTAGTCCACCGTGACGTCATCGACGGGCGCTCGTCGGGACAGCAGCACCCGGGCGGCCTCGGCGTGGTCACCTTGCGCTGCCATGTGCAGTGGTGCCAGGCCGTTCTACCGATAGAAATGGTACTACTTAGCTAACGTTATTTTTAAATTAATAAGATAACATGGTCTTAATGGAAGACTTACATTTTATAAACTAAACGTAAACTAAAATATTTTGTTAAGTAATGAACAAAATATTTTAGTTTACTTTATAATAAAACTAAATGTTACATTAAAATACTGACGGGCTTAGCAAAAAATTTTTTTTTAATACAAGATGTGTCATTCAAAAGTTATTATTGTATGTCAAAATGGAAGTAAGTGTACGTCAGTTCTACTCCCTTCATCAGTTCTACTAAAGGATCTATAGGTATAACAACTCAAGTTGTTCCTTATAAGAAAGTGCTATTCACTAACTTACGTATCCACTACTCCACTTTCGGGCGTTCTTACCTTGCTCTTGCTAGTAATAGGGGCGCCTCGGTCCAGCAACGCTTCTACCACCCTCTCATGGCCAGAGCGTGCGGCGCAGTGCAGAGGGGTCAGACCGTCCCTGGTGCGGGCTTCTACGTTGGCTCCGTTGTCGCATAACAGAGCGACCATGTTGTCTTTACCTAATCAATCATCGAACCAATAGCTTAGCATAGTTTATACACAGGACATTTTGTGCCGATCCTAAGTAAAAGAGGAGCAGTACAGAAAATAGAAGAAGTAGAAGAAACTCTTCTTCTGAAATGAAATGTTTTTTATTCTGGCAATATCATTAAATAACTATGCCAATGACTTCTGTTTAATTTGGAAATATTTTTACATTATCTTAGGCTCTCGGACAGAATAACTCAGATATTGCTGTAGAACAAATTAATGTTGATAATTCTTGCCTACTAATTTCAATTTCGATAATTAGATAAATTCTTTGGCCTATTTTGCCATGAATCTTTCCACGTTTTAATTTCTTGATCACATATATTACAACTCTCTTATGTCACATTTTGTTACTTGGTCTAGTGGTTAGCATAACAACATCATCCATGTAAACACAAAATCATTTATCATGTATAACGACAGTTCTATTTACCCCATTTGGCTGCAACGTGAAGGGGGCATATGTTGTGCTTGGCGGCACAATTGACATCAGCTCCTTTGGCCAGGAGCAACCTGGCTACAGATTCGTTGCCATAATGGGCAGCGATATGCAGCGGCGTGAAGCCAGACTTTGAAGTCACGTCCGGGTTGTGTTCATTCTACGGAAAGAAAACAAATTTTACAAGACCCGGTTTTACTCTATCATTGTTTTCTGCTCTATTCTCAAAATGTGAATACTGTTAATAGTTGGTGTATTTGTTTTGGTTTACATTATAGTCCACTTTACATTATTGTTATTGTTAAAAATATCACCATCATTGGACATTAGATGTAAGTTTACAGTTTGGTGCATAAGTTAGAGCCGCTCATATTCTTGTTATCAATGATGGCTCAACTAATTTTTTATCCAAATCATCTAATCAATTACTTTATTAACTAGTACGAAGTACGAAGAAAAAACCTTGTGTAAAAAACAAAGAAACAGTTAAAGGTATTTTAGTAAACATAGGTTACTAATTTTGTTGCAAAATAATACAATTCGGAAGTATAATATAATAGCAAGTTCTGCATATATTTATTTATTTATTTATTTATTTATTTATTTATTGGAAAACAAACAGCATTTTACAATACACTTAAACTAAACAGTTGGGCAACACATTAGCCAAAAGAGTTTTCACAAACGTTTAGACATAAGTAAGTAAGTTGAGTAAACATAATATAGTTAGGAATTACTTCAGGTATTAAATCATTTAAGATGAACAGTCGCGAGCACTAATTTCTTCGACAATCCACATTTAATTAATTTATAATTTCATTATCTCGATTACAAATTCGTGTGAACACCTATAGATAAGTACATACATAATCCTTTGTACTGCAGCCACACACGACCGAACATTACAAACATAACATTTGTATTAGGTAAGTCATATATCAGAAGGGATCGAAACCTCCTTGTGAATTTTTTCCCATTATTTCCGTATTTTCAACACCGACCTCTAGCAGTAAGTTGGCAGCTTTCACGTCATCCTTCTTGGCAGCGATGTGCAGTGCTGGCAGACGCACCCTGCCTCTTGTGTCTGCCTCCAGAAGTACAGCTACCACCTTCTCGTGGCCTTGTTGCATAGCCACTGCCAGGGGGGTGAAGCCGTCCTGTTGGAAAAAGGACTATTTTAGTTTTTGGATTTTGGAACTGTATGGTGGCGGGTCTTTTCCCTTGGGTGTCGTTAAAAGCGACTAACAGACTCAAGACAGCATCCAATAGCAAACTGCGCTCAAACAGGTGGTAAATGAACTACTTATATAATATTTAACATTATGTTTATCAGTCCTGCTTGCCCCACTGCTGGGCAAAGGCCTTAGCACCCTAAATAGAGTGGAATCCTCTTTTAATGGTTTTGAGCTGTGACTTGCCAGTTCTTCCGACATAACTCCAGCTCATCCCACAATCTTCTTCTGGCCCTGCCGCGACGTCGCCTTACGTTGCCTGGACTTCACTGAGCGGCTCCTTACGTTGCCTGGACTTCACTCAGCGGCTCCAAATTATGTAAAACTTATGCCTTAGTTAGTAATCAGGAGTTTTATGGCGGCTCTCTCTTCCATCCATCTCTTTCTTTGGGTATCGTAAAAGGCTAAAAAATAACGGATAAAAAAATGTACATACAACCAACATTATAGCGATAGGCTCACCTCCTATCACGCTTAGCACATGTGCAGTTGCTATTTGGTGAAATGTGGACTGTAGCTGTGGACTGTTTAATTGCGGTCCTCAATGCCTAGTCTCTGACTAACCCTTCGGGGATATTGATCGTGTACATGTCGTTAGTAATCATTGTTACTAACCTCAGTAGCGAGGCTCTGGTTGGCTCCATTAGCCAACAGGAACTTGACAACGCCATCATGATTCTCCTGGGCTGCCATGTAGAGTGGCGTGAAGCCATTCTGAGACTGGATGTTGACCTGGTGGGAGAAGACAGAACTCAATTGCTGTGGGGATAAGGTGCAACGTTTCTGGAAGGTACAACACGTACTTTCCTGTAAGAATAATCGTTATTATATTGTGTATGAGATAATGCAATTGATGTGTTGGTTTCCATTAATTTATGGGTCCCGATACAATTTTAAACTTAAGTCCAGGTAATTTAGAACTTAAGTAAGATCAAATTACAAAAATATGTCTAAAAACATTGTATTGAACAGACGTTCTCACTATTTGTCGAATACTTTAAAGTTAGACATATTTAAAACACTAATTTAACTTTAAATGTAGTGTTCTATTAGTTAAGCCCTTTATCCTTCTTTTAGTAAAGATTTCTTAAAACTATGTATTTGAAGTCTGATACTGAAACGTTCTCGAAACATGGTTTGGTTTGGTTGTTATTTATAAATAATCACCAGAACGTCAGTAAAATAAATGTGTGAACAGACAGACAGTCTGTCGGTAGCATTTCAGAGCTTCGATGCCAGACGATTTGTTATGATTTGTATTTCCGGGTATTTGTTCGTGGGGTCAATGACACAGTTCTTCATAATCATAATTAATGAACTATATTACTTAATTTGAATTAAAAATAATGTTGACAGACAATTTTTTTCCTTACTTTTAATGGGGATGTCGTTTATTTATCGACAGTATTTTTTCCTTATATTGTTGTTGTTGCCTTGTGCTTGTGGGTACCTAAACTACATGACTTTCGAAGTCAGATCTTATTTTTTATATAAAATAGATTGATAATACTAAAGCAACACTAGAAAAAAAAGACCTTGAGAAGTAGCTTACAATAATAAAACAGAGGTTTATCAATTCAGAAGATCTCTTTCAGATTCAGACAAATGGCGAGAACATAAATATTTCCAGATAATTTCAAAGTCATTTCATCATCATTCAAAGTCACGAAAGTGGGGAATTTTTTTTCATTATGATTACTTAGTTTCAATATGAGTATACCTTGAGTATACCTTTATGTTTGAATAGCAAAACTGTTTCTATTTCGTCAAAAATAAAGATACTTTGAATTGTAAAATCGACTGTATTTAAAATTACATCTGATACTCGTAATTATACAGGGCTGATCAATAAAGGTCAGTAGGGAGAAATAAAAACTATAAGAGATAGGGAAATCTGTTCTTAGGAACCATGACGTCGATCTTAAGATTTAATAAAAACTGTATTAATTTTTTTTTGTTAAATCATATCCGGGAGTCGAACCCGCGGTCTCAATCTCTGTAAACAATGTTTATAAATACTGCAAGTTTATTCGTTATTATTATTGATGGTATGAATAACAAGATCATAAGGAACACATTTTTAATGGAATCCAGTTTAAACAATTTAAAAAAAATCCCAAAAATGAGATATATTTATAAGGTGAATGTTTTAAATGGTAACCATTTTCCTTCCTGAATGCAATACTTATAGCGTTTCGTATTTTTGTTGAATGCATCTACTGTTGTTAAGTTTTAATCAAATCTAAAATCGACGTCATGGTGCTTAAGAACAGATTTCCCTATCTCTTATAGTTTTTGATTTCTCCATACTGACCCATTAGTATTGATCACCCTGTATAGCGATTGATAAAATAACTTATATCTTGACTTTGATGTCTTTTGATCATCTCGTATCTCAAGCTGATTTACCGTAGCCATTTCTTAAGTAACTAATGGATCATTAAAGCAATTAAATTAGTGGAAGAGCGTTAGTTACACTCACGAATATTAAATCACTCAACGATTGATTGCCCATCTCTCTGATTTATTGGTTTTATCTCGAACCCGTAGGGATTTGATTCCCAGAGAGTACTTAATATACTTTTTTAGGGTTCCTTAGCGAAATGGCAAAATACGGAACCCTTATAGATTCGTCATGTCTGTCTGTCCGTCCGTATGTCACAGCCACTTTTTTCCGAAACTATAAGAACTATACTGTTGAAACTTGGTAAGTAGATGTATTCTGTGAACCGCATTAAGATTTTCACACAAAAATATAAAAAAAACAATAACTTTTGGGGGTTCCCCATACGTAGAACTGAAACTCAATTTTTTTTTTTACATCTAACCCATCCTTGTGGGGTATCTATGGATAGGTGTTCAAAAATTATATTGAGGTTTCTAATATCATTTTTTTTAAACTAAATTTTTTTTGAGTTTCAGTTCTAAGTATGGGAAACCCCCAAAATTTATTGTTTCATTTTTCTATTTTTGTGTGAAAATCTTAATGCGGTTCATAGAATACATCTACTTAACAAGTTTCAACAGTATAGTTTCGGAAAAAAGTGGCTGTGACATACGGACGTACAGACAGACAGAGATGACGAATCCATAGGGGTACCGTTTTTTACCATTTGGCTACGGAACCCTAAAAAAGACTTACTACTAATTATTATATTATTAACAATATATTTTAATTTTCAACCTCAAGCCAGGATCGGCTTAAGGTTGTTTTGAGTTTGGCAAATGAACCGAAATGGAGATCATCCAAGTCACTAGATCCATTAAGCAATTTACACATCCTCAGAATAGGAGAATTTGCACCTAAAAGTGACTTGCGAAATGGAGTGGTGTGATGGGGCGCGAGGGATTTTTGAAGGCACGCGAATCTTTTGAAGTAAGGAGGGCAGTAAATTTTAAGATTGCAAAGAAGAATGACCATTTTACTATGGGAGTTAGGCTAGTTTTTTAGCTAGCTAGCGTAACACAGCGCTTTAATGAAATAAATAGTAATCAATAGCAGCAATGCTCTGAATTATGAAGAAAAAATTACATTACCATATCATGCGGGAGTTTGAAGCTATCTTCATTTTTAGCTTACAACTTTTTAGGTATTTTAAGGTTATGACAACTGTTATGACTCAGTTCAGCATTTATTTATCAATTGACTCTTAACGCGGCGTTCTATAGAAAATCTTTTTTAACAGTAATCATTATAACTTAAGATAACACTTTTGGTATGTGATGTGAATAATTAAGACGCAATAGATATCGAAGTCATTCTCCTTTCACACAAACAGATCTAACAAATTTCTTCGGTTTTCTAGTGAGTTAATAATAGCGTAGTCTTCTTTCATAGGAACGAATTTTCTGTAGGCTAAGTTTGACACAAACTTTTTTGTTGTCGAGAGTGTGTCGCGTAATGCGGCTTCCATACGACGCTACTATACTCTGCTATGCTTCGCACGAGGCTCTTTGTATAAAAGGATCTTAACGTGATTTGGTATTTCGCAAAACGAATCTTAACATTTTATAACATTTATCAAAGTTTAGGACCACGAACGGCAAGCACCGAGCTAGTGTCTTTTACCTGCGCTCCGTTCTGGACCAGCAGTTTGACGACTGCCTCCTGCCCTGCCAGAGATGCGATGTGCAGGGCAGTGTTGCCCTTCTTGGTGGCAGCGTCGATGGCAGCTCCTCGGTCTAGAAGCTCGCGAACTACCTCCACATGGCCATCTTTTGAGGCCAGGTGGATAGCGTTTAAGCCGTTCTGGAACAATACCAAAATGAAAAATAAAATACATAACAAATACCACTCAGGTTTATCACCAGTCAATGAGTCAGTCAGAGGCCAGGCAATGAGGACCGCAAGAATAGTCCTCTGCCAAAGTCCACTTATTACCAAATAGCGACTGCACACATGTGGAGCACATGGTCAGCGTGACAGATGGTGAGCCAATCGCAGCTCTATGCTATTGTATGTATGTGCAGTCTTTAGTTCGTTAGTAGCCTTTTACGACACCCAAGGGAAGAGAGGGAGTGGTAGTATTCTTTCACCGCCACGCGACACGGTTAAGAACGTTGCTCTAGGATTTTTTTAATATCTTAGAATTACACATGTGCTCAACATGATAGGTGGTGAGCCCTTCACCCATCGCCGGTATATGCTGTTGGCTGTATAAGCAGACTTTAGTCCTTCAGTCGTCTTTTACAACACCCAAGAGAATAGATGGGTTGCTAGTATTATTTTAAATAATGAGCTACTACCACACAGCTAAGGCAAAGAAAAAGGCGAGGTATTCCGAGTAGGGTTACCAGGCCTAGTAATAAATAATCCTGTCTGCCAAGTCTAAAAATCCTGATTTTGAAAAAAAAATCCTGCCATGTGTATAAAATAAAAATCATAGTACTTAATAACATTTTTACCAATAAAATACATCTGAAAAAGTAGGAGTCTTTTAGTATTTTTAATTGTTCAATATAATTTTTGTTCCTAGCAACCGCATTCAAAAAGTCGGCTTTTCCAGCAATTTCACTTTAAATTGTTCGCACATTACGTGGTTATTTATAGTTGTATTGCGTAAGCAATATGGCTCTTACTGACTCCACTGAAAGTCTATTTCTTTCGTTGCTCCATTGAGAAGTCATGAGAGAAAAGACTCGCTCCACATTTGCATTGTGAGGCAAAATACTAAAGAAATACTGACTAATCTTCAGAAGTTTTGGAACTCATGAGCTGTCGTTATTTGTATTAAAAAATACACCCTTGCTTTTCAGCAAGCTCTTCATAAAAATCGCTCTTGTTTGTGGTTAGAAAATTCTTTAGCAGACAGAACTCTTCAAATAGTTTTGTGTCATCATAGGAATTCCTGGAGGAGGAGCGGGAGGACGTGTATGTAAAGTCCGATCTGACGTGAAATCCGGGCGGAGTCCGGTCTAATACATAAAAATCCGGTCAAGACCGGCTTTGTCCGGTCAGATGGTAACCCTAATTCCGAGCGCTTCTCTCTTGCTCTCTCGACGTTACGACGGTAAGGGACGGGTGTAACAGCGAAGCGGCGCGTTTTATAGGTTGTTTGCCTATACGTACTTAAAGAAAAAAAGTGAAATAAAAACATGTGTTTTTTGCATTCACTCGATGGCGCAGGAGGCGCTCGATGGCGCAGCGGCTAGCGCGTTCGTCTTGCGATCTTGCCCGTTAAGCAACTTTCGCAATGTCGGGTCGCCTGATGGGTGACCAATTAAAAACACCTCGAGCTCCTCCGTGCTTCGGAAGGCACTTTAAGCCGTTGGTCCCGGTTGTTGTCGTAAGATGGCAGTCGTTAAAACTCACCAACCCGCATTGGGCCAGCGTGGTGGGTTATGGCCCAATATCCCCACGTGCTATTGTCCACGTGGGAGGCCTGTGCCCAGCAGTGGGACGTTTATAAGCGGATAATGATGATGATGACTAGATAATGAAAGGTTTCTTCTATTGGTATAAAAAGTAAGTCATTTTATCACATTGAGATAAATTAACATTATAACTCAATGTTTTAATCTATGTAGGTATTATCTGACTTACAGAGAGCTCTTTAAATGTTGAACGCTATCTTTGAAATTTTTTTTCTATCGAGTGACGTATTACCAATCATGTTTCTGTCTATAGGAGTCATTAGATTACCTTTATGTTCAACTATATTATATATGAATTTTAGAACAGTATGTTTTAATTTGGTGGCATTACAATTAATCAAAATTGTTAGAAACGGGAAAAGAGCGCCTTAAAAGCCTCATTATTCGTGTTTTCTTTATGAGGTCAAGTTGTAGGTCAAGATGTGACCACATAAATTCCCTACGTCACATTGCGTGTATCGTGAAACATTCGGTTCGGGTATTTCTTCCAACGAATGACCTTCGAAGTTTTAGCTACAATATGGTTAGTTAGAAGGCTTCGCATGCTGCGGGGCATATTTTTATTATATAAACTAACGAGGCTTTTTAAATATGTTCGTGCTAAAATTGGGTCCGGCCGTAATGGTCCCAGTCCGGTTTGCCCCGGGCGGTATGCACCCACATTGAAAACGTTGTTATTGCACCCAGCAGCGTTGCCCCCGTAGTTTCTAATTTTGTCATGATATTTTGGGGGTTTTTTGGGGTTAAAGTTACTCGCGTCTGTAGGATTACCCTTGAGGCCCTAGATGTAACCCCTGGGTGGTGCTAAATGAGTGACACTGACTGAGTGGTAGAGCCACGCTGCGTTGCAGCACGCATTGGGCTGGCTTGCCCGGCGTAATACTACCCTCTCACGAAATAACGGCACTTGGTGCTGTTGTGTTTCGTCCGGCCAGTGAGGGTTCCGGAGGCCCATCCCCCCCCCCCCTCCCTCCTCACAATTCCTATTTCTTCCTTGACCCTATTCCTCCCTTAAAGGCCGGCAACGCGCCTGCGATTCCTCTGGTTTTGCGGGTGCCTATGGGCGGCGGTGATTACTCTCCATCAAGTGACCCGCCTGCTCGTTTGCCTCCTTCTACTATAAAAAAAAGATATTGTTTTGGACAAGACTCTACAGCAAATACTGTTGAAAACAAAGTGTTTTTGAATTGAACTCATATTTATTTTGTACTGTGAGTACATTATCACCGTTTTAGAATTAGTAAAAATAGTTTTTGAGTATATTCTTTAAGTAAGTACAACATAACACGCGGCGTTTATCACTGCTATTATTTAATACCTACCTAACCTACTGAAAATCAAAAACTTTAAGCAGAAACGAACAGAAGGAATCCCTTATAAAGAAGAATGGGCAAAACGTCCCACCCCCTTGTAACACTTACATCTATGCATCAAATTATAAGTACCTTGAAAAGTGAAGCATTTTATTGTATGACAGCAAATCTGTCAGGTATTGGAGAAAAAGTTATTGAGAAGAAGATAATTAAAATAATAAATGATAATAGATAGATATGATAGATAATACTTTTATTGTAACATAATAACACAAACATTAATAACGATAATATAAAATTGAAGTCAAAATTTTTTTCTTGTGTTTAACTATAAGTACACCCACATTTTTAATTTTTTTTTTATTTATCCTTTTTTTTCTTTTTTTTTCATTCATTCATTCGCTCGTTCATATTTGCTGTCCTTACAACAAAATACACTATTTATTTCGAAACGAGAACATGTGGGAACTTACAAGGGGTGGGACGGGACGGCTTTGATACAAAAACGCCCATTCTTCTTTAATTATTGGCTACAAGCAGCTACATCATGTGAAGTTAAGTAAGTAATCTGTTTTCATTATACCCTTTTTATTATTCTGTGTGTGTATAATTGTTTTTGTGTGTCTTGTATTATGTTGAAGTACATGCAAAGGTACTACGTAAATAATTTATGATAGTTTTCAGCGTCTTTAGAATAGAATAGAATAGAATTTTTATATGCTTAATACCACGTACATAGTATTATACCTTATAATTGTAGGCATGCAAATATTTTATAAGATTAATATTAACAATAATAAAATCATCAGCATAATGGACTTGGCACATTAACAATGTCATTATTTTAAATTATAGTATATGTCATTAAGGATTGTTTAATTATTTATATCAATAGCATGGAAATTTATAATAGTTATAGAACATGGAACAAACATAGAGTTAATAATGTCAAATTTATATCAATATAATAATTCTGTACAAATATTCAATAATACAATGTCAAGATTCCTTAAAGTCTAAGTATTCTTTGACTGAATAACGATAATGACTTTATTTGTATTATTATATAAAAAGTGGTTCACATTATAAGAATAAACAACAAGAATGTTACATACATACATAGATCCATAACTATTATCCCCAAAGGGTTAGTCAGAGACTAGGCAATGAGGACCGCAGAAGTAGTCCACTTTTCACCAAATAGCGACTGCACAATTGCACATGTGCTCAGCGTGACTGGTGGTGAGCCCATCGCCGCTCTATGCTGTTAGATTTTTGTGCAGACTTTAGTCCGTTAGTCGTCTTTTAAGAGAGGGGTTGGTAGCCGCTACACACACGGATCTATAGCAGAATGATAGAAGTTATATTATATGAAATAAGATAAAATAATTTATCCTACTAATATTATAAACGCGAAAGTTTGTAAGTATGGATGTATGTTTGTTACTCTTTCACGTAAAAACTGCTGAATGGATTTGGATGAAATTCGGCATACAGATAGTTTATAACCTGGATTAACACATAGGATACTTTTTATCCCGATATTCCCACGGGAACGGGAACTACGCGGGTGGAACCGCGAGCGGCTGCTAGTCATACATCACACATGATTGGTGATTATAGTCGATAATAAAAATAAACACTAAAAGTTATGTGACTATTAATATATATTTGTCTATTTATTTTTATAATATAGGTACCTAGGTATCCGTATTGTATGTTTATTTTTTTATTTTTTTTAAATATTATATATATATTTTTTTAAGTATTTGAATTCTGTTTTTATTTTTTATTTTTATCTCGTATTTGCTTGTTCCGGTGCACTACCTGTCGCTCTTTTTCTGTTGTCCTATACCTCAAAGGTTGTCTGGAAGAGATCGCTTTAAGCGATAAGACCGCCTTTGCCTACATTAGCTTTTTTTAAAATGCTTACTCTTTGTGTATGTTTTCTTTATTTTTGTGTGTGCAATAAAGCGTTGTGTCTATTTATCTATCTATCTAAAAGCCACTAAATATTATGGATCAACTCGCGTTTAATTTGATGACCTCCGTGGTCAAGTTAAACGTTACCGGTTACCACCGTGGTTCAGGCGTCGCCGTCTAAGAGATACCTGGTTCAATTCCCCGGAGAGTCAATTTAAAAATTGCTCTTTGGACAGAAAAAGAATTAGAGCTAGAGTTTTATAAAAGTTCGACAGGTATTGAAAATCGCAGAACATGCACAGAGGTGATTCGGGTGCCCCCTGAGAGGTTCTAGCTTTGGGCTTCCGCTAGACACTAAGTATCGAGCGAAAGCTATTTTTTGAAACTTTTTCTTCTTATTCAGAACCTCGCCAACTGATACAATTTAAATACTACTCAACTCTACCGAAACGCAACATCACGGGCCCAAGCGACCATAATGATAGCCGGCCTCCGATAGGAGATAGCACATAAGGAAGAAATGACATAATATCGTTAACTTATGTCAATCCCAAACATTAATCGTTCCATTCTACAAATTTTATGACACTTGTCTAAGCTCTCAGGGTGCTGACACTGCGAGCGACATCAGTACGTCGATGCCAAACTTTATAACTGCAATGACCCGAAGACAGAAACACAATAGCACATTCTTGGCAACACTGCGTCATACCAAAATATTGCCAAACAAAGACGGTTGCAGATACAAGGGTAATGGCTTGAAAATCCAAGTCAAACTTTTGGCAAGCATCCAACTGTTCCAATAAATTTTTTGGTGTGCAGAAATGCTGAGTAAATAGCCCTCGGCAGGGTCGTGGGTCATGTGTAATTCTATTGTTGGTAGCAACGGTTGACACGAAAAAGGTCAAGTCTTCTTGATATGTATTTAAAACAATCGTAAATGTATTCTGCCGCCAACATGGCTTGTGTCCACTAAGAATAAATCGGGTGGATTGGCTTTTCTAATGATCAATTATGATTATAGAAACAAAATATCTATGGCACTATTTATTATTCGTTTTTGTCTCTTCGTTCCAAAATTTACCTACGTACTCCGATGCTCCCAACTCTGGCTTTTTCCAAACTTATTATCAAATTTAGATATTCTTATTAGAGATACTCTAGTTAAAATTCTTAATTGTTCCATGAGCGACCGCGGATGGCTTCAGGCTTCCCTTCCTGTACGCTTCGGGGGCCTAGGTATTAGAAATTTAAGCAGTGTGGCCCTGCCAGCGTTTTTGTCTTCTGCTCATAGCACGCACAATCTCTACCGGAAGATTATCAACCCATCCCTGGGTTCCGTAGAGTTGTCGTGTGTGGCAGATGCCAAAAACGCTTGGATATCCACCTGTCCAAATTCAGACCTCCCTTTGTTACCACAGTCGCAGAGGCAATGGGACGAGCCACTTTGCAAACAAGTTCATGAGGAGCTCCTATCCACTTCTGCTGATTCGGCAGAACTCGCTCGTCTCACTGCCGTCTCCGAGAGAGAGTCAGGCCACTGGCTCCAGGCATTACCATCTGCCAACGTCGGTACCTTGTTGGACGGGCCGTCCCTCACTCTAGCGGTCTGCCTCCGTCTTGGCGCCAGGGTAGTCCACCCTCATTGCTGTGTGTGTGGGGAGGCTGTTGACGAGCTTGGCCACCACGGCCTTTCTTGCGCTCGCAGTGCTGGTCGTATGTTACGGCACTCCTCACTCAACAGCATCATTCGCAGTGCTTCTGCCACCGTTGGTGTACCGGCTGTTTTAGAGCCAACTGGTATCTCTCGCAGCGATGGCAAAAGGCCTGACGGTATGACCATTGGACCTTGGAAGCTTGGCAGGTCGTTGGTGTGGGATGCGACCTGTGCAGACACCGTGGCTCCCTCACATGTACGCGCCACCTCGCTTCATGTCGGGGCTGCTGCGGTAAGTGCTGAAAGTCGCAAACGGAACAAGTACGCGATCCTAGGCCGCAACTACATATTTGTTCCGTTTGCAGTGGAGACACCGGGTCCATGGGGGCAGGAGGCCAAGCAGCTCGTTAAAGAGTTAAGTCGTCGCCTTATTGAGGCCTCCGGTGGCAAGAAGGCTGGCAGCTACCTCTGCCAGCGTATCAGCCTCGCAATCCAAAGAGGTAACGTTGCCAGCATTCTTGGTACCGCACCCATGAGCCCACAGTTGGAGGACATCTTTTATTTATAGGTTTTTTTTTTTCTTTTTTTTTACCGTTGTTTAGTTTAGGTGGAATTTTATTTATTTATGTAAGTAATTAAGTTTTTTTTTATTATTATTAAGTTATGTTGTTATTTCCAAATAAATTTAGTTGTAAATTAAAAAAAAAAAAAAAAAAAATCAAAAATACTAACTAAGTATAAAAAATTGGGATTATTAAGATTTTTAAAGAAAAAAATCGACAATAAGACGCATTCAGTCATATGACATTAAACGGAAATCAGAAGCCGTAACGTCACGCCGTGCCAAATGTCATTTTATTGTTGTGACATTTCTATAGAACAAGCCTCGAACAAAACGGATGTATGGCACGGCGTGACGTCATTTACTCAATATGGCGGTCTTAAGCGTTTTTGCGGTAAATTTAAATCGGAATATAAAAACGCAAAATATATATTGTAAATGATCAATTTTAAATACAAGGTATCGTTTTAATATGATTGTAAAATTTAGTCAACTAGCCTAAAGGAAAATTTTAGAGCTTCTGTGTGTGACCTTGACCAAACCATTAATGGTTACATAAACGGGGTTTATGCTTGGTTTACGCATTTCTTTTTCCCTTGCTAACTTCCAAGTTCAACATTTTACAAACCAATGAGCCAATTAATGAAACTTTGGATGCTAAAGGAAAAAACAATAATCTAAATCTGATAACTATCAGAAAACATTTGTATAAACGTTTTTTTAGCTGAGTTTATACGATTTTAATATTTATTTAGATAGTAAAGGCTGGTCTCCTGCGACACTGTTTTGTGTTTTCTAATACCTAACATAAAACAAAATATGTCAAAATTTGTACGTAGGCCACGCCCATATTTGTTAGATGTTTGATGTTAGGTGTTAGGAAACACAAAACAGTGTCGCCTTTAAGTGGACAACTAATTAGTGGACTTTAAATTGCGATAACTAAGCCTGATATAAACTTTGTTATAAATATTGTCTGATAACTATTGATATTATGTCTATATTTTCTTTTAGCATGCAAAATTTAATTAAAAAGGCGCATTGGTTTGTAAAATTTTAAAATTGGATGTTTGTATGAGGTACCGAATTGCGTAAGACCTGTGCCTCAAATATTTAAAATACATTTTACCTGATTCCAGGACCACCGGATTTCAGACCGACCGCTTTATCACTAAGCCACCGAGGCCAGTTTCACGTTAACTATCACACTTTATACAGCGCGTTAGTTAAACCGAGGTACATATTAAGGGAAGACATTAGGTAGTCGACTCCCGATATGATTCATTAAAAAAAATCCTAATTTTTTTGCATAATTATTCTATTATATATAACAAGCGGACACTCGCGGTTTCACCCGCGTGGTTCCCGTTCCCGTGAAAATATCGAGATAAAAAGTATCCTATGTGTTAATCCAGGTTATAAACTATCTGTATGCCGAATTTCATCCAAATCCATTCAGTAGTTTTTACGTGAAAGAGTAACAAACATCCATCCTTACGTTCCCGCGGGAATATCGTTATGAAAAGTATCCTATGTGTTATTCCAGGTTATAAACTATCTGAATGCCAAATTTCATCCAAATTCATTCAGTAGTTTTTACGTGAAAGAGTAACAAATATCCATACATACAAACTTTCGCAATTATAATATTAGTAGGATGTTAGCGTATACAATAAGCGCGGAAAAAAGATCAAATATGATCAAGTGTAAAGGAAAAACGGATCACACCAACCACGACAGCTACTTATTCAATACCATACGCGTAAATGAGTCGAAAGCACTAGGGTGTCCAAACATTACGGAAAATTTTAAGAAATTTGAACATCGATTTTCTGAATTATTTTATATGCTTCGAGTAGATTTTTTTTATTTGTTTATGTTTACCCAGGCATAAACTACCATAGGATTAAATATGTCCCTCGTGTTAACTAACACGCTGTATAATCTACACCTTTCAACACTATTCGTGAACTTAATTAACTCGAAAAAAAAAACTGTTACTACAAAAACATGACCAATGGTTTTATTTGCGAAATTTCTTCGCTAACTGCCGTGTCGTCGACCTTTGGAAAATGGAATCCATTACTCCGGCAAAAGAGTTGATTTTCGTGTGCAATCGGTGCCTAAAGCCAGTTTTCCGGATATGATACGAAAGCACGCTATAAAGTCACGGAATGAAAATAAGCAACAAAATAATAAAGCTAGGCAAATTATACTCATTGAGGTATTATGACTAGAGACGATCTTTAGCATAATGATTTGCAGCCGCAAGGCACACAATCGCTTGGATCACTCACAACAATACAACAAATACAAGCACTGAGGCCACGCCAGGCCTGGCGCACTCCGCGCTGTAGGCATAAAGCTACAAGTAGCCGATCGGACGAACGCCCGCAAACACCCTGCAGTCGTTAGAAGAGAGTACACGGTAGAAGAAGAGGCAACTTCTAGGTGAATTTAACTGTGGGTATGGGAGCGGTGTACGACGTGAATTGCACTTTATTGCGTCTTAGCAAGAGTCGCTATTTATTTAAATGACTTAGCGGAGTGAATCTTCTGTACTTGTACTATTATGTATTCTATGTTGAGGCAACGAATATTATACACTACCGTACTGAGGCGTATGCAGCCCATAGCCGCATCTCAGTGCGCTAACACTTGCTTCGCGGTGCCATCTCTAGTTATAATACCTTAATGATTTTTATACTCGTAATGCATGCAAGCTTTTTACAGAGTCGGCAACGAGTGAGCGATATCTCTGTTCCCCTAGACAATTGGCAATCGCTCCCTGTCTATTCGTTAGTGTTTGTCAATATCAAATTGGCAGACAAGTTTACAGATACTTGGCGAATACTAACTAGTCGATCGTTACCACAGAATAATCAACATTTAAATAAAAACCGCAATTGCCACAAATTTAGAGTATCTACCTCTTTTCATTTATGTCACCCTGGTACTTTTAGCACAGAATAAGTAATAGTACTACCGTACTTTTAGTTCAAAATAACTGTCATGATTCAATTTATTATTGACATAGTAAGTTGCAGCACCTACTCCTACTCGTTTATTTCTTTTTTCCTGATAGTTAAGGGTAAGTAAGATCGCTAAGGCGTTTATCTACCTCTTTTTATTTATGTATCCCTGGTACTTTTAGATCAATAGGACTGTCATGGTTCAATTTAATAATGACGTAATAAGTTGCTTAAGCACCTAGTCCTAGTTTCTATCGACATCAATATTACGAATCTTTTAAGTTTCTCTCTATTTTTACCGTTGGTGCGCTTCGAGGAATAACAATTTATTTTAATGACCTATTCTGAAGCGCACCCAACGGGCGCGCTTGGAGAAATAGTTTAGGTGCGCTTGGTCTGGTGCGCTTCGAGGAATACCCCGGTCACTTCAGAACAGCTTTACTTATTTGGCTAATTCCTTTTTGTTGTGTTTGTAATTGTCAGGACAAGGGTACAAGTACAAGGTTTACAGGTACAGGTACAAGGTTTACAGGTACAGGCACAAGAGAAAATTTTGGAAATCTAGCTAGCTAGGGAAAACCAGTATTACCTTTGATGGGGCACAATTTTACAATAAGTTACCTTTTTATATCAAAAATGTAGACTCTTTAAACAGTTTTATGTCTCAATTACATAATTATATTATACAAAACTAATACGATTTATAAATTATTGTATAATAAAATGCGGTGACTGTATATTTAGTTTAAGAACTATGATAATACATTATTATGTTCTCATGTAAGTGGATTTCTGTAATCTTTTTATAAGAATAAATTCTTTAAACCTTAAATCCCTCATGGTATATAGGGTGTTCATTCGGATGAAGTCACCGGTGGGCAGCTAGTGTTACATAGACACTAGACTGCTATAGCAGTTACAACAATAAAACTTTTATTATGTCTGGAATAGTGTCCGCCAATGTGTAAGTTGTAATATAACCTTATTATATTTTACAAATATTCATAAGATACGGAACGCTCATATCAGGGCCCTGATTCTGTATTGCAATCTATAGATTCCACACCTAAACCTTACCGCGCACAAACGTCAAACGCATACGTTTTTGGGAAGATATCTTAACTTTTTAAAGAATTGACGTGGTTTTGAAACAAGGAATCGTTACAGAATAAGGGCCCAGAGGGAGCATGAAAGAGGAAAGAGACTGTCTTTGTATGGACATGTAATGAGGGATGAATGGCCATCTGGCGAAGCGAGTCATAATAGGCTTTACGCATTTCGGTTTCCCATACAAACTTCCTAGCCGAAATTTTTAGAAACCACTAAGCCAATTTTAATGAAACTTTGCAAACTAAAGTAAAATACAGTGATCTAAATAGTTTGTAGAAAACATTTAAAAAAAAACGTTTATTTAAGTGAGTTATTGCGATTTTAAACTCAGCTAAATAAACGTTTTGAAAAATGTTTTCCACCAACTATTTTGATACCTGTGTTTTACTTTCGCATGCAAAGTTTCATCAAAATTAGCTTAATGGTTTTTAAAAATTTTGACTTGGAACTTTGTATGGGAAACCGAAATGCGTAAACCCTCTTAAGCATGACTGTGTATGGATACAAGGGGAGAGGTAGGCCGAGAAAAAGATGGATGGACTGCGTGAAAGATGATATGGTGAAGAAAGGAGTGACCTTAGAACTGACGGCTAATGGGGAAGAATGGAAGAGGAAGACATACTGCGCCGACACCAATTAGGGATAAAGGCAAGGAAATGATGGCAAGCGTTCATAGCACTTGTCTAGGCCTTCTGGTGTTGCAAGTAGGGTAGCCACCTTTTTTTAGGACGAAAAAATATTTTTTATTTTTTAGAACAAAAATAAAGTACCTACATATCATAAAAAAGAGTATTTATTTATTTGTCCTTATAAACTATTTTTTTGTTGTTCATTGCGACATTTAAAAAATATTTCTCTTTATTGAAGATACTAGCGGCCGCTCGCGGTTTCACCAGCGTGGTTCCCGTTCCCATAAGAATATCGGGATAAAAAGTACCCTATGTGTTAATCCAGGTTATAAACTATCTGTATGCCAAATTTCATCTAAATCCATTTAGTAGTTTTTACGTGAAAGAGTAACAAACATCCATCCATACTTACAAACTTTCGCGATCATAATATTAGTAGGATTTACAGCCTCTTTGCAATCAAAATTGTGTGGCTGTGGATACCAGTTAATTAAGTCTCATAAGTACTTAGTCATAACCAGTAACGAGCCAGTAACAATCAGTTTTACGTAAATAGAGTATTTTAGCGTACTTTATTGGTGTCGTAGATTATAAAGTAGGCCTGCATAAAAAAAGGACAATACTCTATTTTAGAGGACTGGTGGCAGCCCTAGTTGCAAGCGTCCATCAAAACGCTTCGATAAAATTACTATCGGTTCGAAAAACTTTTAATTGGCTTCAATATGATTGGCCCTACTATCACCTTACTAATATAATTATTAATCTTACTATGCAAATTACTATACGAAATTTTGCTTAGTAAGATTAGAGTACGAATTGCGTATGTGACAAACTGAGTAAATCTGAACGTTGATGTCGAACTGCGTATGTGACGAATTGCGTTTGTGACGTACAGCGTGTAATCCCTCTAAAGCTCGTATTCTAAAACCAGAAGCACAGTTAGAAAGGGATGGTGCTATTCATCGCATATATCGCTATACTTTTCTAGCTGTATTCAAGCATAGATGTGATTTTGAGATTAGTTTACGAATACGAGCCTTATGAGTTTGTGGTAAGGACCCAGATAACCGAACCAATGAAACTTTACTAATTGACCAATAGGCAGTAAAGTATACTTGATATTCGAGAGCTTTAATTACTCGAAGTTACTAAAAACTTTGACGAAGTATTCATTCATTCATTGTTTATTGTCACAACAGTAATTGTTGACAAAGTTTTCGATCAGTTTATCTTATCATGAAGTTCGACTTCTATTGAATAAATTAATTATTTTATATTAATAAAACATGAACTATCTTGAATCTTCTTCAAAGGAAAGTTGGTTGGATTGCTGATATAGAGATTAGTTTTGTTGTTATCTAGTCAAATTTGTGGCAGAATCCTACCGCCAAGTTAGTAAAACCTTTTAAGATGAATATACCCAATGAATAAATGATTTCAAGTGAAAACAATGGACTTCGCTCCGCTCCAGAATAAATAAATGAACGAAAAATTGAATGAATGATAAACATATGATTGAACGAAAGTATGGATACTCACAGCATTGCTAACGTTGATGTCGACGCCTTGATCGAGGAGGCTGATGATCTTCTCGATCTGTCCTGCGCGCGCGGCACGCAGGAAGGCGGTGCTGGCGTCCGCCTGTAACAAAAACAGTACCATATTAATAAAGTTAGCGGTCGGTAACGTGTAGAAAGAGAATAAACACAAAATTAACATACTTACAACAGGTAACAAAAAGAAAGCAACAATGAAATGTGATGTCAACAACAAGAAATGTGATGTCAACAACAAGAAACGTCGATACGATACGGCGACTTCTCATCATGTATACCACCACATTAGTGATATTACATAAAGTTTAAAATCGCAATAGCACAGCTAGATTATAGCTTTTTTATGTTTTGTACATACTTTGAGTATCAATATTAGTTAATACTACATACTATTTAGATCTTTCTATTTTTGAAGAAAACGAAACTAGTTTTAGCGTTATTAACGTAACTAATCAAATATATACGAATATACGAATCACTCTATTTTACTTTAGCAGGCAAAGTTTCATTAAAGTAGGCTTATTGGTTTTTAAAAATGGATACTTACTTTGAAGTTTGTATGAGAAACCGAAACGCATAAACCTCCCTCTTTAAGGCTTTTTAGTAATATCGTGGTTATACAGCATAAAGTCTTATCTTTTCTTAAAAATTGTAAGGTTCTTCTTCGTCGGTAGTGGGACAGCTGCCTTACACTCAATTTAGGCCCTCCACTTTCAACGCACCCAACCCATACGCAACCTAGAGTGCGATTCTGTAAAAGTACGATCCAAAACTCGATTCTGAATCCGCAGCGAGTTGTCAAACCCGCATTCTCTAAATTCGACTCTAAGTGTACATAAACGTCACAAAAGTCACTCTTGATCTGAACATGAGGGTCGAAGTGAGAGGCGAGTGGACGATCAAGCTTCAGAAAATGCACCAACGGGGGTTGATAAACAAAGACTGCCAATTACAAGAAGTGGGGTGTAATGAACTAAACACTTTTAATGAAACACTCGTAACGAGTGCTACAGTTGGAGTAGCTCTCGATGGGGCACTTTTGAAGCGCTTTGGGGGTAGATGGAAATTGGATTTTTCCTTTTTACAATTCTTAACCTTGTCACGTAGCGTTGAAAGAATACTACCACCCTCTCTTTTTTGGATGTCGTAAAAGGCGACTAACGGACTTAAGACTGCACATACTTCCAACAGCGTATAGCGGCGATAGGCTCACCACCTGTAACGCTGAGCACATGTGTAGTCGCTATTTGGTGAAAAGTGGACTATTGGTGGGGGACTGCTTTTGCTGTACTTATTGCCTAGTCTCTGACTAACCCTTCAGGAATAATATCCGTTATTATATGTATGTATGTATATAATATATGTATGTAATCCATTGATTACATACATATATTATACTAGCGACCCGCCCCGGCTTCGCACAGGTTACTCCCCGTACCTGTACCTATAACCTTCCTCGGTAAATGAGCTATCTAACACTGAAAGAATTTTTAAAATCGGACCAGTAGTTCCTGAGATTAGCGCGTTCAAGTAAACAAACTCTTCAGCTTTATAATATTAATATAGATACCCCACATACAAAATCTCTTGTACAACACCACAATGTCACTCATGAAAATGTAAAAAAGTTTGATAATCCTTACAACAACCTTTTTTTCTGTCTAGTCTACTTGCACAGTCACCCAATTTCTGTGGCACGTGACAACAATTTATAACTAGGGCTAGGGTAGCGATTTGACGAACTGACGACAAATAGGTATAAATAAAATAGGGGCTTCAAGTTAGGGGTGCATTATTTAGATGGAGTTTCGACTTCATTTCGTATACGGTTCCGATGCGAAGCGGTTGATATTCCAAACAAAGTGAAAACGAATTGCAGTTTTTTATGCTAATAAATTGCCAATCGCACTTACAACGAATTGTTGGTACATGGTCATTTAACGATAGTGGCGCATTGGTAATAAAAAAATGATACATGTTGACTAAAAACAGAAGCATCAAGCACTGACAAATTTCGACGGTTGAAAGCCAGTCCTCGGTAGCCAAGTGGTTAAGGCAGCCGCCCGGAATGCGGAAGGTGCGTGGTTCGATTCCCGCCAGAGGTTGTCATCTTTTTTCAGTGTTTAAAATTTTGCATAAGTATATTTAAGCGTTAATAAAACGCTAAAATATAAAAGATTAAAATAATAAATAAATAAATTAATAATAGAAAAATAAAAAAAAAAATAAAATAATAAAAAAATAAGAGACTAGGCAATGAGGACAGCAAAAGCAAGAAGTCCACTTTTCCCCAAATAGCGACTGCACTAGTGCTCAGCGTAACAGGTAGTGAGCCCATCGCCGCTCTAAGTTGTTGAATGTATGCGCAGTCTTTAGTCTGTTAGTCGCCTTTTACGACACCCAAGGGAAGAGAGGGAGTGGCAGTATTCTTTCACCGCTACGCGACACGGTTTTATACGATAAATAATGTTTAAAATCGCATAAAAGTTGAATAAACGTTATTTTTTTCATATGATTTCTTATTCCTATATTCTTCCTTTTAGCACGCAAACTTTCATTTAAATTGGTATTAAAGCACTGGCGGTTTTCAATCAGATGTATAAGACCTACCTTCGCAATAAAACTGGAATATAATAAATTTCATTTCTTCGTGAATCTTTCTAATTAGTGTGTTTGTTTATAATTGCGAAAGCACTTGCATTCAAATTAATGGCCACAAAGCAATGCATTCGTCGCACAATTATTCCACACCCTCTCCACCCCATTTGAGAGGGTTTGCCCCCCAACACGTGTGTCAAGGGGGGTCGGCGTGAATGCAGTGGGTTGATAAAAAAACCTTATTCTATGTGGAAAAATATCTATTTGGCCAAAATTGTGCCCTGACTTGTTATAAGAATATGCTTAAAAACGCAATTTACATTTTAAAAATGTACCTACTTCAGGGGAGACTCAATTTAGTTTAACATCTAAAAGCGTATTTCAGGGGAAGATTTTTATTGATCTACAATGGAACAACGCGTTATTCATTCATTATCTGAATTGCGTATAGCTTACGACCGAAATTACAAGAGGTACGCCCCAACTAGCAAAATAAGTACTTAAAACGATCTCAAGACTACTTTTATTGTCACTTATAAGAAACTTGTATCATGCTACAAAGCTGGGTTTGGGCGCAGTTATAGGAGCGTTTATTTCTATAACTATCTTATAATCATCTTTGAAAATGTTACTAAACCCTATAATATACTTGACGAAGCGCAATAGCTTCTATAATGATATGAGACTACACAATTACAAGCACAAACGCTCTTGTTAGTATCTGACATAAGTATCTTACTGAAGCAATATTGTTTTTAATGCACTAGTAATGTACTTAGTTATTAGTAATAAGTATATTTTTTTAGAAGTTATCTTTTTTGTTCCTTCGGCTGGTCGTTCCGGTTGTTTTGTGGTAAATACTTAATATATAGTAAAACAAACAATATAATAATAAAACAATAATTACTAATAATATATTGTCAATATAGTGTATGAACTCGTGGGGAAGTCATTTTTACTGTAAATGTGTACCGTAACTTAGTTATTTTCACAATCCCCTCCGAAAAATAGCACATTAGTATATTGTTGTAAATAAAATATTTCATAAATTCTTATGAATATTCGCCATGTTTTGAAATTGCTCTTCATTAAGTACTTTATAGTATCATTGTAAGTAAATTAGTTCTTGTAGCAGTTTCAGTCCAGATAACTCGCCTCCATTTAAAAACAAATTAGGGTTCCCTTGAAATATGCCTGCTAATGCTAAATTTACTTTTTTTGGGATTTAGTTAACAAGATGGTTGTATTTCTTGATGTCGAATGTTTTTTGACCAAATATTCACTGATTTTACTGACAAATATGAGATGGCCTTGGACTAATACACATTTTGTGTTATCCGATAGCTGCAATGGGTGTGGATGTCCAGTTTATTTAAACAATATGTATAGACCTACTCATTTCATTTGTAGTCAAGAAAACATAATAGTTTTATTGCATCAAATCTTTTTTTGGTGCCCGACTTGCTCCCAGTACAGCATATATGACCATTACATCGAAGATCTGGATCTGGATCCAAGATTGTAATATGCAACGTTTCTTTGTTGGTATGTAATAAAGTACGAGCATCTTTAGGTAAAACATTACTTAAACTTTTGTTCAAAATAGTAGATAGTTCGTTGAGGGCTAGGTGTGGTATATTAAATTTTATAGCCCAGCTTTGCATATATTTAAGCAACTCATATTTTTTTTCATAGTCAGTGGTTTCTTCGATATGTAAATCGTATTCTTCTTCCCAATTTTCATCTTCTTCACTTTCTTAGTGGTGGGCTAGGGGTGAAAAAATATTTTTGGTCGCAGAACCCTCATTTACTTCACCTGCGTTCGCACTTGACGCGCTTGATTTACTTCCTGATCCTGTTGATTTTATTCCTGAAGAACCTGGCTTATACCTTTTTGTCACTTTTCTCCTGTAACCACCACTCCTTTTCAATCGTTTCCAATCGCTTAAATTCATGTTCAACTTATTTCCTCAAGACGAAGGGGAACAACTGAATCTCAACAAAATGGCTGACGTTTACTAATAAAGTTATTGATCTAGTAGCTTATAAGCTTTTTTGATCAAATAGCGCTCTTATTAAGTACTATTAGATTTAAAAGAGTCTCGAGCAAAACTATACGGGCGCAAACTTATAGTGATCTCAGCTAACTATATTATTATATCTTGTTTTCTCACAAAATGCTACTATAGGATCAAAATGTTATTCTAGATTATTTAGTTTTACAGTAAACAATTATAGGAGACTTATTCCTAAAAGTGTCCTAAAAGAAAATCTTGCAGCTAACTATATGACTAAGTTACAAAGACAAATCCTCTTGAGAATATCTACGTTTCTGAAATGCTATTACTAGTAAAAGTGTCCTATAGATATTTTGTAGGTCAGTCTTGTAGCGAACTATAAGACCGAGATATAAAAACGAATGCACTTAAATATGTTAAGGCTTGGCAAATGCTATTATAAGTTAAACAGTCTTCCGCAATGTCTTTATAAGAACGTTATTAGTAGTGACAGACTTATAATCTTTCGTTATAGGATTAATTTGCTAGTTGGAGTAGTTTAAAAATGTTATAGGATGACTCAAAAATTACTTATCATAAAATAGTATGGGAGGTCGAAATTTTTTAGTCCTTTTTGCACATAGGTTTCATGGGGAAAGTTGTTAAGGGTGATGCTGTTTGATGCATGTGCAGTCTTTAGTCCTCTAGTGGCATTTTACGACACCTATGGGAAGAGAGGGGGTACAATTATCAAAAAAGACTTTTTTTTCAAAGAAATTCTGACTTTCACAAAATACACCATTAAATACTCTAAGTATATGTATATAAATAAAATCAAATTGCAACGAATGTATGTTCGCGCATCACTCCAGGAGGACTGCACCTACTCTAACTCGTTGTTGTATTTTTGTTTGACAGGACAAGGTAGGTAAGGTATAAAAGAAGAAGTTCATATAAGAGAAGAGAAAATTTTAGGAAATTCGTAACGCGACACTGAGTGTTCAAGCGGACGTAGTCACGGGCGGGTCGCTAGTTACTAATAAAACATTGAAAAGACCGCTTTTTGGTAAGTATATATTTATTTAGACACAAAAACAGTTCACAAACAATATCAGATGAATAATTAAAATTACCTAAACTTATAAAACAAACGTTTGCTTGAAACCTATTAAAATTGTACACAATATTCACATAAAATGTACTGTGTCAACCTTATTCAGTAATTCAGTAGCATCCTACACCGATATTAACCAGCTTAAAATAGTATTACTTCACTTAAAATCAGTTAACCGTAGTGGCGAAAGAATACTACCACCCCCTTTCTTCCCTTGGGTGTCGTAAAAGGCAACTAACGGACTAAAGTCTGCACATACATTTAACAGCATAGAGCGGCGATGGGTTCACCACTTGTCACGCTGAACATATGTGCAGTTGCTATTTAATGAAAAGTGGACTATGGTAGAGGACTGCTTTTGCTGTTCTCATTTCCTAGTCTCTGACTAACCCTATTTGTATGTATATATGTATGTCAAATAAGGACGACTTAGAACTTCCCTATCTCTTTGAAACTATGTTAAAAACGCACCCTTACTTGACCTATTGGAATTACTCAGTCTGTTATATAACTATACAAGCGGCCGCTCGCGGTTTCACCAGCGTGGTGCCTGTTCCCGTGGGAATATCGAAATAAAGAGTATCCTATGTGTTAATCCAGGTTATAAACTATCTGTATGCCGAATTTCATCCAAATCCATTCAGTAGTTTTTACTTGAAAGAGTAACAAACATCCATCCATACGTTCCCGTGGGAATATCGCGATAAAAAGTATCCTATGTGTTATTCCAGGTTATAAACTATCTGAATGCCAAATTTCATCCAAATTCATTCAGTAGTTTTTACGTGAAAGAGTAACAAATATCCATACATACAAACTTTCGCGTTTATAATATTAGTAGGATATGGTAAGTGCAAGCAAGAAGGGTCAGCTATCGTTAACGGACCCTTTCGTTTGTCATAGACTTACAAATGTCAACACATGACCTTCATTACGAAAAATCTTTTTTTTTTGGATTTTAATTAATTTCATTCCCAGCCCATTAGAAATACTTGCAAGTAAATAATAATAGTTTATGTATACCAATCAAAATCAAAATCAAAATCATTTACTCAACATAAACCTTTACTTTACAGACGTCAAAAACAAAACTAACAGTTAACTAACGTGTAGTTAAATCTTAAAAGCTAATCTTACTACCAAATCCACCTACCTACCTAATCTACCACCAGTTCGGATTTTAGGAGAGCCTTCATATGAGAAGAAACTGGCAAGAAACTCAGTAGGCTTTTCTTTTTTCTCCCTCTAACATATATTTATAACCTACCTATATAACCATACAAAGCTTATGTTCATCATCGCTGGACACTGCTGCACAAAGGCCTCCACCAAGGATCTCCAGCACGTCCGGTCTTGTGCTGCTCGGATGTAGAAAGCTTGTTAAAGATAGAATATTGATTGAACGGGATTAAACTTAACAAGCAAACAATGAAATTACGTCTTTAGCAAATTTTTAATTGGTAATTTAAGAATTTTATTGACGAAAAAAAGAACGACTACGGGACCTCTGGGTCTTAGACCTGTGGTCTAAACCAGAAGACTACAGAGGCGGTACAAGTAGAACTTATACCCTCGTACATACACTTCACGACTATTGTCCCCGAAGGGTTACTCAGAGAGGCAATGAGGACAGCAAAAATAGTCCTCTACCATAGTCCACTTTTCACCAAATAGCGACTGCATGTGAGCCCATCGTCGTTCTATGCTGTTGAAAGTATGTGCAGTCTTTAGTCCGTTAGTCGCGTTTTACGACACCCAAGGGAAGAGAGTGGGTGGTCGTATTCTTTCACCGCTACGAAACACGTTTATAAAAGTAATACAAATAAAATTATATAGGTTGGACGGTTACCCTTGATGGTTTATTTTGAAACGTGATCTTTTACATAGGTAATCACTGCATAATGACCAAAGCCACCGGTAAACCTCGGCGGCTTTAAAGCTTAACGGTGTCAAGTGACCACCTTAGTATAAAGTGTTGTTCACACGACGTGTAACTCGTTATTTAATATAGAGACAGATGGCTTTAGAAAATTGTTAGTTAATCGAAACCTTTTATTTATAACCAGCGGCCCGCCCGCGCCATCGTCCACGCTTGCTTAGAAAGACCGTCATAGTTCAGCCATTTAAAACTTTATATCTATAAAATATAAACAAAAACTATCCTCAGTTAACGCTCTATATTTTAGTGAAAACCGCATAAAAATCCATTGCGTGGTTTAGGAGAATAGTGCGGTGCCACAGACACAGGAAAACGGCGACTTTAGACTTTATAATATGTAATGATAGTGCCGAATTGGATAAACAAATTGCTCTACTAGTGTGTCAATCGGATTTTAGTTTTTCTTGGGAGATTCACGTGATAACCACTAACAATGGTATACTTATTTCTCTCAAAAAACAGTATTTATTTTTTTATTTTCATTTATTGAATAAGATTCACTAACAACATATCCTTACACATCCTACTAATATTATAAACGCGAAAGTTTGTAAGTATGTATGGATATTTGTTACTCTTTCACGTAAAAAATACTGAATGAATTTGGATGAAATTCGACGTTCAGATAGCTTATAACCTGGATTAACACATAGGATACTTTTTATCCAGATATTCCCACGGTATGGATAGATGTTTGTTACACTTTCACGTAAAAACTACTGAATGGATTTGGAATAAATTCGGCATACAGATAGCTTATAACCTGGATTAACACATAGGATAATTTTTATCTCGATATTCCCACGGGAACGGGAACCACGCGGATGAAACCGCGAGCGGCCGCTTGTTTAGATATAAAGATTTAAAACTGACTAGGCCAAAAAACATGTCTTTACAGGTGAATACAGCATTATGTTTTTCTTATTTACTAGTTAGATTAACTTAATTAAAAGTAAAATTAGATAAAACAGATGACTTATAAAACAACTTGATTCCTAATCAATTTTGCCACACACAACCGCTTAAACCCGCGATCAGAAAGATGAAAGATGTCGATATTGCTAGTATCCATTTCGTTGTAAGTACGCATGCTCCAGTATTGGAGCGCAACGACCAAGATTGGTTTTACAACACAGTAAGAAATTGTTACTGTTTTTACCGAGCGCAAATAATTATAAATAATTTGTTTTTTGAATTTCAATAGATACATACTTACATAATCACGACTATTATCCCCGAAGGGTTAGTCAGAGAGTAGGCAATGAGGACCGCATAAAGCAGTCCTCTGTCATAGTCTACTTTTCACCAAATAGCGACTGCACATGTACTCAGCGTGACAGGTGGTGGTGGTCTGTTAGTCGCCTTTTACGACACCCAAGGGAAGAGAAGGGCTGGTAGTAATCTTTTACTTTTACTATTTTTTTTAAATTCTATTTTGTTATCAATAGATACAATAATTTTCTCACAGGAGGAAAAATAGGATTCAATATTAGGAACGAATTTCAATTATTCAGTCCAGGAGATCTTTCCCGTGTACATAAGGACACCTTAAGTGGGTCACGGCCTTTGCCCAGGATCGAACCGAGACGAGACGCCCGGGAACGGATGAGCTCAAGGTCTCGGCGAAAACGGTTTAGATGTTATACAAACAGGTTTTAGATGTTATACCATCTTATCTCATATTAAGTATTATAATATTGTACTGTAAAAATAAATTTTATTTTATGACTGATCAATAAACCATTTTGGTTTTTGTTATATTTTTAAAACTTTAAATTTGACATCTTTGCGGGGATTACTTTCCATCAGGTGACCCGCTTGCTCGTTTGCCTCCTTTAGCTATAAAAAAAATATTTAAAGATTTTTGAAAAATCATCTGCTTGAGCCGTGAATCGAACCGGTGAAATGTGAAAACAAATCCTGTATTTTATGATACCAACCGAAAGAGTAATTCTTAAGGCTCAATTTCTTTTAAGGGAACATAGTATCTTAAATTAAAAAAGACCGAAAAAAATAATGTTTTAATTGAAAAAAAAAATACACTATAGAAAATAGCTGGAAAAGGAGCTCGATGGCGCAGCGGCTAGCGCGTTTGGCTTGCGATCTTGCTCGCTAAGCCACTTTCGCAATGGCAGGTCGCTGGATGGGTGACCAAATTAAAAACATCTCGAGCTCCTCCGTGCTTCGGAAGGCACGTTAAGCCGTTGGTCTCGGTTGTTGTCGTAAGATGACAGTCGTTAAAAACCCACCAACCCGCATTGGGCCAGCGTGGTGGGTTATGGCCCAATATCCCCACGTGCTATTGTCCACGTGGGAGGCCTGTGCCCAGTAGTGAGACGTTAATAGGCTGATGATGATGATGATGATGATGATGAAAGAAAATAGTTCACTTAACTTATGAATTGCTCAAAATGAGACCTATTTTCACGTATGCACATACATAGTCTTGGTTTTTCTTTTATTTAAGTTATTAGTTTTTTAAAAGAAATTGATCCTTAAGAATAACTCTTCGGTTGGTGTCATAAAATACAGAATGTTTTTTTTCACATTTCACCGGTTTGATTCCCGGCTCAAGCAGGTGATTTTTCAAAAATCTTTAAATGCAGTTTTAATTTTTTTGAGAATAAAAGAATGTTTCCTTTCAGTAAAATTTGCCTTCATCAATATTAAGGGTGCTTTTCCTCCAACCACGATCTTTTTTTACCACCCGATACAAACAATTTGTGCTAAATACTGGAAAATAAATAGTTCAAGAAAAATAAAAATGTTAAAAATAAGTAAACTTCACAAGTGAACTAAACCGAAGAGCATTTCTGAAGAATGCTATGAGAGTAAATAACAAAAAAAGTGTGATAGTCTCGTAGCAAATGACCAATCGATATTGATCCTTATATCCCTAGTGATAAAGTTCAAAATTTACTAAGAAATTTGACATTTACTGGTAGGTTGATCTGCTAGCGTCTGTACAGTCGGGGAAGTTCCCGGTCAAGCACTTTTCGGCGATATTCGCCTGCAATGGAAGAGAAAACAAAGTAAACCAATTCACTTAAATTCTCACATAATAAGATAAAAAAAGTTAGCACAATAATAATTAAAATTTAAATTGCATGGAATTCCATAGCTGCAAGAGAATTATTCATAATATGTTGGGTATTCTAATATCTAGCCTCGAACAAGAGAATTAACATGAACGAGACGAGCATGACAAATTCTCCAAAGGACTTAGACAAGTGGCATGAAGAATAGAATTTTACATTACACACATTAGATTTACGAACTATTATCTCCTAAGAGTTAGTCAGAGAGAAGGCAATGTAGACCGCAGAAGCAGTATACTGCCATAGTCCAAGTTTCACCAAATAACAACTGCACACATGCTCAGCGTGATATGTGGTGAGCCGCTCCTCATCGCCGCTCTATCTGTTATATGTATACATCTAACAGCATAGAGCGGCGATGGAATAGAAATAAAGATGAGACTAAAGACTACATAGTCTTTAGTCCATTAGTCCCCTTTTTGGTTGGTACTACCAACCTCTCTCTTACCTTGGGTGTCGAATACTCAATACTACCAACTTGGTAGTATTGAGAGTCGCTGTACCACACGGCATTTCACATTAAATATTTGACAAAACACCATTATTTGATAAAACAACATCACAAACGTGACACTAAACTTTTCCGCCGAGAAGTTCTACAAGCTCTTTGTACTTATACTTTTCTTTTGTGGGCCTGCTACAACGAATGTCATCTAGAAATAGCAGCACCAGTGCACTTGTTTTCCTTTGCTATACTGTGTATTTCAAAAATGACAAAACTTTTCCTTACTTATAAAAACGGTACATCTTTTGAGCGCCACGGTCTTCTATAAAAGACGAATATTTATCTTAGCCTCCGCGCCGCGAATTTAAAAGAAGACAATATTCGTCTTCTACAGAAGGCCGTGGCGCTCAAAAGCTTTTAGGAGATTGTTTATTTAACGCTATTCGTGGACAGAATTAAATAAGAAAAGCAAATTGATCAATATTTTTCTTTAAATTTGATTGATTGCGACAAAGAAAAGAATACTACCACCCCCTCTCTTTCCTTTGGTGTCGTAAAAGGCGGCTAACGGACTAAAGCTGCACATACATCCAACATCATAGAGCGGCGATGGGCTCACCACCTGTCACGCTGAGCACATGTGCATGTATGTATACGAAGAAGGTTTGTATTAATACATACATATTATCACGACTATTATCCCCGAAGGGTTAGTCAGAGACTAGGCAATGAGGACCGCAAAAGCAGTCTTCTGCCATAGTCCACTTTTCACATGTGCTGTCTGTACTTTCCTTTTGAGGGCCTGCTACAACGAATGTCATACCAAAATAGCAACGCCCTTGTACTTGTTTGTCTTTACTTTGCTGTTTCTTTCAACTGTTTGTGTGTACGAGTATAAGATGTACTTCCATTACTAAAAAAAGAATTTTAATGAGAGAGTTTTTTTCCGTTCTCTTGCTTGCATTGAAAATGTGGACGTGAAAGCCAAATACACTCTTGTCGCCTAAATGCAAGGTTTGTTTTTCTACAATGACAAGATATTGAAGTGATATTGCATTGGTAAAGATGCCTGTATATGTACACCTACTTGTAATCATTATGAACAGTGAACGAAATAGATAGAATAAGAATGCCTAAAATTGGTGAAGTAAGAAGGTACGGCCGTAACTAAGGGCCAGGAGCACACACGATACTTTTAGCAGCGGCGATCGAAGATTTAGACGCTTTTTAGAAGCTGAATGCAGCGACTGATCGCTAAAACTTGCGATTCTGATACTGCAATCGAACGCAGAGAATCGCCAAAACGCGATGCCAGACGCGAAATCGCCGTTCGCCGATGCTAAAAGTATCGTGTGTGCGGTGCTCTAAAAGTTAAACATTGTTTTGTCAGTAAATCATACAAACGTCATATTGAATTTGAGCAAAAGAGACAAAGCTATGTGTGACTAAATAACGCTTGAATACTTAGATAAACTATCTTAAATAAGTTGTTAATTAAAAGCGTCAAATATATTTGTTAAATCTCGTAACGCCGGAAGTTGTATTTAGTGCGTAGTCTTAGTTAAGTATGACTTCTTTGTGTTTATATTTATCTTTAACAATCTTTGACAAACATACTTGACGCCTGTTGCATATCTATTTAGTTAATTTGTATACTATACTATACAAATAACCGTTTTGCGTTTATTTTAAGTATTTAGCCAATAACATGGCTAGCTCAGCGGCTTCTATTGAGCTGCAACATACTGACATGCCAATTCAGACTTTGGAATATGTTCCAAATAATTTAAATTAGCTTATAAGACAATAGAGGACACCTCTAGCAAATTATTGGAATTAAATTATAAGACAAAAGAGGAACTCTCTTGCAAATTATTTGTAAATAAAAAATGGCAATGCTCATATGGCTCTTTTTATAATTCGTTTTTATCTTTTTGTGCCCAAATTCACCTATGAGCTCCGGTGTTCTCAACTTTGGAAATACGATTCTCTACTAAAAAATTTGGACAAACTAATTCAAAATGTTTTAATAAAAATTTTGAATTGCCCTCTTACCGACAGGTCCTGGGATCAGGCTTCTCTTCCGATCCGTTTCGGCGGCCTAGGTATTCGCAAAATTTCGGAAGTGTCATTACCGACGTTCCTGTCCTCTACCCACAGTACGCACAGCCTCTACAGTAGTATCATTAGCCCTTCGTTGGGTTCCGTAGAGGTATCGTACTTGGCTGAGGCCAGGAACGCCTGGTCTTTGACATGTCCGAACAGTCTACCCAAGGCACCTCACTCTCAGCGACAGTGGGACGAGTTGCTATGCCAAAAACAGCATGACCACCTGCTTGCTTCGAGCAACAACGAAGCTGATCGCGCTCGTCTTCTTGCTGTGGCTGAGAAGGAGTCAGGATGTTGGCTGCAGGCATTACCATCGGCAAGCATCGGTACTCTCCTGAGTAACCAAATGTTAACAGCTGTTGTTGGCCTGCGCTTGGGCGCCCGCGTCAACCAACCGCATTGCTGCAGCTGCGGCCAGCCCGTTGACGAGTTCGGCCATCACGGGCTGTCCTGCTCCCGAAGTGCCGGTCGTCTGTCGCGCCACGCCTCGTTAAATGACATCATCCGTCGGGCCCTTGCCACCGCAGACGTACCGGCAATCTTAGAGCCAAACGGTATGTTTCGGAGCGATGGCATGAGACCCGACGGAATGTCTCTAATTCCATGGAAATTAAGGAGGTCGCTAGTGTGGGACGCAACTTGTGTAGACACTCTGGCTCCCTCCCACATCCGTGCGACCTCCTGCGAGGCGGGCGCGGCAGCAGCCGCAGCCGAAAGTCTCAAGCGGCGCAAATACGAAGCTCTTGGCGAGAGCTATGTGTTTGTGCCGTTTGGGGTGGAAACGCTGGGGCCATGGGGGCCAGAAGCACGGCGTTTCGTTAAAGACCTATCGAAACGCCTTGTCGAAGCCTCCGGCGACCGGAGGGCTGGCAGCTACTTTTGCCAACGAGTTAGCTTAGCCATTCAAAAGGGCAACGCTGTCAGCCATTTGGAGACTTTGCCGCGCGGCAGCGGTTCTCTTAGAGATATTTTTTATTTATAAGGTATTCATAGGTTTTTAGTTTTTAAGTTATTTTGTTTATAGGTTTTTTTTTCTTTCTGTTTTCTACTTTATATGGTCGATTAACACGAAACTTACCATATCAATAATGTAATAAGATTAAGTAAATAAAATGAAAATAAATCAATGTAAAAATAGCTATATAAAAAGCCCTGGTCAATCATTAAAAGAATCTATAAACATTGTTCACCAGAACATTCAAGGAATGATGGGCAAAGATTTGGAGATTGAATTGTTCATGAACTGTAATAATATCGATATTCTTTGCATTACCGAGCACTGGCTTAGAGACCATCAGTTCATGTTCAATTTTAAGAATCATTTGGTAGGAAGTTCGTTCAGTCGAGGAAATGCAATACATGGTGGCTCCTTAATTATTGTTAGTCAAAAGTTTAAATTAAAGGAACGCAAAGACATAGTGAGCCTCTCGGTTGAACAAACAATAGAAATAGCTTGTGTGGAGTTGGAGCAGTTTGTTGTGATAAGTATATACAGACCTCCTTCAGCATTATATGATTTTTTTGAAAAAGTTATGGATAAGACATTGCGTAAAGTCCGCAATGTAGGTAAAACAATAATTGTTTGCGGTGACTTTAATATAAATTTGCTAGAAAACTCCACATTGTCAACTAAAATTAAAAACTTATTTCTACCATACAATTTGAATCATTTATTTTTGGAGCCGACAAGAATAACTGCCACTTCGGCCACCTGTATTGATAACATATATACAAATGTAAAACCACTGGCTAAGCAAATTATTAATAACCTGGACTCTGATCATTGTGGCCAAATGGTCAGTTTTCCACACCAGCGTAAGCAAGTGATGAAAAAGAATATCACTGTTGTGCCAAAAACTGCAGGTCGGCTGGAGCGCTTTAAAAGCAATCTAGATACAAAATTAAATTATTTAGAATACAATGACAACCCTGATGTCTTTTATAATGATTTTTTAATATGTACGAGGGGTGATCCAAAAGTAATGATAATCAATAATAAACACAATGAATATAATAAAAAAATAAATTCATTTCTCAACATAGTCTCCTAGCAAGTCTATATACATTAGTCCATCTCTTTTCTAAACCTCAAAATCCCTTAGAAAAAAAATCTTTATCTTGACTCTCAAAAAAGTCCTCAACCGCGGCCATCACGCCTATCATCGTCAAATTTCTTGCCTCGGAGGTATTCCTTGAGTCGTGGAAAGAGATAGAAGTCACTGGGGGCTAGATTTGGTGAATAGGGGGGGTGTTCCACCAGCTCAAAGCCCGCTTCCTGAATGGCAGACATGGCAATTGCAGCTTTGTGAACCAGTGCGTTGTCTTGATGGAACAGCACTCCAGCTCGCAGTTTGCCTCGCCTTTTCTCCTTAATAGCCTCCCGCAATCTTCTTATTTGTTCTGATAGTAGGAGCCTGTAATAGTGGCTCCCTTTTCCAAGTAGTCCACCATGATTATTCCTTCAGCATCCCAAAAAACAGACGCCATAACCTTCCCTGCTGAGCTTGACACTTTGAATTTCTTCGGCGTCGGTTCATCGGATCGTTTTCATGTCATCGATTGTTGTTTTGTTTCAGGATCAAAATGGTGAATCCAGGTCTCGTCCATGGTCACAAAAAAGTATCCATGTCTGCCTGGAACTTTTCGAGATTTGCTCTTGACATGTCGACTCGTTTCTTCTTTTGCTCGTCGTTTAACATTTCCGGTACCCAACGCGCGGAGACCTTTCTCATATGCAATTCGTTCGCAAGGATTCTTTGAATGCTGCCATATGAGATCCCTGTGACCTCAGCTACATGCCTGATAGTCACTCTTTGATCTTCCAATACAACTTCTTCAACTTTTTTCACATTTTCTTCAGTGAGGGACGTCGATGGGCGTCCTTCGCGGTGTTCGTCTTCCGTCGATGTTCTTCCCAGCTTCAACTCCTTAGCCCAGCGTGCAACTGTGAAATATGGAGGAGAAGAGTCCCCTAATGTTTCCACCAAGTCGCTGTGTATGTCTTTGGTAGACATTTTTTTCAAGCAGAGGTTTTAATGACAGCTCTGATTTCGTGTTTTTCCATTTTGATGTTCACTCCTTGACAGTTCGTATTCAAATGAATGTAGCTCCTGGGAATCGTGGCCTATTTATACGATTTTTTTTCTTGAACTAGTGGGTAACTGAGCAAGTAACTGATATTTTTTTTGTATTTTTGTGTGCACTAGAAATAACTGATTATCATTACTTTTGGATCACCCCTCGTATTGTTCAGAATTTAATAAATCTTTTGTTCCAAAAAAGATCTCGGTTAGTAGTACTGTATCTTTTAATGAATGGGCTACAAATTCAAAGTCAAAGTCAAATTATTTATTCAATGTAAACCTTTACAGGCACTTATTGACGTCAATACTAATAATAATAAAAAACAGTTAGCTAACTTATAGTTAAGACTTAATAACTAATCTAACGAGCTATTATAGTCTGTGCCAGACAAATGCGCATTGCTACCCCCAGTACCACTGCACGCCGAAACAGAATCGCGTCGAACCGAAATATAAGCCGTGGTCATAGAATTGTGTAATATGATTTCCAATTATCGTATTGATACTGTGGTAAGTAATATAAATTGGAGAGTTTTTGAAGTAAAAAAAGTAGCGGCTGAAATGACTTTTGGAAAACATTAGTACCTAACCAATAAGGTTGACATTTTTAATCATTCAAATATCTTTTTTTATAAAAACTTAAGCATAAAAAAACGTCAAAAATTAATAAGCATAAACTTGTGTGTTTTAAAATTGTTTCGTTTTTCGTCTTGGTACAAGCACAGAATAACTAATACTACTACCGTACAGAAGGTTCACCCTCCAACGACCCCCACGTGAAACTGAAACCTATTGGTATTCTCAAAAGTAGGAAACGCCTTTATGAACTTTATGGTGAACGCAACTATAACACCAGCAACGACTTCAAATTATATGTTCAAAATTATTCTAAGTTATTTAAAAGAGTATGCCGATTAACCAAGGCAAACTATCTGAGTTCTAAGATTAAGAATAGTAATGACAAAATAAAAATGACATGGAATATTATAAATAGTGAAACAGGAAAGGTCAAAAGTCGTAATAATGAGTACAATTTAAATTGTGATAATAAAACCTTGACTTCTGATGCTGATGTTGCTGCAGCATTTGAGAGGTTTTTTTTGTTGGAATGTCAGTCATTCCAGTTTCAACTACAAAAGCCTTGATTTCCTCCCCCACTGCAGCTGAATCTGTTATGAAGGAGAATGTTAAAGATTGTGAAAGTAATTTTAGTTTTCAAAAAAATTGTGTTATAGATATATTAAAAACATTTAACACTCTTAATAAAAAGAAAACTGCTGATCTGTAGGGTAATTCCGTGGATGTCGCTAAATCAGTAATTATGACAATAGCTCCAGTTTTAGCTTGCATATTTAACGAATGCATTGACTGTGGTGTTTTTCCTGACCTAATGAAACATAGTAAAATAATTCCATTGTTTAAATCAGGTAGCACTTCTGACCCCTCTAATTTTAGACCTATTTCTGTGCTACCCACATTTAGTAAAATTTTTCAAAAGTTGATGCTAGACCAAATTCAAATTCATTTTCATAGAAATAAACTTTTACATTGTAAACAGTATGGTTTTACTAGGGGTCGCTCAACAACTGACGCCGGTGTTGAGCTTTTAATCCAAATATTTGATACCTGGGAGGAATCACAGGATGCCCTAGGGGTATTTTGTGATTTATCCAAGGCTTTCGATTGTGTTTTACATGAAACTTTGATCAGGAAGCTTAACCACTATGGAATTAGGGATGCTTCTTTGAGCCTTCTTATCTTATACTTGAGTAACAGGATTCAGAAGGTCGACATTAACGGTAAAAGATCTCCGGGATCAGTGGTTACAATGGGAGTTCCGCAGGGTTCAATACTAGGTCCATTCTTGTTTTTGGTTTATAATAATGACTTACCTTATTTTGTAAAAGACAGTCATGAGATAGTATTATTTGCTGATGATACTTCACTTTTATTCAAAGTAAAACGAGTTTAGTGTAAATAACTTGCTATTAAACGAGGGAAAAACCAAATGTGTAAGATTTGTATTGCCTAATGTTAAGCAAGTAACTTAAAGAAAAGAGTGTGAATCCTGTGGACACCACTGTGTTTCTAGGCGTCACTTTAGATGCCAAGCTTCAGTGGGGCCCACATATAGCTAAATTATCGAATAGACTTAACTCTTCGGCTTATGCAGTAATGAAGATCCGTCAGTTAACTGACGTTGATACATCTAGATTAGTTTATTACAGTTACTTTCATAGTGTAATGTCGTACGGCATTTTACTGTGGGGAAATGTTGCCGACATTAAAACTATCTTTTTGCTGCAGAAGAGGGCTATTCGAGCAATCTATAACCTAAAGGCTGGTGACTCTCTCAGAGAGAGATTTAAGGATATAAATATAATGACTGTTGCATCGTCATCATATGAAAATTTGATTTATGATCATAAAAATATTTAAATAATTCATATTTTGTATTTTATGACCTGGTAACGACATATTGTTTTTTTTTTTTTTTGTAAATGTCGTTGCTTCTGTGCGCTGTGGTTTCTTGCGCCCGTTCTTTGCCACAGTTAAAAAATGACGTCCTGAATGGGTGGTAGGTTAAAAAGATTTGGACGATTCAAAGTACTTATTAATTGAGTTTATTGAATAAATATATTTTAAATTTGAATTTGAATTTGCATAGCGGTAAAAGAATACTACCATTCCCTCTCTTCCCTTGGGTGTCGTAAAAGGCGAACATACATCTAACATCATAGATCGGCGACGGGCTCACCACCTATCACGCTGAGCACATGTGCAGTCGCTTTATGGTGAAAAGTGGACTATGTTAGAGGACTGCTTTTGCTGTCGTCATTGCCTAGTCTCTGACTAACCCTTCGGGACATGATTTTTACAAATAAAATTAATGGACAAAATATTATATCGAGTTTTTAATCAGGTTATAACAACAACTCCGTTCTATACTTTCTCACCTGAATTAGTTGTCTAAACTCATAATATCCCCAATACTGATTATAAAACTACAATTACAATTCCATTTAACTACAACGACATGCTAACTTCAATGTTTCGCCTATAACAGCCTAAATTACTTTATTTTATTACTAAAACTGCCCATAAGACAGTTAACACTCAACTGCTCCGTGGTTTACCCAGCGATATCGACACGAGTTCACCCCCAAGATCGGCCGATAACACCCCCGCGGCCATGGCCCCCCTCAGATTGCGCTTTATAATAACAGTGCGACGTGTCATTACAGAAAAAATATCGAGTTTAGGGTACCGCGGTAAAGTGGGGACATTTACCCGGTTATTCCGAAATGTACGATGTTGTAAGAAGGTTCACGCATTTCGGTTTCTCATACAAACTTCCAAGTTCAATTTTTAAAAATCAATGAGCCAATAATTTTAATGAAACTTTCATGCTAAAGTAAAATACCTGCATAGGTCCAAATAGTTTGTAGAAAACATTAAAAGAAAACGTTTATTTAGCCGAGTTACGAGTATTAAAAGTCAAAAGTCAAAATATATTTATTCAATAAACTCATTTAATTAGTATTTTGAATCGTTCAAATCTTTTTTAACCTACCACCCATTCAGGACATCATTTTATAACTGTGGCAAAGAACGGGCGCAAGTAACCACAGCGCACAGAAGCAACGACATTTACAAAAAAATATATAATATGTCGTTACCAGCCCAGCCCTCTGAGCACGGATTTTTTTTCGACTATATATTGTGATTTAAAGTCCTCTATAGAAAGTTTAAAATCGCAATAACTCAGCTAAATCAATGCTTTGTCGTTTATATAATTCAGTGCTATTTTGCTCATTCTGATTATTTTTTGTTTTGCGATTTGCGATACATTTTGAGTGTAGTGCTCATTTTGCTTTTTGTACATTATGCTCCGAAGGGTTATAATCAACTCAAAACTTCTTCTTCTACTTCTTTTACTTTTCAATCTGTGCTATGCTTATAAGTTAATGAATTATTATTTATTCCGAAAAACGAGAAACATTTCAATAATTAACGCTGAGAATATTCGGGAATCGATTGTTGGCAGTGTGGAAACAATTATTATTAAACTACAATAAATAGGATAACCAAGTTAGGACAATTTAGATGTTAATTTTTAATAAATTGCTACAAAAATCTAGAAATTATGTGAATTTTATTTTCTTATTTAATTTTTTTATAAAATCTAAAAACGCACCGTTTTTTTTTCTTTCTAGAAGTCCTCTGACATAAAAAGTGGTAATGACTGTTTTTGAATAATTCGTTGATGTTGGTTCGCATAGATACAATCTAAGCTCGTTGCTCATAAAATCAAATCCCAGCAGTCCCATCTTTTCTTGCTTTGTCGACCTCGTATAGTCAAATGTGGAAATGTTCGCATATAAAAATTTTCACGACGCTATGCCCGTGTTCAAATAGGGACATTCGGCTATGAAATTTTTTGATGACATTGTACTCAAATGGGGACATAGGGCAGTGTAGTATTTGATGACCTGTCCCCAAATAGGGACAGACGGCTACGAATTTTCATGTCGCCAAAGTTTAGGACCTTGAAACGCCGCGCCTCGATGACGACACCCCATCACTAGCTCATGTTACTAATTGCCCTAATAATTAATGTGAAAATTTTACAGTTGACATTTGCACGGGGTCACTTTTGAATGTCCAATATGTCACAGACGAATTTCATATACCTTTGCGTAACAGTAAGTTAATTATCAGTCTTTAAATTATCACAACACTTAGTGCTGCAACGCAGCTACGTTCTACTACCCCGAAAAACTTCATGCCTTCATTCACAATTATTATTGATGTCAATTCAATTAAATTCAATTCAGGTTTATTGCAAATCACATATTTATAAATGATATTATGATACCAAGAGATTCTTGGAAACTATAATAAGTTCTATTTTTCATTTCGACAAACAATAAACCAACATTATTTTGATTAATTGTTTACTCTCGATCGTGTATCTGTCGGTCATACTTGATCAATATTATTGGAGGCATGTATCCCATTACAAAAACACTTGACGAAGTGTATACAGGATGGCCAAAAAGTTGACGACCAAAAGAAAAAATTAGGTCCCTCGTGTCGTGGGGTATCCGAATCACCCCTATATGTGTTCCGCGATCTCTGAAGAGTCTGGCGCATTTTTTAAGCCTACTTAGGAACCATAAAGCCACCTGTTCAGATCTTTAATTTAAAGTTGAAAATTTAAGTTATAATTTGCCAAACGTAAATTTTTCACTTAAGACCAACATTTTCATAACTTTCATCACAGTTACGAAGCTGATTATTTTATCCATTAAATTACCACTCATGAAGATATAGTTGCAATAAAAAAGACAGTCTTCTACTTTTTTTTAGAATTTTTTTTAAAGTTGGACATATCGAAATATCTTAAAAATCAGAAAAAAAATCATAACTCGAAAACTATGAAAAATCGCGGAACATACATAGGGGTAATTCGGATACCCCACGACACGAGGGACCTAATTTTTTCTTTTGGACGTCAACGTTTTGGCCATCCTGTATAAAGGATAATTACGTATTTTGTCCTTCGATCACATGCAAAAACTAGACGCACAACCAAAACGTCTCAAAACGTCTGAACAAAAAGGTACCTAGCGATCTTGCTAAACGAAACTACTAAACGTAATATCATAAACGAAACTAGTAAACGAACTAAGTACCTAGGCATCTACTTAGGTACTTACTTCGAGTAGTGTAGGAGCTAGTAGTAATGATGAAGTCCTCCTTTAAAAATTGTTATTCGTCAAATGTATTGTAAACATATACAATTAATTGAACTTTTAAAATGCGAAAACACCTCTAAGCACAATCCTGCTAATATTATAAACGCGAAAGTTTGTAAGTATGGATGGATGTTTGTTACTTTTTCACGTAAAACTACTGAATGGATTTGGATGACATTCGGCATACAGATAGTTTATAACCTAGATTAACACATAGAATACTTTTTATTCCGATATTCCCACGGGAACGGGAACCACGCGGGTGAAACCGCGAACGGCCTCTAGTAAGACAATAATGTCCACGATACACTTAGTAAACAAATCATTTGATTATAAAGCATTTGTTTGCATGACGATTGACGAATAGCCCCGCTCCATATGAGTCGGCATTGCTCAGCGATTTTTTTTAAATCCGCGGGATTTAGAAGCCATACGCAGGAGTCAAGGCCTCGGAGCGATGGGTTGGCAAAAGCCGGGGTTACTGGGTGAAAACAAAGTTGTATAAAGATAATGACTGAGATATGTCATACACAATTTTGTAGTAACAATGAAAGCATTTAATATTGTAAACATTTAATTATATATTAGGGTATTTATTTTCATAAAAAAAAATATCACAGTTCTAAAAGCTTATTAGCTTGTTTCAATTTGGCAAAGTAAAAGTAGTACAGTTATTTTTCACACTAAATATTTCTTATTTGTCCAATGTGCATGTAATTCAATATTATAACTAAAATTAATAAATAGGTGCAGACCAAGGTGAGATCCCTGAGGAACTACAGAAACAATAGGTTTAAAAGTAGAAGTAACTGTAAAGTTTGCATTTTAAATGAAAAATCTTTCATGCCTAGTTATGTGCCTGTGATTTTTTTTATCTAAAGAACTATCTTGTTTTTTTGTATGTTTTTTTCAACGTTTCGTTATCTTTGAGTTTATTGAGCGTTTTTTAACGCAAATAATGGAATATTAGGAACTATCTTGTTTTAATACATAAATATTTAATAATTTAAAAAAACGCTACTTGTTACTTCATTCTACAAACAATTTGCTGAATAACTTTACTGTGTTATTATAACCCTTCAAACCGGCACTACGAAGAAATCGATAAGTAGCCATCGTTTTATGCCTGTTACCGTACCAAACCCGGTTTGGTATTCGTTAATAAGACGAACAGCCCCTAAAAAGCCCTTACGTCCTTGAAATCCTTTTCAAAGATTTATTTGGAGACCGTCTCGACTCCCTCTAACAAACACTGATCCAATCCAATTTATTGTGACTAAAGAATACCGATTGCCCTTGGGGAGTATCACGTCACCGGGCAATTTTTCGTTTCATTACCACACAGTACATCGAGTTCTCGACCCCCCACGTACTTTCAATGGCACACACAAAGGAAATGCCGAGAAAGATTTCCAGGAAACAAAAACAAATCGAATTCAATTGCTATTTGGTAAAGGAATAATGAGTTCAATTGTGATTTTGTTTTTCATCAGTTACTGTCGGGTAAACTAATTCCAATTTATAGATGGCTTTTGTTTTCCATCGGTACTGTATACTACTTGCTATTCTGGCGTTGTAGCTTTCAGTACTGTACACGAAACAAATTACATCAGCCGGGAAATCATCGCGCTTCCAAATGCAAAAAGGCAAAACATGTTTTGCATGACCCGGGAATTCAACCCAGAATGCCGATGCCGAACGCTTCGCCACTATGCCACTGAGGAAGTTAGTAGCATCGTTTGGTGAAATAGATTCTCCCTGAATATAAAGCAGACACGATATAATATTATATATTATTAGGTTATCAGCAGCCGAGCTCCCTAATTTATTCAATTATTGGAAAAGGGATTGTGGAAATATTCCAGACAGCTCTCCTGTTAGAAAGGATATTACGAAATCGGCGACGGTGGTAAGCTTATTAGAGATTATTTTTGATAATATCCTGTGTGGTGGGATTGCAAATTATAATCTTTTATAAAGGTCCACTTAATTTCGAAACCAAAATTTAAGTAGATTTAGAATCAACCTTACAAGACCGGCCGAATATATTGGCCGGGAATTGAATTAACAACGACATCTAGTGACAGGCAAAGTGTTTATTTATTTACTGGCGATCCCGGGAAAGTTACAAAAAATAGGACCTTATTCTATACCATAAATGAAACTTTGTGAAACAGCTTTTGGACTTTCATAAGTCAACCAGCAAAATACAGGATCATTGTTATATATCGACGATAGATTGCACTTATGTACAGTATCACATTCATTTAAACATTTAATTTATGATAATCTGTTACAATATTTTGTTAGGGCATAGCAAAATTTATAGACTGTAACTATCATCATCAATCGTCATTAATTTCCACATGAACAAGAACGACAGCACGAGAGAAGAACAGGCCATAACTCACCACTCTGGCCCAATGTAGGTTTGTATGTCCAAACTGCCAACAAAATTCTAGGCCAACGTGCTTTCCTAAGCGAGCTTAATACATAATCGAGGTGAACGCATCTTATTTATATAAGACACAGTAACATTCAGATCTATTCATATCATACAAGCAGATGGTTGACATTTGGCGAAATTGTCTCTGTATTAGGCTCTTTACACACTGCGACTTTTTGTACACACACGCTTAAAACTTTTAGGTTGAAAGCGGAATTGATTAAGGCAATGCGTTGACACCGGAATTATTACACACACCTGACGGAATTATTATTATTATTTTAAGATGGTTCAATAATAAAACCCTCGACCGGTAGGATTGTGCGTTAAACAAGCAGCGTATCGCGACTATAACGTTCCAGATGTAACAGACGCGCTGCAAAAGTCGCACTCGTGTGTAACAAAATGATAGACGCCTAGCGGCTGCATCGCTACTGCATCGCTTCTGCATGGAATTTACCTCGTTGGCGCTGCTTAAAGTCGCCGTGTGTTGTGCTACCTTTACGACACACACTTACACACCAATTGTCCATGATTACCTTTGTTCGACCCGACCTTGTCAAAAGTTTCGTGCGAGGAATGATTTATCGTTTAATGGTTTGCTAGATTTATTTTTCGTACACGTGGAAGTAACTAAATATTAAGTAGGAACACTTCGGTAACTGGAGATTCAGGGTTCAATTTTCAGGGCTTTCTTGAACTTTATCGGAACACCACTAGGTGTAAAATCTTTAATTGTTTTTTTGAACCTTTTTGCTTGAAATTATATGAGTTAGGTGTGCTTAATAGAGCTTAATAGAGCTTAATAGAGAAGGAATAGGCTCGTCTCTTGAAGATCACTAAGTCGTAACGGTCCGGAAATACCGCCGCCGAGAGCTGGTTCCACAACACTGTAGATCGAGGCAAGAAATTTCTTGAAAAACGCACAGTAGTAGACCGCCATCCATCAAGGTGATGTGGATGGAATGACAGTCGATTGCGTGTAGTGCGGTGAAGGAAATCAGCGGCAGGGATCAAGCCGAACAATTCCTCAGAACACTCCCCATGATATATACGGTACAATATACAGAGAGACGCAACGTCTCTCCGAAGAGCCAGTGGATCGAGCCGACCTGAAATATCCACGTCGTCGATAATTCGAGCAGCTCTGCGTTAGATGCGGTCAAATGGAAGGAGTTGGTATTGGGGTGCTCCAGCCCAGAGATGGGAGCAGTATTCCATATGCGGCCTGACCTGTGCTTTATACAGTTGTAAGCGGTGGGCCGGCGTGAAATACTGACCCGCTCTATTAAGCACACCCAGTTTTTTCGAAGCTAATGCTAAAGCTTTGCCTCGTACTACAGTGTTGTGGTACCAGCTCTCGGCGACGGTATTTCCGTTACGACTTATAGATCTTCAAGAAACAAGCCTATTCCTTAGGCCGGCAACGCGTCTGCGATTCCTATGGTTTTGCGCGTGTCCATGGGCGGCGGTGATTACTTTCCATCAGGTGACCCGCTTCGTTTGCCTCCTTATTTCATATTTAAAAAAAAAAAATAATATACAGGTAATATGTTTTTAGAATATACAGGTCGAAAATGTGACTGAACCACGGTTATTTATAACTTACTCGCTATCTAAACGAGAGCATCAAATAGCTCAATACAATAATAGAACTAAATATCATAGCTCCAAAATAGCCGGTGGGTCGATCAAATTAATCAAATCAAATGTGCACTAACGACGAACGGATTGGTCGATACTACAAAATAAGTCGCAATACTATATTGATCAATAAATTTGCCGTCATCTTTGCTTTTTCTTTATTTCACATCCATCATCTTCATCCTTAAGTTGCCTTTAAGACGTTTTTAGAGATAAGGCCCTTTGTAGGTACGACTTCTAAAACCGCTGCTAATATAGCGTGTCTATATTTTTTGTGTTCAAAATAAAGTATTGCATTGTATTTTATTCAGAAAATATATATGAAACAACAGAGTTATTTTTCGCGTAAATCTTAGAAAACATTAAGAGTTACTTTGTCTTGAATTCCGTTCGGGATAAGATAAGTTGGTGGTGGTGGTAGTCATCTATCTTATCTAAGTTTGTAGCCGTAACAGCACAGTCGACAGCATTGTTATGAATAACAGATATATACCGACAGTTAGAGATCAGATAACCAGTTCGTCAGTTGTGAGGGAACCTGGTGAAGTGCGTTTATGTTCGGTCTTATAAGATCAGGTGAGATAAAGGCCAATTAAACGTAAATTAATAAAATTAAAAATGTGAAATATCTTTAAATTGAATTCTTGTAAAGTTTGATTTTTTACTTGTATACCTGCTTCAGGTTCAGTTACATGATGATGTGAAAATATTAAACCTAAACCCTTACCATCGAGAAGCTTATTCTATTAAGATGTCTAATTTTACAGCCAGTCGAACATCTAATTTTATAGATCGTCGAGCGAGATAGGTTGTCCTAGAAAACCTGGTAATAGATCGCTGACCTGTGAAAGTCGTCATTCGGTAGAAAATATCATTTAACAAGATTTTATTAAATAATTAACAATAATATCTATCTAACCGCCTCTATGGTCTAGTGGCTAAGCCACCGGTTTCAGACCCAGAGGTCCAAGTTTCAATTCCCAGCGGGGGGTACATCTTTGTGTGCTCGGTTTGGTTGGTGGTAGGGCTGTGAAGTCCGCCTGGATAGCTACCACCATCTTATCTTAGTCTGTCGCCATAACAACGATGTTTATAGCATTGTTGTGTTCCGACAGTTTGAGATAAGATAGCCAGCTCCTCAGTGGTTGAGGATTCCGGGTGTAGCGCGCTTCCACCTTCGGCCTTATCGTCACTTACCATCAGGTGAGGTGAAGGCCAAGCGCTAACCCGTTGTAGAATAAAAAAAATACAATATTATAAGGCTAAGAGTTTGTTTGTTTGTTTGCTTGAACGCGCTAATCTCAGGAACTACTGGTCCGATTAAAAAAATTCTTGCAGTGTTAGATAGCCCATTTATCAAGGAAGGTTATAGGCTATAATTGGTTAAGGTACGGGTACGGGTAGTAACCCGTGTGAAGCCGGGGCGGGTTGCTAGTAAAATAATATAACCGTTTCGCGTAGTGGCGAAAGAATACTACACTACTACACATTAGTATGTGCATCCTTTAGTCCGTTAGTCGCCTTTTACGACGACACCCAAGGGAAGAGAGGGGGTAATAGTATTCTTTAACCGCTACGCAAAGCGACACGGTTTTATATTGACTTAGGGCTTAACCTCTACATTTATTAAGGGGGTGCTACACGAAATTGAGAAATTTTACGTATTTTTAAGTCACTTGTACTATGCGCTGAATTAGTTAAATACATTAAAAGAACTTATGTAAGTTAGCCTCATCATTGCATAAGGTCATGGCCTTGTTGAAATTTCGAACAAATTCTTTAAATAATAACAAACAATACCTAAATAAATGTAATGACTCCCAAAAACATAATTCTTCGACAACATTCTTAATTTTACGCATGAAACAATAATTCTTACATGAAAATATTTGTACTGATATTCCGCAGGGTTGTCCCCCTCCTATAAAAAGTAAATTTTAATTTTTAACACAAGCGCGTGATGATTTTGCACATTTCGCAGAATAAAAACATTGCTCTAATTAAATTACTAGGTCTGAAACTTCAAAGCAGAATTGTTCTAATTAAAATATCGGTATGATTGATTTTGCTTTAAAGGTCATTAAGAAACATGCCAGTTTTTGCGACCGCGCGGCACCCCTTAATATTCGGACAGAACAATACGTCTGTCGGATCAGCTGTTAATAAATAAATAAAAACAAATGGAAAGCTACATCCTATCCTTCCGGGAATCTTGCGTGACGTTTGCGTAACTCACAGAAGCCTGTATTAGCTAAACTGCTTCAGGTAAATTCGTCTAGTTTTTTTTAGCGTCGCGTTCCAACCCGTCACTAGAGCGAGACAGTTATATAACGTGTCTAAATCCAGCCAGGCCAATGTCCTTGACACGGCTTCAAACGAGCCGACTGCGACAAACCTTATTGGGGGTTGAAGTTGGGCAAAACCCTATTAGTATCCCACTGTTGGGCTTATGCTAATGCATTCCCACACATACATACATGGATTTAAAGTCAAAGACAACATCAAATTATTTGTTCAAAATAAACCTATAAAGGCACTTATTGACTTCAATACTAATAAAAAAAACAGTTAACGAACTTGTTAGTTATTCAAGACTATTGTCCCCAAATCGTTAGTCAGAGACTAGACAATGAGGTTTGCAGAAGTAGTCTAGTGCAGTCTTTAGTTCGTTAGTCGTTTTCTACGAAAACTAAGGGAAGATGGTTTGGGAAAAGTGTCTTTCGGATTTTTCGATAAAATAGCCTAAGTTTGTGATGACCAACCCGCAATTTGTAGCAAAGCCTTGATTGGAAGCCTTTGCCCAGTAGTGTATATAGGCTGTATATAGGCGGTATATAGGCTTTACTTTGCTTTTTTATGTAACGTTAGAAAATGTGTTCGCTATCGCCGGTTTTGTAAGGAATACCACTTTTTGACTACTGAAAATTGAAATGGTCGAAAGTGTGTATAGTTCCATACGATTATACGTATACAACACGCTAGAAATGCTAAATATCATTATACCAGCTAAACTAAAGCTCCATTTGCTTGGTCACCCATCTAAAGGCCGGTCTTCGTGAACTAAGGTAGTCGCTAAAAAGGTAGTCTTCATTCCCTTTTGTTGAATCTTCGGTACTTAACGGACAATGTAGTATAACAACTTCGATCCGCAGTTTTCGCAATACTTCGGAAGAATTTAACTCCTTCTATCCGTATTTACGTAGAAAACCTTCGCTTCGTAACAGAGATAGATACCAGTAAATTGGAGTAACTCCATCCATTAGATTTACATAGACCTTAGAACTGAAGACACTAATAAATTTTTGATAAGGTTAAAAATGATTCCGCCGCGGTGGCGAAGTGGTCCAGCGGTCGACTCGATAAACTCGATATCCGGAGCTCCCGAGTTCAATAAAATTACCAGGTCGGAAAAAGAGGTCCCAGGTTCAATTGCCAGGTCGGACAAAGTGTGTTGTCGGATTTCGATGCATAGCCAGGTTTTGTGATATACTAACCCGCATTTGACAATTGTGGTGACTAAGCTAATATACCTACCCATCGAATGTAGTGATTACTTGATTTTAATTAAGGTCCTGCAGCTCGACAATTTACAGTATATTATATATACTTTACTTTAAAGATTATTGTGGGAAAATAGGAAAGCTTACCTGGTTAGGCGTCGCCGTTTCCGTAGTCATGTCTTCGAGAGACGCCAGTCTACTCTTCCTCCTTCTCTGACATGAACCGCAGCATACGAACTTGGTCAGTGTTAAAATGGCACGGTACTAGTCACGAATGCTGGCTCCAACTCACACGCGACCGCGCATCGTCCCGGCGAGCATTTTAGCCGGACCGCCGTACAAATGACAGTCGCTATTGAGTCCACCCCGTCCGCCGTGACGCTCAGAAGTCCGCCATTTTCTTTTTCGCGTATCCGCTTTAGCACTATTCGAAGTTATACTTAAACTATTAACTGAACAATTAAAGCTTTCGCGATACACAATAGCGTTTGGAATTTTAAGATTAAAAAGGACAATTGTCTCTTTGTTTTTTTTTTGCTCTCCGTTAAGACAGTTGTTGCGTTTTCGACATCACCTCAGGGTGTAGATACGCCGGTACTGCCGACAAGTGAAGTAGGGTGGGGTGGACATGTCTCACTGCGACTGCGCGGGGGTGAGTATTTGTGTGCGTGATTCTGTATACCTTGACAAAATAAGGATGACCTGCCCACCCCTTCTTGCTGTTAAAGCGGGGGTACAAATAAAGGGTAGGAGTGTTAAGTTCAGGGGTCACGTTATGTTGGAAAGCGTGCATGTTAGCGCGAACACAATCGATAATGCAGAAGGTTCACGTTGGGAAATGTCAGACTTTGAGTCGGGACCGAATGAGTGGCGTAGAGACTCGACCGGTGACCTTTAATGGGTAAACCCGAGAGGGGATATTCGCACAACAGTTGCTGTGGCTCACAATGTAACGAATAAATTTATTATTCTATAGCGTTAATGTGTTTCAATTTTCGCGATTGGCCGACGAGATTTTTAATTAGACTAACATGTGTCACAAAGTTTGGCGATTAAAAGGATTGTGAAGTTGCTATTAATTAGATTGGTCTGCAACATAAAAAATAATGTTCATGCTATCGATCTATCTTGAGATAGAATAAGATAATTATATAAGGATTTATAATAGATCGTCATAGATGACATTAGATCACATAAGGTTATTTTATAATTGCATGCAAACATTCATTCCTTTTAGTATTACTCTAATATATCTGTATCTAAACTAAAATTATAAAAACCGGCCAATTGCGAGTTGGACTCGCCCATGAAGGGTTCCGTAGCAGCAAGTAACATCATATAAAAGTTCTTGTAGTTCGTTGTAACTTTGATCGATGTTTTAATAATAGTGTATTTTTTATATTAATTAATTTATGACGTATTAAAAAAAACTACTTACTACATCTCGATCAAACCAATTTTCGGTGAAAGTTTGCATGGTACCTAGATATTTTTTTTTAGTTTTCATCATTCTCTTATTTTAGAAGTTACAGGGGGGGAGACACACATTTTACCACTTTGGAAGTGTCTATCGCGCAAACTATTCAGTTTAGAAAAAAATGAACCTCAATAAAAAACCTCAATATGATTTTTGAAGACCTATCTATAGATATCCCACACGGATGGGTTAGATGAAAAAAAAATTTTTGAGTTTCAGTTCTAAGTATGGGGAACCCCCAAAATTTATTGTTTTTTTTCTATTTTGTGTGAAAATATACATCTACTTACCAAGTTTCAACAGTATAGTTCTTATAGTTTCGGAAAAAAGTGGCTGTGACATACGGACGGATAGACAGACATGACGAATCCATAAGGGTTCCTTTTTTTGCCATTTGGCTACGGAACCCTAAAAAGGGAAGATTTGATTGTTTGTTTGTTTGGATTGAATAGGCTCCGAAACTACTATAGACCGATTTGAAAAATTCTTTCACCGTTGGGAAGCTACACTATCTCCGGGTGACATATGCTATTATAATATTTTCAAAAATATGTCACAGTGTACTGGGTCCACGCGGACGAAGTCGCGAGCGGTCCGCCAGTTACTCTATGTAATGGAAGTCTTTGCCCAGAAGTGGGACAGTATGTAGGCTACATTTCTCTTTTTTATCGCCCCACCAACTCAACTCAACCACTCCAACTCGCATTGGGTGAACGTGATTAATCTAATCCTACCAATAATCGTGATTAATCTAATTGTAGACATGACTTGATTTCAAAAATGAATATTTTCAAGAATCAATAATTAATATCATTTATTCAGGATAAAATGTTTACTAGAAAAAATCAACCAGTCTCAGTAAGCTCGAGGGGGATTCGAACCCACGACCTTTGGATTGCCGATTGAAATCCTATATCTTTATAGCATTGTGAATGCAAAATTTCAACATTAAAGATATTTATAAGCAATTACGTCTTTATCGATTGATAAATACTTGCAATAGTATTTCTTTCGAATGTGAGGGTAGACTTCACTGTGACGTACCTAATACCGCTGGCTTGCAGCGTAAATCAAACTACTAGGAAAAATTCAACGAGTCTTCTGGGGTCTCGGTAGCTCAGCGGTTAGAGCAGTGGACCGGCAATCCAAAGGTCGTGGGTTCGAATCCCACTCGAGCTTCCTGAGACTGGTTGATTTTTTTCTAGTGAACATTTTATCCCATATCTATATAGCATTGTGAATGCAAAATTTCAACAATAAAGATCATTTATTCAGGTTACAGCACTTATGAATGTTATTATGCCATCGGTTCGTAACTCTATACAGGGTTAAAATCTAAGACGACCTATTATATCCTATAAGAGGATGTAGTTGCCACCATATCTGACTGATTTGACTATTAAATACCGTAACCCAAACTTAACCGTTCTCAAGTTATAGAACTTTGAAAAATTTCCGTTTTTTTTACTATTGTCCCCTTTTTTGAGTTTTGTTCCTTTAACTTATATAGTTTTGTATTTGTTTTTGTGTAGAAGATGAGTTGCTCAACTATTCTGAACTTGAACTATTCTTGTACCAACTGAGTCGTAGTAGACGATGAACAGTATAAAAAAAAATCGGAATAAAATGTTTTTTCTTTCTTCGATATTAAAAAAAGCCTATGCCAGTTGTGCTGCAGATAATCGTAAAAATATCTACGATTACTGAGCTTTCTATCAAGATATAACAAGCTAGGATATTATCAGGATTCTCGAAAAAACTTTGATGAAAGACTCCCAGGTAGCAATCAAAATAACGGTATTACGCTAAGTTACTCCCTGCGCCTAGGACAATAATTGTCATTTATGGAATTTGTACGGTGGTTTGGGGTACGGTGTTTAATAATCGGTGCTTCATTTATTACTTACGTAAATACGACCATATTTCTTATTACCGATTTCAACTTCACTGGCTATCTATCTCCCGAAGACGAGACTGCCACGCGTTGTCCCTCCTCTATTCCATCCTTTTTCATCCACATTCACCTCGCTATCTAAAAAACCATTTTGTAAAATTTTAAACACTGAAAAAAGACGACAACCTCAGGCGGGAATCGAACCACGCACCTTCCGCATTCCGGGCGGCTGCCTTAACCACTTGGCTACCGAGGTCTGGCTTTCAACCGTCGAAAACTACCTCGGTTACTACTACTACTTTTTCAGTGTTTAAAATTTTACTTAAGTATATTTAAGCGTTAATGAAACGCTAAAATATAAAACATTAAACCATTTTGTCTTTCGCTCTTCTACTCTAGCCCCTCAAACCCCAAGCGGTCGCATGAGACCGCACCTACAAAAACACACTTGACTTTGTACCGTGTTTTCATAGACTTACAGACTACTTTAGTATGAACAAGTTTGGTTATTTCGGTTCTGTGGTTCATCTTATGTATTGTTATCGCACAATATCGCATAATCTATGCTCCATTCTGTCTAATTTGACGTTGACAGTTACTGTCAAAAAAGTGTCAAAAAAATCCAAGAGTGAGTGGCTAGTCCGTGACCTTCGTTCCTCTAGTTGCCTGTCCCTTGATGTTTCTCCTCATTCCACTGACTTCGTAGCCAAGTCTTATACTGTGCATGCTATCCACCTATGGAACTCCCTGCCAGAGAGTATCAGGCGGGCGAAGACTCGGGACTCTTTTAACCGAAAAAACCAAAGAGTACTTCCTCAGGCTGGACTCTTCATCCTAACCTTATTCATTGAACTATCACTCTGTATTGTATCTCCTCCATATTTAGTCCATTTAGTCTATTTCTATAATTTTCTGATATTCATCAAATCTATATTTTGTTAACATAGTATTTTCCTCCTTATACGTACTGTGCACGTCATTGTTTCTTCAACTATGAGGTTTCTTTTGCCCAAAGGTTGCCTGGCAGAAAGTGCTACCCTAGCATTAAGGCCGCCTTTTGTCATACTGTTTTTCTTTGTATTGTCTTAAATTGTTTTTATAGTGCAATAAAGTACTTTTCATTCATTCATTCATTCAATAGTCAAATCAGTCAGAAATGATGGAAACTACATCCCCTTAAAGGATATAGGTCGACTTAACCTATAGCCCTGTATATGGGGCGGGAGCCTTGTACTGAGATGAACCGGCAAGAAACTCAGCAAGGGCATTTCTTTTCACCCTTTCTTTTACAGCGTCAATTAGAATTGAAAAATGCCCTCCCTATCATAAAAGGACACTTTCCATTACAATAATAAAAACATAAAACAACAAAGACATAAAAATAAAAAATGAAATTTAATAATTATAAAAAAAATCAGGTATTCATCAATATAAAGTAATCAATGTCTTACAGTACAGCAAAATTAAAAGTAAGAGAAGAAACAGTGTCGCGTAGCGGTGAAAGAATACTACCACCCCCTCTCTTCTCTTGGATGTCGTAAAAGGCGACTAACGGACTAAAAACAGCACACATCCAAAAGCATAGAGTGGCGTTGGGCTCACCAACTTTCACTCTACCATAGACCACTAGTGTTCTATGGTAGAGGACTGTTTTTGCGGTCCTCATTGCCTAATATCTGACTAACCCGGGGATAATACTGCCCCAGTTGTCATAATTACAGTAAGTCGTATTACTGGTGCTATGACTTTTTTACAGTAGCGTGATCCTGAAATCAAGACCTACATGCCACTTTTTTTGCAGTCTAGACTGCACTTGTTTTAACGAACGGTTGAATCTTCATAACACTTACTGTGGTTAAGCTTATCGTATATTTGTCAATAATTACGATAAAAAAAGTGTATAAAACTGCGATTTATTTCATATTTTCCCTTAAATACATATTTACAGTAACTAAAGTCATTGTATTGTCATTATTCAAAATATGGTATTTCCGCTACCATATTCACATATTAATATTAAATAAATAAATTATATTCAAGATTAATCTAAGCAAGTTTATCTTTTGATATCCGTTTGAATATCTGAGTTATCTGCTATACTAATAAAGATACATTAATTTTAAAATATTGAAACAAAAGTTCATTTTCCCGTAATTACATTTTTTTGACTTACTGTAATTACAATAGCGGGGGCAGAATAGTCGTGGTTATATATATGTACATAAGTATATTTTACAAATTCTTCACGCGCTGCGAGTCGCGGGCGGGCCGTTAGCTTTTCTACAATAACCTTTGAAATCCCAGCCTCCCCTCATTTTCACCTCAGCGCCTACCTCTGTCAGGCAATTACCGCAAACGCGTGCCCTTGCAGCCCTCATTTCCGGTTATCACTTCACAGGAGATTGCCAATGTGCATACCGGAGCGAGCAAGGCTGTGTCTTCCTTGTACTATCGGTGAAGTTCTCGGTCGACCACGTTTCGGCGATATGAGCTTGCGCTTAGGATGGCAACACTCAAACGGTGAAAAGTTTTTATTCAAATAATCCTGTTTTCAAAAGCACTTTTTTTCTTTATATAGTTTCGGGCTTTTGTCCACATTTAGGGTTACTATTTAGGAATTTTAAAAGTCCTGACAAAAAGACTGACATTTCGATAAAAGTCCGGACTTTTTAGTCACAAAATGGAAATATTTCTCACTTTTTATGTTTTGTTTTTAGATAAATGAGAGGTTAATAAAGATTAAAGACTTATTTTATATTAATTATTGTGTAGTTTTGTTACTCATATTCCAAAATCCGGACAAATTAAAGAGCCGGACAAAGTACGGATTAGTCTAAAAATCCGGACATGTCCTGACTAATCCGGACGGATGGTAACCCTACTTGCGTTCCATTCCGACCGCACGTACATACAGTAGCGTGCGCGTACGTACAGTAGCGTGCGCGTACGTACAGTAGCGTGCGCGTACGTACAGTAGCGTGCGCGTACGTACAGTAGCGTGCGCGTACGTACAGTAGCGTGCGCGTACGTACAGTAGCGTGCGCGTACGTACAGTAGCGTGCGCGTACGTACAGTTGCGTTACATGACATTTGAGTGGGCACTCCGTTTGGTCACCATTCGAATTACATTTGTATAGGTCGCTATTGAATTTTGTATCATAAATGGTGACCGGTTTTTATTTCGTAAGACATTTGACGTTTTTGGCAACTTATTTTGTCTCTTTTCTATCAATGTTTATGGCCCATTTGGAAAAATAGGACAACTATACGAGTCTCATTTGGACTCCTTCTATGCTTTAGTTATTTTTCTATGGCGGAAACAAATACACACAAATTGAAATAGAAATAGAAATATCATTTATTTGCGTTAGAATAAGGTACACAGTAGATGTTCGTATCAAAATATATAAAATCTGCCTACTCAGCCATTACAAACAGCATGCAAATATCTTTAATTATACATTAAAATTAAAAATCAAAGTATGAAAATTCAATTAACGTATTTAATTTAAATTACATATTATTATTATTATTCTCTTTGTTCAAAATACATCTTAAGTAAATTTTTTTACAATATTTTATAAAAACATATTGACAATATAAAATATTATAAAAAACTTAACCTAGGTTGCCACCGGCAGCGGGGATTGACCCAAGCTATCGGTGGTTAGGGCTACAGAGTGAGGAACCTCCTGACAATACGTGCCGTGTCAAGGAGTACTTACTGCCTTCTGTATCTGACCCTTGACCCAACCTTTTAGCGAGAGCCTCTCTAGGTGTTTATCGAGGCTCTTAGCTAAAAGACCGTTTGCCGAAACGACTATCGGTACAATAATGGTTGAATCCACATCCCACATGGCGGTAACCTCGTGAGCCAAGTCAAGGTACTTACTGAGCTTGTCCTTCTCGGCTTTCACGAGGTTCTCATCATGAGGTACGGTGATATCAACCAATATTGCCCGGCGCTGAGATCGGTCGACCACAACTATATCAGGCTTATTGGCGACAATAGTCCTGTCCGTGATGATAGAGCGATCCCAGTAGAGCGTTGCATGACCATTTTCGAGAACTGGCGCAGGTGCGTACTTATAGTACGGCACCTTTGATTCAACAAGGCCATATTGAAGAGCAAGTTGCTAGTGAATTATTCTGGCTACTTGGTTGTGTCTGTGCAAATACTCTCCGTTAGCAAGATGAGAACAACCGGAAATAATATGTCGGAGTGATTCTCCAGTACGGCGGCATGCCCGACAGATGTCGACCGTACCGTCCTTCATAATATATTTCCGGTAATTATTCGTCTTGATAACTTCATCTTCAATGGCACAGACAAAACCTTCGGTTTCCCCGAAAGGTCACCGAAACGTAACCAGTTCACCGAGGCAGGCAAATCTACATCAGGCTCAGTTAGAGCCCGATAGTAGCGCCCGTGTAGCACCTTGCTCTTCCATATGTCCTTGCGATCGAGAGTGCTTAGCACCACTGGTTTGCGCCAGTTTTCTGTTGCCAAGGAGAGCGGCGTAAAGTGTCTATCAACTGCCACGACATCCAAATGCATCCCACACTCACTGTTAAGGAAATAATCCCTGAGACTGCACACCTCACGGTTATGTAGGTCCTTGGCATTTAAAAAGCCGCGACCCCCACATCTCTGCGGGATGTACAGCCTCAACTGATGAGCGCGGGTGTAGCATTCTGGAAGTCGTGAGCATTTGACGGATTCTTCTATCCAAGGCGTCCAATTCGGTCTGAGTCCATCTTAGTATGCCAAAGGAGTATGTGAGCAGAGGCATAACCCAGTCATTAAAAGCACGCGACTTATTGCCACCCGATAAAGACTGTTATGTATTTTCTCAGGCGGCAAAAGAATCGCTCCCGTAATGATTGTTTTATGTCCCTGTCCTCAACACCCAAAGACTGTGACAGACCAAGATATTTATAAGTTTCAACTTCAGAGAGAGTTCTGAAGTTTATCGTTTCGGAGAGTTGTAAATTGGTTGACTTTACTACTCTACCACGCTGTACATGCATAACCGCACACTTATCCACACCAAACTCCATCCTGATGGCACTGCTGAAAGTCTCAGTAATTTTCAGCAGTTTCACCATGTCTTGGCGGTTGTGGTGAAACCACTTACCTTTTTCACTTCCCAGGTACCTTTTTATTTCATGTAATCATCTCATATTTTAACATTCGTCTTATTTATATATTTGCCATTATTTTTCCTCGCTTCTGCAACGATACATAATGTTTTAGTAACTACACACTACACTACACACATCGCAATTCCTTTATCTAAACACATTTACTTACGTGATCTAAACTTAGATTAAAACAAAAAGGGAAGATACGGCATGCTCTTACTTGTAGTCATTCAAAATATAGTCCTACTCAACTACTTAAGCAAACACTCACACATGCACCCCTATAAAGTGTAAATCGAGCGAGCGAGACAAAGCGGTAAGTTTCAACGTCAGCGCGAGGGAGTCAGCGAGTAGCGCGTTGTTGACGTCTCGGTCGCTTCGCAACAGACGAGTACGTACGACCGATTCCGACGCCACTGCGGAGTAGCGTCTTTCTCTTTTTCACACAGTAGAATATCTGCAATAGGGCGATGTAGCCTGTTCGCTCGGCAAATTGTGACTGAAGTGAAATTGTGCCTTTAGGCCTAATTTTGGCGGCTCACTTACGAGACGCTAATGCCGTATCTTCCCTTTTTGTTTTAATCTAAGGATCTAAATCACGAAACTTCGGACACTATTTTTCGACACTTTTACGGGATACGTAAAAGCCCGATAGTAGCGCCCGTGTAGCACCTTGCTCTTCCATATGTCCTTGCGATCGAGAGTGCTTAGCACCACTGGTTTGCGCCAGTTTTCTGTTGCCAAGGAGAGCGGCGTAAAGTGTCTATCAACTGCCACGACATCTAAATGCATCCCACACTCACTGTTAAGGAAATAATCCCTGAGACTGCACACCTCACGGTTATGTAGGTCCTTGGCATTTAAAAAGCCGCGACCCCCACATCTCTGCGGGATGTACAGCCTCAACATTTACTTACGTGATCTAAATCACGAAACTTCGGACACTATTTTTCGACACTTTTACGTATCCCACAAGTTTCGGATCACTTCGATAATCTTATTATGCGTTTTTCTTTGTAATATTTACATTTATCTCACCTTAATTGTTTTCTATTTACTAAATATTGTGTTTTGGTTACGTTTTGACGTATCTGACAACTTATTTTTGCTTCGTTGCTATGCAACTTATCAACATAATTCAATCAAAACTTTTGACTTTCTTATTTTTACATTTGGCGATCTAGATTTCAGCGTTTTAAAAATATTATTTTGAAATTTATGCAGAACTCAGAAACCGAGGTTTCTTTATAAAGTTCAGCCGACGACTAATCATTACATCTCTAGCTTTTGATTCAAAAGGATTAGTCTACTGAGACGATCACCAGCTTCCGAATTGGAAGCTCTACTCTTCTTTTTTTTTTTTTTATAAAAGAGGGAGGCAAACGAGCAGGCGGGTCACCTGATGGAGAGTAATCACCGCCGCCCATGGACACCCGCAAAACCAGAGGAATCGCAGACGCGTTGCCGGCCTTTAAGGGAGGAATAGGTTTAAGGAAGGAATAGGAATTGGGAGGAGGGGGGGGGGCCTCCGGAACCCTCACTGGTCGGACGAAACACAACAGCACCAAGTGCCATTATTTCACGCCGAATATTAGTGAGAGGGTGGTATTACGCCGGGCGAGCCGGCCCAATGTGTGCTGCAACGCAGCGTGGCTCTACCACTCAGTAAAACTATTAGTACTTTCTTCTTCCAAATTGGAAGGACTAGTCTTCAGGTACAATCACCAGCTTCCGAATTTAAAGACTACAGCCTCCAGTCATCGCGTGCGCCTACGCCTGCCTGGGCCTGTCTCGCCTGTCAGCCTGCCACTTCGCCTGCCTGCGCCTGCTGGCGCCTGCTGTCTGCGCCTGCCTGCGCCTACCAGCGCCTGCCTGTCGGCGCCTGCCTGCCTTCGCTTGCCTTCGCCTACCGCCGCCTGCCTACCGGCGCCTGCCTACCTTCGCTTGCCTGCGCCCTTCGGCGTCTGCCAAGTTCAGCGCTTGCCTCCACACCTTCGCCTGCCTCCACGTCAGCTGCACCTACCCCTTCACTTTTATATTTTCAACCTTCATCTTAACCATCATCACCTCCATACTCACCATCCTCACTCACTTCTTTTTTTTTTAACTTTTAGTTTGTAATTTTATTTTTGTATTATAAATATTTGTTAAATTCTTATCATCTTTTTTTTTTAAATGTCGCTTCACGACACGGTTTGGTGCGAACAACAACAACAACAATAACAACAACAACTATTATTATTATATAAACATTATTAATTATTAGATGTCAAGTTTTATTTAAAAAATCATTAATCGTATAAAAACCATGTTCCATAAGTCAGTTGTATAAGAATTCTTTTAAGAATTCAGGTATTTTATTAAATATTGTCATACTCATCCAGTAACAGTTTTTTTTTAAACGAGTACTTTTGGGAATTATGGCAGAGACCAACCTAGTGCAATTTCGTGTGCCTCGTAAATAAACTTCTTTAGCCTGTTTAAAATAATTTAAATTCTTTTTTACGAATTTAGCAGCTTCAAATATGTATAAACATGGAAGTGGTAGTATGTTTAAAGAGTGGTCTGCAAGGTTCGTCAGGCGCAATACGCATATGGCGCATATTGCCCTTATACACTTTTTTTAAGCTATGAACGCCCTGTTTATGTCAGTGCTATTACCCCATATGATGAGTCCGTATTGCAGAACAGACTCTACACAAGCGAAGTACGCAGTAAGGGCTGTTTTTGTTAGTTTATATAGGGCGTACGAAAACCTATTAATTTTATTGCTTACTTTATCAACGTGCTCCTTCCAATCTAATTTTTTTATCAATTTCTATGCCTAAGAATTTTGTTACGTTTGAAGTGTTTACAATTTGTCCCTTGTAACTTATATTTAATGTGTTTAATGAATAATTAAAATTTATAAGGCAGGTCTTATCAATATTTATTTTAAAGTTATTATTACTAAGCCAATTTATTATTAATGTCATTGTTTTATTTATGTCATTTACATGATCATTTAATGTTAATTTATTATTTGTTGTCACTATTACTGATATATCGTCAGCAAAGACGATGCTTCGATGGACAGTGATCTCTGGAAGATTGTTTTCATAAACTAGAAAAAATAATGGTCCTAGCACACTTCCTTGTGGGACTCCGAACCTATTTTCTTTGAACTCTGATCTATATTTTTGTGCTACGTTGCTTGAATCAAGTTTTGTTATTTCAACAGATTGCATTCTGTTCCGCAAATATGCCTTCCTCTAATACCACAAAGTTGTTCATGTGAAACGAAATCAAATGCCTTTGACATATCGAAGAAAAGTGCTGTCGTATAATTCTTATTTAAAAGAGGGCTTAAAGGAGTTTCATTTACGAGGTCATAAACTGCATGTGTAGTTGATTTATTTTTTTGGAACCCGTATTGTTCTTGTTTTAATACACTATACTTATTAAAAAGCGATATGAGTTACTCATGCATTACTTTCTCGTACACTTTCGCTATAATAGGTATTAAAGTTATTGGTCGGTAATTTTCTACACTAGCCTTATGATCTTTCTTAAAAAGCGGCTTAACTATGGAGAGTTTAAGGCTTTCTGGGAAAGTCCCGGAAGTCATTGAGAGATTTATAGTAGAGGATCCGAGTATACAACGACCTTCACCGAGCGGTTCATGGATGAAAAGTATTTTATATCAAATTTAATGTGTTAAAAAATATATTACGAGTGGGTTGGCTGAAAAATTTCAGTCCAGTATATGATTAAATAAATATTTAAAAATATTTTTTTTTAAATATTGGACTTGTTTCGATAATAGATAAATTACATAGGTACTAATCGAAAGTATGAAGCCTATAGAATATGCAAACGTTAAGTTGACTATTTTTTTCCTGTAATAACATTGGGTAGGCAGGTGTAAACAGGCAAGTCTATATTAGTAATTTGCAACCGTCTGGTTAAATATATAAAATTTATGTTTAAATAAAGATAAGCTCATTACAAACACACACACACCAAACCAGTGCAATGTAAAAAAAAATATTTTTTTTAATGGTACTGGACTGAAATTTTTCAGCCAACCCTCTCGCGATATATTATTTAAACTATTAAATTTGATATAAAATACTTTTCATCCATTAACCTTCTCGGTGAAGGTCGTTCTATACTCGGATCTTAGACTATTACTTACCGCCGTACTCAGAGACGTCAATTAAGTGTTAATGACAATTAAGACTCTTGCTGTCACTTTCGTATGTATAGTTCTAAATAGAGAAGGAAAGACATTTAATTGTCATTAAAACTTAATTGACGTCTCTGAGTACGGCAGTAAGTGTGCTAAAACTCGACTTAACTGGACACTACATGCCTTGATGACCTATGTACTGACGTTGTCATAGCCTTCAGAATTAGTATTGTTATTCATCAACTGGGGTCAGATAAATTGAATTAATTAAAATGTCATTTGGAGTTTCATGTCGAATATTAGTATTAGAATTGTTTGTCAAATTAATAAAACAGTTGTTGAAGGTAGATGCAGTTTTTTCCGGGCTATTTATAACATTATTATTGTATAATTATTTAAAAAAATATTAAAAAATGATGTGGTTTCTGATTCACTTTTTATTACTTTCCAAGTAGCTTTACAGATGTTTTTACTTTTAATTACATATTTATTATTAGTTACTTTTTTAGATTGAAATATGCATTTTTTTAATAACCTTGAATAAGCATGATATTATTTTATTCTTTTCGATGTAGGTACTATTTTTGAATATTTTAACCGAAGGATTCTATTTCTAGCACAGCTTTTCCTATTTGACACTGTCAAATTGTTAACACTGCCAATGCTTTCGAGGGACTACGCTCAGGTGTGTTATTTACATGATAATCACGACTACTATCCCCGAAGAGTTAGTCAGAGACAGTGACAGTGAGAGAAAATGTGTTTATTTACGACATTACATTAGAAACCTCTAAAATTGTCAGTGTTTCTCTACTTTATTATGCATGTATTATACATGAAAACCTACCTCTTGAATTACTCTTTCTATTAAAAAATCGCATCGCATCAAAATCCGTTGTGTAGTTTTAAAGATCTAAGCATAATAGGGAAAGACAGACAGCGGAAAGCGACTTTGTTTTATACTATGTAGTGATGACAAGGAGGATGACCATGATTTAAATATTCATAACGTAAATGCTCCTTAAACCGCCAGTTTCAGCAGTCTTCGGATTAACTTAAAAAAATAGATATAAACTGTTATGTTAGGAAAGATGTTATAATTTATAATTAATCCTAATGAAGTATTCTATGAAATTCAGTACTTACTTAAATTCAGTATTTAATCAAACAATAATTAATAAGTAATAGTTTTTTTGGATCCCCACTTAGAGACACGATCGAGAGTCAGGTTCACTTTGGCAACCAGTTCTTGCCTTTTCACCATGATATCGGCTTGCTTGGCCGCAGGATGTCCCAAGTACCGCTCATGCACCGTACTGTCATCCGCATAACAATGAATATTGCCCAAGGACAACATATCATTAATATGTAGAAGAAATAGAGTAGGTGAGAGCACAGAACCCTGCGGCACTCCAGCATTGACTTTGTAGAACGCGGAGGACTTACCCTCACAAAGGACACGAATCCTCCGCCATTCTAGAAAGTCTGCAACCCAGGCGCACAAACGGGGCGGCACACCGAAGGCCGGCAACTTAGAATGAAGGGAACGATGCCACACTCTATCGAAAGCTTTGGCGATATCAAGGCTAACTGCCAGGGATTCGCCATCCAAAAGAGCTGTTGATTCTATTACCGACCCATGGAATGCGGTTAGATTCTTTTAACGTTTTTTCTGCTTCTATTACCGACCCCTAAGAAAATGCCACTTCCCCTATACCATAAAATAAAACAAAAATAGTAGTAATAAATATTTATTAAGTATATGTAAACAACAGTTTTATTTCTTGCGGTCTAGAAAAAAATAAAAAAATCTGTAACACAAAAACCGTGTCTCTTTACTAAATGTTAGGAAATCAAAACTTAGATGGTATATCCAGTATTCCTGGAATCTTAAAATTTGGTATGAAGGTAATTATCGGAAAGCTTAGAAAGCTAAGGAAAATTCAAAAATGAAGAATTTTTATGTATCAGTATTTCCAATTTTTGAGTTGCCAAAATAACGTGACCCTACGCTGGATCTACATACAATATCTAACCCGTGGAAAACAGTTCAATTCGATGTCATTGATATACATTTTCTTTTAATATCAATTAGACACAAATTTAGATAAAAAGGATAATTAAAATATATTATCGTATTTAATGGAGATAATGGCTAACGTTGTAGTTGTACCCGAAATCTCTAAGAAAAACATATGGCGTTCATTGATTCAACTGAGTAAAATAATCTTATGAATCAAAGAAGAAAAACAAATCTAATTAAATTAGATAGGTAATTAATAGAATAGCATAGAATAGAATAACTCTTTATTGCATTAAATATGGTAGGAACAAGTTCTTACATCCATCTAGCATCTCATACTTAACCAAAAATTGGTATGCAAATACAGAGAGAGAGAAGTATTAAAAATTACAATCAATAAAATAAAATAAAACAATAATCAAATTAAAAAAAATATATCCAAATTTTATTAATTAAATAAAGTAAAATAACAAAACAACATAAAACAATAATCAATAAAAATTAAAGAATATAATTTAAATTGTTATAATTAAAAATAGTATTCAAATTTTGCACATAATAAATTCATTAACACTATAAAAACATTTCTTACTCAGTAACTCATATAGGGAAGATTTGAATTTTTTGATGGGCATGTCTTTATGTCATTCGGTAGCTTATTATACAATTTAACAGACATTACAAAACAATTTCTTTGACAACTGGTAGTTGCGCACGATGCCAGCACCAACCGATTCGAATACCTAGTTGAAAATGTACATACCTCATGCTTTTGTTTAAACTAAAATGTAAGTTATTTTTGGTAAACACACATACTTCAAAAATATATAAAGACGGCAATGTCAATAAATTTAGGTTTTTAAATAGCGGCCTACAAGAATAATAATTCATCTTAAAATACTAAATGTTCTTAAATTTCTAACAACGCCATGGGTTGCTATTAGAATCAAATTATGAAATTTGGATTCTATCACCGCCCTAATTATTTTTTTTATTTTTACCTTTCAAACCAATAAAAATGGATATATTATGAATTAGTTTAGAAAACGAATATATACCCACTTTAAATATGTTATTTTCCATAAGTAATGTTTAAGTGTACTTACATAGCTGGAGACGCGACACTATGGAACGTGTGTCCGTTTCGGATGCGACCTACTTATCGTCAAATTATTCCGTTCACTGACTATTGAGACACACAAATTTTACTCTTTTTGTTGACCAACAAAAGTACCTAGCTCATTTTAAGTTGCTACTTTTATGGAACCATTTTTTAGTCTAATATGAATGATTTAATAAATAGATCGTTAATAGAATACAAATTTTAGGTGGTCGTTAATAGGAGCTTTTACGTTAGTTATTAACTTTACTTCCCAGACAAAAAAAAATGGAACTCAGCGCTTTTTTCTCTTGAAAGTTCTATTATGATTGCAATGGCCATTATTTACTTAGTCGGAATTAGTGGTTGCAGTCCTGCCCCCTTACTCTTGAAACCGATCCCGATCGATCGAGATTAGTATTCTGAAGTTTCGTACTCCTAAGTTACGACACCAGAGCTAATATGAATTCATATTGGGCGGATATTGAGTGAAAAAAAATACAAAATTAATTCCATTTAGTTCACCCAATATCAATTAAAATTAGCGCTGGTGTCGTCACTTAAAAGTACGAAATTTCACAATACCAATCCGATCCAATACCGATCGGTTTCAAGAGTAAGCGGGCTGATCACCGATAAAAAGTCTTCGTATATAATGTGTTCAAAATACTTATGCGTTCCAGCAGTCATCAGGAGTTGGCTAGAGTGCGAATTACGTCGAGACGTCTGGCGGGGAAAAGCTGCCGGTGTCTACACAAAGGGCTTGTATACCTTAAGGCTTAAGCCTGAGCACACGCGCAAGTCTTTTCATCAACGGACTATACAATAGGGTAGTTGAGGACTATACAAAAGGTACCTAGTTGACTGGATAGTCCTTTTGTTTTTGCTTGATGCTGTTTGCACATGATGTTAATACTTCCATATTATTTTATGTACAACTAGTGACTTTGTCTGCGTGAAAACCCATCACGGGGTTAGCGTGATGAATTTCCAATTTTCTTTCATGCAAACCTAAACAAACAAATACAACCAAAAAAAAATAGCCAAATACGTACAGCCGTTTTGTAGTGATGCACGAAGAGACATTCGTGTCAATTTAATTCTATTTATTGAGATGTATTGGCTATTTGAAATGACAGAGTATTGAATCATGAAAAAATTTTGTCTATTTTTTAGACACGTTCATTAGTCACCCATCCGTTAGCAACCATTGTAACGTCACTTGACTATACCGATCGTAAACGCGCCGCCATTACTACGCAAGCTTCCATTCATTCGTATGGGTTTGGCAGCCATTGTGGTATTATGACAAGAGCAGCTATTCCGTACAAAAAGTGTGTTAGATGACAAGGCAACGCGTGGAACTAATGGGGCGGGGCTATGTTGTCAGGCGTTTGCAGCCCACGGGCCATGGGTCGCAAATTGACGATCGTGGTCGAATGGTTGGCACCCGTTCAAGCGTCGCCATCTCTGGATCTCTCGCCATCTCGTTTCCCGGTCAGCGGGTATATCGGCTAAAAAATATGGATATAGACATGGGCTCTATTTGACATTTGAAGCCCTTATTTTGTCCTTTTATGGGCATATTATGGGCTTCAAATGTCAAATGAAGCCCATATAAGAAGAATATATCCATATTCATATATTTTAGCCGATAGGGTAGCTGGTCAATTTAGAAAAAACTGTTTTTCTAAATTGATTTCGGGTCTGGGTGTTTTTCATGTATAATAAAATGTATGATTTTGTCTAATCAATAAAAACTAGTTTTAAAAGAAGTTTAACTTGGGATAAATAAAAATTGGTGTTAGAGTAGAATAAAAAAGTAATTTATTTACCTAACTCAGTGCGCAAAAATTGCTTCACAGTGTTGTCTCTAGGCATAACACCTCAATGATGGCAGCCCCGAATTCCGCGTGCCAGATTGTTTATAAAAAAAC